>VZQC01006857.1:63612-82416 GCA_009823505.1 Rhizomys pruinosus
CCTGGAACTGGAGTTCTCCTGGAATTGGAGTTTCAGACGGTTCTCAGCCGCCATGTAGGTGCTGGGGATCGAACCCGGGTCCTCTGCAAGAGCGGTCAGCGCTCTCAACCGCTAGGCCATCTCTCCAGCCCCGGGGTCCCTGCTTTTAAAAGTTCCCTATTCCAGTCCCTGGGGGTCGATCTCCTCTGCCCCTGCTGCGTGGGTTATGAGTTTGACCCCAGTGCACTGGTTTTTTCCCGAATAAACCTCGTGTAATTGCAGTGAGAAGGTCTTTGGCTGATTTTTTGGGAGTTGTTCTATCCCGAGATTTGAGTGAGAGCCACTCCAGTTTCTGGGGGTCTTTCAACTCCCTCTTCTGGCCTTGGAGTATATGGGCATGCGTGTGCCACATAGAGATACATGCAGGCAAACTCTCATTCACATTAAAAAATATACATGCTGGGGCTGGAGAGATGGCTCAGCAGTTAAGAGCACCGACTGCTCTTGCAGAGGACCCAGGTTCAATTCCCAGCACCCACATGGAGGCTAAGAACCATCTTTAAGCCAGGCATGGTGGTGCACGCCTTTAATCCCAGCACTTGGGAGGCAGAGGCAGCCAGATCTCTGTGAGTTCAAGGCCAGCTGGGGCTACCGGGAGACCCTGTCTCAAAAACACCTATATATATATTTAAATATATATATCCAGAGCTTACATGCAATTTATCTTGGGCTATCTTTAGCCCCATATAAGCCATCCCTTACCCCCTTCTGTGTCTAATCTAACATCTTGTGACTAACAGATAAAAACCTTTGGGGTAGGGGGCTGGAGAGATGGCTCAGAGATTAAGAGCACTGGCTGCTCTTGCGGAGGACCCCAGTTTGGTTCCCAGAACCCACACAGTGGCTAACGACCATCTGTAACCCCAGCTCTAGGCGATCTGACATCTGTTCTGTCCTCTTCAGGCACTCCAGGACACAGGCGCACTTACATACATGCAGGCACAACACTCAGACATAGCAAATAAAGATAAAGTTAAAACACTTTGAGGATATATGAACAAAACCCTAGCACCCACCACCCAAAGGCCGAGTTTTATCAGATGCACCTGAGCCCAGTGCTGAGCTTTTTCCACTTTGCTGTTACACTCTAAAAGTTTCCACCAATTAAAAGTGACTTTCTTTATTCTGTTAATATAGTTTCATGAACCTGTTACTGCAGTGGAACATGGTATTTGTAGCAACATAAACTGTGCTTCCAGTCCATCTTACTCATAGTCAATTCCAGAATAAGCAGGATCTTCTCCCCTTTGAGGTGAGANAGAAACAGACCCACTGGCTCCCCAGATCTCATTAACACGATCTACTGAAAAGACAAAAACCCTTTTTGAATTTTTTGTGTTGTGTGTGTGATTTTTGCAGGATTGGGGTTTTTTTTGGTTTTGTTTTTGTTTTGTGTTTTTGTCTTTTTGGGACAGGGCTCCCTGTAGCCCCAGCTGGCCTGGAACTCGTTCTGTAGACCAGGCTGGCCTTGAACTCCCGAGTGCTGGGGATAAGCCTGCCACCAGCTCTGCCAGATGTCTTTTTTTTTTAATGTGATGAATTATACTGCCTGCAGTAAGGTGGGTGTGATGCACCCGAGTCATGGATCGGGGGATGGATCAGAAAGAGGGGGACGAGTGGAATTATGGATGATTGTTAGCCACCATGTGGGTGCCTGGGAATATCAAACCCCAGGGCTTCTGAGAACTCTTTACATTTCTAAACCATCTTCCAGCCACGCTTTAATTTTTTTTTTTTGCTGTTTTTTGTGTTTGTTTTTGTTTTTGTTTTTGAGATGTAGTCTCACAACTCACTATGTACTGGCTGACCTGGAATTCCCTATTCAGACCAGGCTGGCCTAAGTCAGAGATTTTACCTGCCTCAGCCTCGCTGAATGCCACAGTAAGAACGTGTACTAAAACCACCCCTTGCAAAGCTGAGTTTCTTGTGAAGGTAAGCAGAAAAGCCACACCAAATATGCCACTCTGCCATAAGATTATTTTGAGCTGAAGGTGACTGAGAAAAAGATTCATAGTTTTATAGGCCTGTCCTGCGTGTTTGGTAGTGCATCCTCACAACATCCAGCACTTGAGACCTGAGGCAGAAGGAGTGGTGAATTTGAGGCTAACTGGCCTACAAAGCACAATACCTTTTCTCAAAAACAGCAACTGAGGCTGGAGAGATGATTCAGTGTAGAGGAGCCATTCTTTTTTTTTATTTCTTCCTCTGCAGAGGACCTGGTTTGGGTTGCCAGTACCCACATGATGGTCACATTGTCCTGAGACTCTAGGTCCCAGATGCTGACCTCTGAAGGACCCCTGCCTCCAAGGTTTTATGCACCCTTAAAATCTGTCTTTAGGAGCCATGGTACCGCCCATCTTATAAAGGTTTCCAAGTCATGTAACTATAAGGTTTCCCTCCCCGTTTCCTCATACCTTTGGTGCTTCAACTGAGTCATGCCCACCTGCGTGTTAAATACAGGTTTTCCCTCCCCCCGCTTTCCTCATACCTTGCGGTGCTTAACTGAGTCATGCCCGCCTGTGTGTGCCAAGGCCTGCGTGCCGAGATTTTTATTCCTTTTCACTATCTTACACACCCTTCCTCCATTTCCCCATACTTGGGGTCCCTGCTTTTAAAATTTCCCTATCCCAGTCCCTGGGGGACGATCTCCTCTGCCCCTGCTGTCGTGGGTTATCGAGTTCGCGCCCAGTGCACTGGTTTTATTTTCCACGAATAAACCTCGTGTAATTGCAGCGAGAAGGTCTTTGGCTGATTTTTTTGTGGAGTTGTTTCTATCCCGAAGATTTGAGTGAGAGCCACTCAGTTTTGTCTGGGGGTCTTTCAATGGGGGCTCGTCCGGGATGAGACACCCCCCTCAAATCACCAAGACCCTCTTGGGGAAGTTCTTTTTTCCCTTCTTTGTCTCCATTTACTGTGTTTGTCTGATTCTCAGAGGCACCAAAATCTGTTACTTTCAGTTTGCAATCGCTCCCAGCTCGTGAGAGCAACGAACTCCCCATTCCTGATGAGGGGGGAGAGTTACCAACAGACTGTGTCAGGAAGTAACCGACTGGTCGCCCTGGGAGGACATCCCAGGAGGTCTGAGGGAGGCCCAAGGATGCTCGAGGCCCTCCTGTCTGGGTGCCGACACGGACGTTTGAGGGCTTGATAGAGAGTTTTCACGTCTTTCGGCCGTCTGATAGTCTTTGTTGTTGGCCCTTATTCTGTCTGCTGACTTCTTAATCTTGTTTCTCTGACATTGCTTTCATTCTCATTCTCTGGATCTCAGGATGGGAAATTCTAAATCGACCCTGATTTAAAGGAGGTATCTATGTCTTGTGTTTATGGTAACCGTGTGCCTAAGATTCATGTAGCTTGTTATGCATCTAAGTTGGTGTGAGTGTGTGTGTGTGTGTGGTTGTAATTCAGTTATTGTGTTTGTCTCAAAAGTTGGTTCTGTCCACAAATGGCCACTTCAAGTTTCAATCCTTTATGCACAGAATCTAGATTTCATTTTGGCATGCCAGACTAGATATGCACGTGCAGAGTTTAAAAATTGATATTTAAAAAATGCATTTAAAGGCCTAAAAAATTGGATACTGTATGTCATCTAAATTTATTGTCTCTAGTCCTCACAATGCTTCACAACAGGTGAATTTTTATAGATAATCAGCTCAGAGCTGGACTGTTTAAAGATCCCCATTTGGTTTGTGTTTGCTTTTCAAATGTAACTTGCTTGCTTTGGCATTTATTCTATTTTTATTAGATCTCTTGTGGATCAGAATTCAGGGCTGGAAATGGCTTCTTGGACTAGCTTTTGTTTTGGGTGGGGAGTTTTGTTGTCCCTTTGGGACCAGGTGTGGTGGCACACACCTTTTTTTTAATCCCATACTTGGAAGGCAGAGGCAGGCAATTCTTTTGAGCTCAAGTCAGCCGGTCTACAGAGCGGCCTCCAGGCCAGCTGATAAATTCCCACACACATAAAAATTACACATGTGTATGTGACTATGGTAATTTTCCACCTAAAGTAAATAACGTGTTTTAGACAAAATAAATACAGGAGCTGTCTCCATGAAATAGTTCTTTGGCATTAGGCAGGTCCTCCAGGACTCACAGCTCCTGGCCACAGGGGTGGTAGTACCATATCACACAACTCAGCTAGAGAGTGGGCCCCCCTGGTGCTTAATGCCCTGCCTACTGCCCAATCCTATCTGGTAGTTGGGCTGGGACCTTAGGTGTGAGTGAGAGTTGTTTTTGAGTAAAAAGGATGCACTCAAGCATATGGAACCAGTAAGAGGATGTGGGAAGATGAATGTGTGTGTTGTGAGGTGGCTTGGGGCTTACTGTCCTGCACTGGGGAGGAAAAGTAGTTGGATGTTTTCTAGCACGAGAAAAAAAGGATATGGGAAGGCTGAACAAAGGGACTGAATATGTCGCGTTTTTGTACTGGATTGAAGAAAGAGAAAGCCTATTCTGAGTCCCTGATAAAAAAAAAAAAAAGAAATAAAAGTGTTCAGGTGTTAGAGATTTTTGTGCATAGCATAGACAGGGGCTGGAGTTTGGTCATAGAAGGGCTCCATTTCTCACCTCCACACACCGTACTTGCTTCAGACTCAAGTCACATTTGAACCCTGACTGCTTGGTGACCACTGCTCAGAGGGTGGGTCACTTTAAATCGTTCACACCCACTTCGAGCCCCACAGTAGACTCTGAATCAAGGACTCCAGCAGGCTCATCGTGAGGAAGGTGACTTCCTCTTGTCGTAGTGACCAGTAGGGTGCCGTCAGTACTGTGAAAGCAGGCTGCTTCATGAGCGCAACTTGGTTAAAACATGTATTACAAAAATCTACCCAGTGCTATCACAAAGGGGACCAGAGATAATCGGCTTTCTTACAGGCTTAGTAAAATTTGCATCAGCAGTTAGCTTGGGAGGAACTGCTGGCTTGTATGAGCTTGGAGGAATCTGACACTCTGGAGGGACACGACGATGGCAACCTTTCCAATCTTGCTAGGAGACTGATTTTGGAGTCATGGCATTGAGATCAGTGGTGTGTCTGCATGGTTTCCAGGGGTGCATTACCTAGGCTTTTGCTTCCAAGGAGCAAGGGAGAGCCAGTCTGGAGCAGTTTTTTGGGCTCTGTTATGTTTCTGCAAGAAATTTTGAGCCTGTTTCTCCTCCTCCCTTCCTCCCAGGGAGGAAAATGGGCTCTCTGGGTCTGTGCCCCACCTTGCTGATATGGCTCGCAGGACTGTGTGTTTGTGTGACACAAGGATGGTCTCCAAAAGAACTGGGTCAAATCAAATTCATGAGAAACTGTTATACTTCATGTTTTTTGTCTCCTAGCTGGGTGTGGTGGACACACACCTTAATCCTAGCACAGCCAAGGGTCTTAGGTGCAGAGATCATACTGTAGGAATTTCTGAATTACTGTTACAAACTTAAGAGTTCATATTTTACTCTGATTTTAGGTTTTCATCTCTATTTGGTTTTCCATCAAGGTGCTAAAGTTTTTGGTTTGAAACTAGTTTAAACATATTTGTTTTTTCATGGAGCTGCTTTAAATGAATAGGCTTGCATACTAAGCTAATGATTTACTTCGAATAAGTTGTAATCTGGGAGGAAGGACAGATTTTAGGCCCTTCATCAATCTTCTGCCTGAAAGCCTGACAGGGCTACTTGAATCCTCATGAACATAGTCTTTGGCCCAGAGAGGAAAGTTTTTAAAAGAGTTGCTGTGTGAAGTTTTGATCATTTGACATTTGTCCTGCCATAACAATTGAAGCGGCATGGTATGCCTGAGTGGATATAGTGGGATGTTTCAGTCCTGAGATGTTTAAATAAGAGCTCAATTTTTATTGCGATTTCTGTGATTTTTCAAACTATTGTATTTGAAGATAAAACTGTCCCATTGTTGGCAGCTGTAAGGCCTGCTCGTAAAAGTTAACTCTGAATATAGCTTCAGAACTGTCCTCTAAGGTAAGATACGTGCAGAGAAGCTTCCTACCTGTCATACCTGATGTTCCGAGGAACTTATACATATGCAAAATTGTCCGCCGGAGCCAGCAGCCCCAGGGAGGAAGCTTATCACGGACAAAAATCCCTGCCGGCGCAAGTCATTCTAGCCCCGCGATTAAATACTTTAACTTTTACAAGAGCCACTATCCACCCCCTCCCTCTTCCCTGATTCTTCCCGTCCTTTTACTAAAAAAAAACCCCTTGTCATAATTCCAATAAATAGACTTTGACCACCTCGCAAAGTCTCGTTCTTTTTCTCTCGCTTATCTGCAGGTTTTGGGGTCCCCTCGAGTACCTAACGTTACATGACCCGTAGACAGGGTCATTCCCATCTTGTTACACGGGAAAATATATTAATTACTTAATAAAAGCTGCACCAATTAAGGATTAAAAAGATATAAATGTTAAAAGGTATTCTTTTAGTAAGGATTTATGTAAGATAATAAAAAGTATGCGAAGTGATAAAAGTCTTAGGAGGTTTGTTGTGACAGGTAAAGGACACTATAAATACATCGCTTACCACTTTAGTAAGGTTTGTTTAAGTAGTGTTCAGTTTTTGTCCAACTTTAGTATACATATCACATGCCACCCCCAAGGTTTTAGTAAAAATGATTAAAATACCTGTATTAAGTTAAATCGGTATATATATAAATACCCAAGCTGGTTTACTAGTGGCCTGACATAGATTGTAGAATATACAGACGTTGTTAATTTTCAGTTCATCTCCTAGCTTAACCTGGACTCCCTGTTGCAGGTTTAGGTTAAATGGGCACAGAGTCAAATTTGGGTTCCTATGTCTACTGAAAAATGTAACTTTATTTTCTTGCAAGTATTTGCTCTTTGATATTTCTTTTAACCTGAACCAGATAATTTGCTTAAAAGGCTAGATTCTTTCTTCCTGAACCAGCTGCATGCAGTCCACGAAGAAGACAGTCTGGATGTGGCTTGGTAATCCTTATCATTTATGTTCTGTCTTTGGTATGTGTTACAACTCCTGTCTGTTCTTTGGAAAACCTATAAATCAGGATAAAGAGGTCTGAAAAAAAAAAGAAAGGATTGTCCCCATTGTAGTAACCGTAGTGAATGGTTTTACATTTAAAATAAGCCTAAAATTGTTTAATTCGACCTTGCAGGTTATGCTCTGCTTAATAGTATGGTGTTAAGCCCCTCCTCCAATCAGTATTATACAAGGCTTGCTTGAACTCTTTCCAAGCTTATCTAGAATTATTATACCAGTAATAAAGGTGTTGAGCCGGTGGAACTTAGCCCTTTCTGGGGTGAGATAACACCATAACTGTAAATGCCCTAACAATTCGGCGAGGAACCTAAAGGGAACATCTTTTGTTCCTTGCTCCTCTGAGGTCAACCAAGTCTAGGGGAATATGCTATGGGGGCATCTCCTTGAACTGTCCTGCAGTGAGTTGCAATTGGAGTCACCAGTCCTCCTAGGCAGGGAGGTCTTGGGGACCCACTAACCGGACTCTAGCCAGTGTCCAGTCGTAAAAAGGAAAGCCTGGTCTAGCAAGCACCTGAATTTTTCCTATGTGTGATGGAACGGTGGATTAGATAAAAAACCAAGAGGATCCAGAAGCCTCTTCCCCCCCAAGGCCCGAGTGGTCCCTGAAGACCAGATCCTCAACTGACCCGTGAAAAAAAAAAAAAAAGTGGTTAATCGGCTAACTGTATGGATTTAAGACACCCAAGCGAGGAAGAGTATACCAAAAGATAAATAAGATATATTTCCTTTAGAAGTCTGAACAGACTGGGCTGGAGAGGATGGCCTAGCATTTAAGAGCAACCGACTGCTCTTAAGAGGACCCGGGTTCGCACCCCATCGACCCCACATGGCGGCCGAGCGAAACGCCGTCTGAAAACTGCCAATCCAGGAGAACTCCAGCCCACGGGAAATCGAGAAACCCTCTTCTGACCTCTTGCGGCATTACACGACCACGGGTGCACCAAATCTTGCCATGCAGGACGTTTACATCATTACACATACAGAAATAATATAAACATTAATAAAAAATATTTTTTTTAAAGTTGAAAAAGTGCGCATCAACACTACATGCTAGACTTTAAGTCATTTAAAGTCATATAAGATGTTGTTGTATCAAATAATAAAGTTTCCTCTCTCTCTCTTTAGCTAAGGGAAACTCACACCAAGATTATTAAAACTTGCTGGAAAGCAGATCCTGAGTCCAGACAACACCATAGCCAAATGAACAAATGGAGAAGCTCAATGGATGCTTGGGAACCCCTCACTGAAAAATTCTAAAGGACTTTTAAGTTGGGACATTTAATTCACCCCGTTTCTCCTGGTTTCCTGTCTAAAAATGTACCTAGCCACTCTCTTCACAGGCATGGCTAAGATTTTGTTCTCATCCTTTTGGGGGTCTTCAGATAGACCACTGAGCAGGAGTACCCAGTGCCACCTCCTACGCCCCTTTTCAGCCTGGAGAAGTCAGAGCGGTCCGTGCCCCAATTCCTCCTGGCCAATTGGGTGGGGTACCCTCCTCAGAGGGTAATGTGATAAGAGTAGGAGCTAAAAAATGGCTAGGCAGTTTAGGGTCAAGACCCCCAAAAGGAACCAGTTTTCTCAGCTGAGGGCTGAAACTTCCTAGATCTGCCAGTAAACTTATCCTTTGGTTGCTCTTACTTTGTGGACCATGCATCCTTAACTCACTTGTCAGATTTATTAACCAGTGGATAAAATCCATTAAATCATGGTACTCAGGACAAGGTATGCCCCGTATATGGCCCCCCTGGGAAAAAGACAATGGAGTCTAAAACTTAGCCTCCCAGTATACAAGGAAAAATGTAAGAGAGGCCCACACTGACTCCATTTGAGTATAGCCACCATTTTAAGCAATTACTGAAACCTGCCCAATCCAGGAAAAAGGTTGATTGCTCAAAGAGAGTTGCTCAAGGCCTCAAGAAAAGCTCTAAACTTTAAAGATAACTGTTGTGTATGTGAGGGCAGATGGACTGACCAACATTTCCTCATTCCAGTTCAGGATTGTGTCTAAGATAACTGTTGGTATGTTCGCCAGAGAGTAGGTGCTGTGAGATTTTAATGCTTCCCTAACAATATCAATCGTAGAGTATAAAGGACTAAAAATAAAATTAAAAAGGTACTCCAAGCTTTAGTTCTATGATTAGAACTATGTCCTAGAGAGAGTGGGGAATGAAAGACCCTGCCCCAAGGTTTTATGGACCCTTAAAATCTGTCTTTAACAGGTAACTATAAGGTTTCCTCCCCACTTCTAACTTGTTGTTTACTGTCATGCCCCTTGTAGTAAGTTCCTCCCGATCCTATACCTTCGGTGCTTAACTGAGCAGCCCCCTGTGTGTCGCCGGCCTGCGTGCCTGAGATTTTTTTTTACTATTACACAACCTTCCCCCATTTCCCCATTACCTTGGGGTTCCCTGCTTTTATAAAATTTTTTTTAATTTTTATTTTATTTTATTTATTTTTTGTATGTGTATGAGTGTACTGTCTGGCATGTAGGTTTGTGCACCCGTGTCGTGCAATGCCGCGGAGGTCAGAAGAGGGTGTCGGATTCCCCTGGAACTGGAGTTCTCCTGGAATGGAGTTTCAGACGTTTCAGCCGCCATGTAGGGGCTGGGGTCGAAACCCGGGTCCTCTGCAAGAGCGTCAGCGCTCTCAACCGCTAGGCCATCTCTCCAGCCCCGGGTCCCTGCTTTTAAAAGTTCCCTATTCCCCGTCCCTGGGGGTCGATCTCCTCTGCCCCTGCTGCGTGGGTTAGAGTTGACCCCAGTGCACTGGTTTTTCCCGAAAACCTCGTGTAATTGCGTGAGAAGGTCTTTGGCTGATTTTTGGGAGTTGTTCTATCCCGAGATTTGAGTAGAGCACTCCAGTTTCTGGGGGTCTTTCAACTCCCTCTTCTGGCCTTGGAGTATATGGGCATGCGTGTGCCACATAGAGATACATGCAGGCAAACTCTCCATTCACATTAAAAAATACATGCTGGGCTGGGAGTGGCTCAGCGTTAAGAGCACAACCTGCTCTTGCAGAGGACCCAGGTTCAATTCCCAGCACCCACATGGAGGCTAAGACCATCTTTTAAGCCAGGCATGGTGGTGCACGCCTTTAATCCAGCACTTGGGAGGCAGAGGCAGCCAGATCCTCTGTGAGTTCAAGGCCAGTGGGGCTACCGGGAGGACCCTGTCTCAACAAACACCTATATATATATTTAATTATATATATCCAGAGCTTACATGCAATTTATCTTGGGCTATCTTTAGCCCCATATAAGCCATCCCTTACCCCCTTCTGTGTCTAATCTACATCTTGTGACTAACAGCATAAACCTTTGGGGTGGGGGCTGGAGGATGGCTCAGAGATTAAGAGCACTGGCTGCTCTTGCGGAGGACCCAGTTTTGGTTCCCAGACCCACACAGTGGCTAACGACCTCTGTAACCCCAGCTCTAGGCGATCTGACATCTGTTCTGTCCTCTTCAGGCACTCCAGGACACAGGGCACTTACCATACATGCAGGCACAACACTCAGACATAGCAAATAAAGATAAAGTTAAACACTTTGAGGATATATGAACAAAACCCTAGCACCCACCACCCAAAGGCCGAGTTTTATCAGATGCACCTGACGCTGCCCCCCAGTGCTGAGCTTTTTCCACTTTGCTGTTACACTCTAAAAGTTTCCACCAATTAAAAGTGACTTTCTTTATTCTGTTAATTATATATGACTATATAATATATATATATATATATATATATATATAATTTTCAAAATAGGGTCTCCTGTAGCTCCAGCTGTCTGGAACTCACTCTGTAGATCAGGGCTTGAACTCACAAAGATCCACCCTGCCTCTGCCTCACAAGTGCTGTATTTTTAGAGCATCCAGAACCTATCTTTTTAAATCTTATTTATTTTTTTTTATTCCGTTATTATAAAAGCTTCACAAACCTGCTTCTATGCTGGAATGTGGAATTTGGGGTAATTTAAATCTGTGTTCCCCGGGTCATGGTCACTCACATTTGCCTCTTATCCAATTTGAGGTGAGAGTTGTACTTTTGTGTTGACACTATTATTTGACAATTTACTTTCTGCAGAAGGTAATGTAAGGGGGGCTTGGTGTAGTTCAGTCACGTGGGAACTCAGCAAGGGACCCCAGACAATGTGGGCCAGGCATTTGGGATTTGCCAGCTTAGATACTGGCCTGTCGTTTGGAGGCTGCCTTCTTCCTTAGCAGCCCACAATGCACTGCTGCTCCCAGGCCTGTGTCAGACAGAGGAGGCAGAGCAGCTGCAGAAGCCTCAGGCTCAGTTTCTCCCTAAAAGATGCTGTCTTAGAAACATATTTATGGGGCTGGAGAGATGACTCACTGGGTAAGAGCACCGACTGCTCTTGCAGAGGACCCAGCACCCACATGGTGGCTAAGGACAGTCTATAAGATGGGCGTGGTGGTGCACGCCTTTAATCCTAGCACTCAGGAGGCAGAGGCAGGTGGATCTCTGTGAGTTCAAGGCCAGCCTGGTCTACAGAGTGAGTTCCAGGCCAGCTGGGGCTACAGGGAGACCCTGTCTCAAAAAGATTAAAAAAAATTATAAAAATTCTGAAAATGATATACAACGTGTATTCCTACTAACGATTATAAAAATTGTGACAACTGGGCTGGAGAGATGGCCTAGCGGTTAAGAGCGCTGACTGTTCTTACAGAGGACCTGGGTTTGATCCCCAGCACCCACATGGCATGTGAGAACCATCTGAAACTCCAATTCCAGGAGAACTCCAGTTCCAGGGGAATCCGACACCCTCTTCTGACCTCCACGGCATTGCACGACATGGGTGTACAAACCTACATGCAGAAATACATTCGTACACATAAAAAAAAATAAATAAAAATTAAAAAATCATGACAACTAAGAAAAAAGAAAAAATATAATAACTAATTATAAGTGGCAGAAAGTGATGAAAGGGGAAAAAAAAAAACAACAGAGAAATTGCATGTCAGGGTTGGTCAGCTAGCCAAAAGTGCTGAGGTGCAAAGGTCCTGAGGCAGAAGGTGGTACAATTGGCTGGAGTAGAGGGTGACAAAGAGTGACTCATTGAACAGGAACTGTGGTACCCAGTCTCATCTTTCCTGAATGGCTCCAGGCTCCACTTGGTCACCAGGAAATTTACACAAGGGTTGGAAGGCAGAATCAGCAGCAGGAGTGGCACAGGCTCCGCCTAGCGGACAGGTCTCCCTGCTTCTGCCCTTGGCCCTGACTGTGAGCTGGAGCTAAGCATATAGACAACATGGAAATGTGTTCACAGCATATCTAATGAGAAGATAACTGGGCCTCTGAGCCACATGTGTAGAGTGCACGCATGTGTTTAGTTCTGGCTGTCCAGGGAGGGGCTGAGGGAAGGCAGAGGGTAGAAGGATGTGACTTTCTTCCTCTGCTGCCTGGATGTTTTCTTTATTCCTTCATTTCTTTAGTTTGGAATGCTGGAGATCAAATCCAGGGCCTTGTTCATGCCAGACATGTGCTGTCCCACTGAACTACATCCCTAACCCTCCCTCTTAATTTATTGTATAACATATTATTATTGTTGTTGTTATTATTTATTTGTTTATTATATTTTAAGGGATTCACAATATAAGAGCACAGTTGTTTTCAGATCACATTGACGTTGCTCAGTTTGCCATACAATTAGGTTGTTATTATTTATAGAAGGCATTGATTCCGGGGCTGGAGAGATGGCCTAGCAGTTAAGAGCGCAGACTGCTCTTGCAGAGGACCCAGGTTCGATCCCCAGCACCCACATGGCGGTTGAGAACCTTCTGTAACTCCAGTTCCAGGAGAACTCCAGTTCCAGGGGAATCGACACCCTCTTCTGACCTCCGCAGCATTGCACTACATGGGTGCACAAACCTACATGCAGACAGTACATTCATACACATACAAAAATAAATAAATAAATAAAAAATAAAAAAAGAAGGCATTGATTCCTTATAGTATACAATTAAGTTTGTTTAATCCTAGCACTTGGGAGGCAGAGGCAGGTGGATCTTTGGGAGTTCAAGGCCAGCCTGGTCTACAGAGCGAGTTCCAGGACAGCTGCAGGGGGGGGCTACAGGGAGACTCTGTCTTGAAAAGACCAAAAAAAAATTTTTTTACAGGACTGGAGAGATGGCTCCGCAGTTAAGAACGCTGGTTGAGACACCTAGGCACTGCCAGGGCACCTGGAGTACTTGCTGCCCAATCGCCAAGGTCAGGGTAACTGAAAGTGGTCCAAAGCCCCAGGGTGACTAAGGCTTGTGGAAGATTCTTGGTCTTCTCAGACTTGATGGCAGAAGTCTGTAATCTCAGCACTTGGCAGGCAGAGGCAGGAGGATCTATCTGAGGCCAGCCTAAGCTAGATAGGGAGACTCTCTCATGAAGGAAACAAAACAAAAACATTCTATTACTGAGGGGACACCTCAAAAGTCATGCCAATGTTATTCTCATCGATTGCTTTGTGTGTGTTTTCTAAAACGTAGGTAACTCACTCCCCAGTGTGTTTTCCTAGGAAGCTCACATCTGACCTTCTCAAGACTCGGCAGTGCTGAGGCAGCGACTTTGGCAAACATGTATCTTGAAACTGCTGTGCACGTGGGAAGCGCCTGTCTGGTTTCTTCGTGGCCTGTGCCTCTCCCTGACTGACTGTGTTGCTGTCTGTTGGGGGAGGAGTTTCTAGGCAAGGGAGTTGGAGGCTGTGGGAGTCTTAGCGTCCCAGGTCCCTGGGAGCACACTGTCCCTCAGGAGAGATCCTCAAGCCAGGGAGGAGGGTAGGGCTGGACAGAGGGAGAGGCGGAGGCTAGGGGCTGACCCTGCGGGAATACCGGTCTGGAACTCAGACAAAAGGGCCGGGCCTTTGCATAGGGGCAGCAGGCAACCAAGGCTGGGGCTGCCTTGCCTAGGAAGTGCCCAGTGGTGGCAGAACTGTGAGCAGTCAGCACAGAGGAGGGGCACCTCTGAGCAGAAACCTAGAGGTGTCTGCCCTACCCATGATGCCTGGCTCTTTTGTAGCTACTGCATTGCTTGAAAAGGTCCGCTCTTCTGAGTCTCAGTTTACCTAGTTGTAAGATGATCTGAAACACCCAACCTTTCAATATTGTTTTTATTATTTATTTTTTGGTCTTTGTGAGACAGGGTCTCCCAGTAGCCCCAGCTGGCCTCGAACTCACAGAGATCTGCCTGATTCTGCCTCCCAGTGCTGAGATTAAAGGCATGCACTACTATGCCCAGCTCAATATTGTTTTGTTGTGTTTTTTTTTAAAGCTTTTAAAAAAATTTTTTTATTAATTTTATTTATTTCTGTATGTGTATGAATGTACTGTCTGCATGCAAGTTTGTGCACCCGTGTTGTGCAATGCCGTGGAGGTCAGAAGAGGGTGTCGGATTCCCCTGGAACTGGAGTTCTCCTGGAATTGGAGTTTCAGACGGTTCTCAGCCGCCATGTGGGTGCTGGGGATCGAACCCGGGTCCTCTGCAAGAGCGGTCGGCGCTCTTAACCACTAGGCCATCTCTCCAGCCCCTTGATATTGTTTTTAAAAATGCCTTTAGAGGGGCTGGAGAGATAGCCTAGTGGTTAAGAGCACTGACTGCTCTTGCAAAGGACCCGGGGTCGATCCCCAGCACCCACATGGCGGCTAAGGGTTCTTAGTACTACTCTCTGTAACTCCAATTCCAGGAGAACTCCAGTTCCAGGGGAATCCAAGACCCTCTTCTGACCTCCACAGAATTGCACGATACGGGTGTACAAACCTACATGCAGACAGTACATTCATACACATACAAAAATAAATAAAAAGAAAAAATAAAAATAAATGCCTTTAGAGCCAGGGGTGGTGGCACATGCCTTTAATCCTAGCACTTGGGAGCACTTGGGAGGCCTTGGGAGTTCAAGGCCAGCCTGGTCTACAGAATGAGTTCCAGGACAGCTGGAGCTACAGGGAGACCCTGTCTCAAAAACAAGGGGCTGGAGAGATGGCTTAGCAGTTAAGAGCACTGACTGCTCTTATAGAGGACCTGGGTTGGATTCCTAGCACCCACATGGCAGCTAACAACCATCTGTAACCCAGTTCTAAGGAATCTGACACCCTCTTCTGACCTCCTCGAGCATAGCAGGACACAGATGCACCGACTTACATGCAAGCAATACACTCATACACATTAAAAACAAACAATAACAGAAAACAAATAAACAAAAAAACCAATGTAACAGACTCAGAGTCTTGTTATATAGTCTAGGCTGGCTCTGAATGCACTGTATGGACCAGGATAGCCCTGAACTCAAGATCCCCCTGCCTCAGCCCCAGGTATACACCATCACACCTGACTTGGGTTTCCTTTGGGAAGGAGTTTTCCAGGCTGGTCTTGAACTCCTGACCTTCCTCTTCAACCTCCTGAGTAGCTAGCACAACAGGTACACACCATTATACCTAGCTCAAGTGTTTTTTTTTTATTTTATTTATTTATTATTATTATTATTGTCTTTTTGAGACAGGGTCTCCCTATAGCCCCAACTGTCCTGGAACTCACTGTGTAGACCAGGCTGGCCTTGAACTCACAGAGATCCACCTGCCTCTGCCTCCGAAGTGCTAGAATTAAAGGCATGCACTACCACATCTGGCTTTTTTTTTTTTTAAACATGGCTATTCAAAAATTAAAATTCTCTCAGAGGCTTGCTAGCTCCCCACACCTGCTCATCTAAGAACAGGAATGTGTAACCATTTCATCAGTGGAAAGTTCTTCTCACTGTGCTCATTAACAAACCATCTGCTGTTGGAGGGGAGGAGGAGAGTGAGTGGGTTTTCACAGTCTTTCAAATGTGGGCTGTAATCCCTGTCAGGGCTCTTCATTCCCGATTTAGCCCAGCTGACTGCCTCTGGAATGTAGACTGAACTGAAATGACCCAGGCACAACTGGAGGTGGTCCTCTCCTCAAGCCCTTAGTACTGCAGTGAGACCCACATAGTGTCCACCAGATAACTTCCTCTTCTCGTTCTGCACTTGAAGAAGGCAGAAGGGCTGGGAGACTACTCAGTCAGTCAAGAGCTTGCCGTGCAGTCACGACCTTTGTTCAGATTCCTAGCACCTATGTAAAAAAGCTGGGTGTGGTGGCATCTGTAACTTCGGGGCTCAAGGGGGCTGGATGGCCAGTTAATCTACTCAAATCAGCTAGCTCTGGGTTCAGGGAGAGACCTCCCTGTTTCAAAAAAGGTAGAGCTGGTTGAGGGGAGGCATGCCTTTAATGTCAGTACTTGGGAGGGAGAGGAAGGCAAATCTCTATAAATTCCAGGCCGGCCTGGTCTAGCACCTGCATGGTGGCCTACAACTCTAACTCCAGTTTCAGGGAATTCAGTGTCTTTTTCAGGCACTACGGGCATGTGGTACATACATATTCATGCAACCAGAACACTCATATGCCTAAAAAATAATAAAATAAATAAAAAGGCTTTGTTTGAAACAGCATTTATAATGGAAGCTTCAGGGGGTTATTTCAATGCTTCTAGAACATTTATGCCAAATGTCCCTTTCTCTGTGGATGTCAAATCAGGGATATTTTACTGTACAGTGCACTAAATAGTCACCTCATTACAGTCTCTTTCTAAAGAAAACATGACCAATTAGTGACCTGGAAGGTTTGAATAGAGACACATTAAAGAAATGGTTGTTTGGAGACCTCTCTCCAGCTTAATTAATTCACGTTCGCCTTCTAGTTTCATTTTAGGCTACAGGCGATTTTCAAGTATAATGTTATGACAAGGGGTCATTGGAAAGATTTGGGACAAGCTGTTCTGTTTGCAGAGCCATCACTCAGGCTAAGCAAATGTCAATGGGAAGCTTCAGGCAAATTAACTTCTCCTGAATGGGTTCTTTTATCTCCTCTGGACTCATTTCCATTAACTGACCAGTCAGATCAACACGCATGAAGGGAACTGCTCAAAAAATAAAAATGAAAAATAGAGAGAGTGAGGTCAGCCTAGGCTACACAGTGAGAACCAACCTCAGAAAATGAAACCGAGGTGGAGGTGTAGCAAAGTGGGTATTGTTTGCCTAGCTTACAGGAGGCTCTAGGTTCAACCTCAGCACCACATAAACTGGGTGTGGTGACACATGCCTGTAATTCTAGCACTCAGGAGGTAGAGAAGTTCAATATTTATTATTTTTTTGTCTTTTTAAGACAGGGTTTCCCTGTAGCCCTAGCAGGCCTGGAGCTCACCATGTAGATAAGGCTGGCCTTGATGCGACAGAGATCTGCCTGTCTTTGCCTCCTGAGTGCTGGGATTAAAGGTATGTACCACCACGGCTGGCATCCACGTCATTCTTGGCTACATGGAGAGTGAATTATTCCTGGGGAGAGCTGGAAAAAAAATGTCTATCCCCCCAGACAGAGCACAGAAATTCCCCCAAAGTCAACTTGGCAAATGAGTAATTTTAAAATTTTATTTACTTATTAAAATTTTTCCTATTTTTTTTTTTAATTTTATGTGTGTGAATGTATTGGCTGCATGTGTATATAAGTGCACTTGTGTCATGCAATGCCTGGGAAGTCAGAAGAAAGTGTTGGATTCCCCTGGAACTGGAATTACTGACAGTTGTTAGCCACCATGTGGGTGCTGCTGAGAATCAAACCCAGGTCCTCTGCAAGAGTAGCTAGTGCTCTTAACCCCTGAACCATCTCTCCAGCCCCCAAATTTTATTTATTTACTTTTATTTCAAGTGTTTTGCTTGCATGTATGTAAGTGTATCACATTTATGCAATGCCCTTAGAAGCTAGAAAGGGGGATTGGATTCCTTGGAATTGGAACGGCAGATGGTTGTTAGCTACCACGTGGGTGCTAGGAACTGAACCTGGGTCCTCCGTAAGGGCAGCCAGTACTTTTAACCACTGAGCCATTTCTCTAGCTCTGAACCAATGAGTTTAAGTCCTTACAGAGTATGGGTGAGAGGTTACTAACAAGAGTGTGGGTGACCTCAAAGCAACTGGATCACCACAAAGCGCCACCCCAGCATGGATGACGACTTCCTCATAGCTGCATAGAAGGAGTCTACCGATCCTTTTTTGGGTGCTCACGCTTTTGCTTGACGCCTGCCGCCCTCAAACTTTGTTATGAGTTGGCACATTACCCTTCTGACAGTGAACTCAAGGAATAAAAAAAAAAGGGAGTCTACCCTTCAGTTAATCTTCCTCAGTCTATATAACCCAAGACCACCAGAGCATGTGTGGATGGGCAGGATCATATACAGCTGGGAAGAAGTGTAAGATTGAGTGGTTGGAGTTTCAGGTGGGTGGCTGATCACCCTCCACCCGCTTTCTTCAATAAAGGAAAGGCACCAGGTCAGGTCATGAAAGTCTCTAATGAGTATCACAGATACTTTGATGAAGATGGTGTGCTGGATAGCTTTAGTGTCAACTTGACACACCTGGGTTGAGGGAGCCTCAATTGGGGAATTGGCTCCATTGGACTGGCCTGTGGCCACATCTGTGGAGTATTGTCTTGATGGTCGAGCAGTGTGGGAGGGCCCAGCCCACAATGAGTGGTGCCACCCTGGGCAGGTTCTTGTGTATCCTATAAGAAGGCAGGCTGGGCATGGGCCAGGGGAGCAAGCCAGTGAACAGCATTCCTCCATGGCCTGTGCTTCAGCTCCTGCCTCCAGGTTCCTGCCCTGAGTTCCTGCCTTGGGCTCCCTAAGTGATGAACTGTGACCCAGGAGATGTAAGCTGAATAAACCCTTTCCTCCCCAAGTTG
>VZQC01006857.1:93842-119218 GCA_009823505.1 Rhizomys pruinosus
CCCCAAGCCAACTTGTTTACCAACATGGCCTTGTCTGGAGAAGCCTGCCAGAACAGAGCACTCTTGCCAACCCATTTATGAAGTAAAGGGTTTTGTTATAATATATATTATATATAATAATATATAGATATATAGTATATATATAAATAAGACAAGGTCTGGCTATAGCCCCAGCTAGCCTGGAACTTGCTCTGTAGACCAAGCTGACCTTGAACTCACAGAGATCTGCCTCTGCCTCACAAATGCTGGGATTAAAGGTGTGTGCCACCACACCTGGCCCGACTTATTTTTTTATATTTTATTATTATTATTATTATTATTATTATTATTTGTCTTTTCGAGACAGGGTCTCCCTGTAGCCCCAGCTATCCTGGAACTCACTCTGTAGACCAGGCTGAACTTGAACTCACAAAGATCTGCCTGCCTCTGCCTCCCAAGTGCTCGGATTAAAGGCGTGCGGCACCACGCTCGGCATGCCTACACATTTGTAAATGTACCCATGTCATGCAATGTTCAAAGAAGTCAGAAGAGGGCATCGGATCCCCTGGAACTGGAGTCTCGGACAGTTATTAGCTGCCATGTGCGTGCTGGGAATCAAACTTGGTCCTCTGCAAGAGCAGTCGGTGCTCTTAACTGCTGACCCATCTCTCCAGTCCCTTAACTTATTTTTTTTAACAGGTATTTATTTGTGTGTAGGAAGGCCCTGTGTGCTGCAGCTCGCTTGTAGAGGTCAGAAGACAACTCGCAGGAGTCAGTTCTTTCCTTTCAGTACCTGGGTTCTAGGGATCAAATTCAGGTCCTCAGGCTTGGTGGCAAGCACTTTTATTTATGGAGCATCTCACTGGTGAAGTTTGACCTGCTGGAAAATCTTACAAGTCATGGATGTGCAGTTCACAAAATGTCGCCGAGTAGATGGATGCCTCTGAATAACTGTGACATCGCCATCAGTCCCAGGAAGACTCCCCTCAAGCATTCTACCACCGTCAACCCTGTCTGCTTTGCAACTTAATAACAGATGAGCAGACCACTATTTATTTACCCATTCCGCTGTTCATAGACATTTGGACCACTTATTATCTAATCCTAAACCTTTCCCCACTTCATTGTACTATCCTGGATTTTAGAAAAATCTTGAATATACATCCTGATATAACCAATGCTTTTCTTCCCAATCCTGAAAGAAAATCTTTTTTTATTTTATTTTATTAATTTTATTTATTTCTGTATGTGTATGAATGTACTGTCTGCATGCAAGTCTGTGCACCTGTGTCGCGCAATGCCGCGGAGGTCAGAAGCGGGCGTCGGATTCCCCTGGAACTGGAGTTCTCCTGGAATTGGAGTTTCAGACGGTTCTTGGCCGCCATGTGGATGCTGGGGATCGAACCCGGGTCCTCTGTAAGAGCGGTCGGAGCTCTTAACCGCTAGGCTATCTCTCCAGCCCAAGAAAATCTTTTTAATATTTCACCATTAAATCATACTTGCTGGGTATGGTGGAATAAACCTTTAAGTCTAGCACTCGGGGAAGCAGAAGCAGGTAGGTTTTTTTGTTGTTGTTGTTGTTGTTGTTGTTGTTTTTGTTTTTTTGAGACAGGGTCTCCCTGTAGCCCCAGCTGTTCTGGAACTCGCTACATAAACCAGCTGATGCCTTTAATCCCAGCACTCGGGAGGCAGAGGCAGGTGGATCTTTGCAAGTTCAAGGCCTGCCTGGTCTACAGAGTGAGCTCCCTCAACTGACGAGTGGATAGACAAAGTGTGGTACATCTACACAATGGAGTTCTATGAAGCAGTAAAGAAAGATGACATTGGGACTGGAGAGATGGCCTAGTGGTTAAGAGTGCCGACCGCTCTTACAGAGGACCCGGGTTCGATCCCCAGCACCCACATGGCGGCCGAGAACCGTCTGAAACTCCAATTCCAGGAGAACTCCAGTTCCAGGGGAATCCGACACCCTCTTCTGACCTCCGCGGCATTGCACGACACGGGTGCAAAAACCCACATGCAGACACATACAGAAATAAATAAAATTTAAAAAAAATTAAAAAAAAAAAAGAAAGTCTTTAAAAAAAAAAAAAGAAAGATGACACATGAGCTTTGCAGGAAAATGGCTGGAGCTAGAAGACATCATGCTGAGTGAAGTAACACAGTCCCAGAAAAACAAATGACGAATGGTAATCCCTCATCTGTGGATGCTAGTGCCAATTACCTAGTTGTAAGTATTTCTTGTGCACGCCCTTGAGCTTTGTCCAAGCATTGGGAGTGATGCATATTGGAAACAACAACAACAACAACAACAACAGAAGGACTACATCAAAGAACTGACTGAAACAGTGAACTTCTTGCTCAAAACAGTAACTTCCACTGGAGATTTTGAGAAAGACTAAGAAAGAGATGAAAAGCATGTTTGACAGAATACATGAGCACTGGTGGGGATGGTGGCTAACAACTGTCATAACTCCAGTTCCAGTGGATCTGATACCCTCTTCTGGCCTCTTCAAGCATTGCATACTCATGGTGTTACAAATATGGAAGCAAAAAAAAAAAAAAAAAAAAACCCACCATACACATGAAATAAAAATTTTAATAGGTTAATAAAATAAGCAAGACTGCTTTTTTCAGGAATAGAAAATAAAGACTTTTTAGTGTATCTGTTATGTCCCGTATCCGGCGGGACTCAGTTACTAGTGGGTTTCGAGGGGAGACCCCAGACCTGAAATATAATGAGCGAGAGAAAGGAAGGAGACCAAGCAAGGTTGTCAAGGTCTGTTTTAATGAAATAAAAGCAGTTACATTTATACTTTGCAGAAAGGCAGGAAGGTGAGGAGGGGGGGCAGGACTGCAAATGTGTTTAAAAATAGCTTGGAATGTCTGTGGGCTGAAACATCCTGAGGCTTATCTTCAGCAAACATTAGCATAATCCCAGATCTGTGCTGGGAGAGCAGGGCATGTCTGGGCCTGTCCAGGCGGGACTGTGTCTCGGTCTCCAACATGTCCCTCTATTTTATTTACTTTACAAAAGGAGAGTCTGTCTTAGGCTATGTGACGTGTCTCCATGGTTGGGTCTTTACCGGTAGAGCCCCGTGTCTTAGTCTACTCGAGTTGCTTTCCGCAAAACCTGTTCTTGGGAGGAGGTAGGGGCCAGGAAACTGGCATGCCTCACAGAGTGTCTGGGCAGGCCATGGGGGGGCCACTCTTGCAGTCTGGCTGCATCCCAAGTGTGGATGTTTAGGATAAGGAGTGTCCCAGACATGTATCTCCTATTTTGCGGCTCGAGCTATTCCCATTGTTGGGTTACTCTACAGCAGGTAAGTGCTTATCCCAATCCATGGCATCACAATACTCCCGTCATCAACGTCTCCAATTGTGATTTTTAATATTTTTAAAATTTAAACCGGCACTGGGAGCTGGATCGTCAGCACTGGGATCTAGGCTGGTATTCGTAAATTTCTGAGATAAGCAATGCATAAATTCCTGAGGTAAGTAAGTGGCTCCTAAACTCCTGAGATAAGTGGTTGCTCTGGTAAATCCTATAGATAAGTCAAGTTAGTAATTTTCTGTGAGCATGTATGTCTGACAGCTTTGGCTCCCAGCATCTCCTCCCTTCTTTTATACAAAAAGAGGGGGAGCCCACTTGTAAAGGTGGGTTTTCAAGTATCTATGTTCATATTTTGAACAACCCAAGGTTCCCACAGTTCAATTGGAGAAGGTTGTATGCACAAGCATGTTGATTAATTGAGTCCAGTCCACATCGCTGCAGTCTCACAATCACCCCAGTCTCTCCGCAGCCTTACATTCTAACCACCCTCTTCTTCCTCAATTGTTCCCTAGGCCTTTGGGAGAAGAGCACAGGTGGGTGAGAAGAAAGCATGTTTTCTCTGAGATGTCATTTGACTCTAGTCAGGTTGTTTCCCTTCATGGGCTGACAGCTTATCCAGGGTACCTTTTTAATCCTACTAACAAAGCACAAGCAATTAGATGTACAGGCATTTAAACAATATTATTATGGCAAGATAAGCTGTAGCATAGACACAGATGTTTGGATGTAGTTTCATAAGCTGTGATTTCTCTATAAAAGATGACAAGTTTATTATTGTGGCTATATAATCTCCTAACCACTAGAGGACATAAGCTTATGGCATCAGCCATGAATTATTCCTCCAAGAGAGAGCTAATAGCCAATTAATTTGGGATATGTATACCGACATGGCTGCCACTGTTTGCACAGCATCTCCAGGCACTTGAGGTGTAGCTGATACTGACAGAGGAGTTTGCTTGACTAGGAGACCAATATTTGCTTATCGCATTAGTGGCCTTTGTAACTTCTCTGGCATTTTAGAGGCCAACTGTACATTAGCAAGTGGATGTCTCAAAATATTTTTCATGCTTACACCAGGTCTTTGACAACAGGGACTTACCACCTTACTCTCTTGCAGACATCCCATTTTTATAGGCAAAAGGCCTTTATAATTTGGGGGGCTTAGATCCCCCAGCCAACATTCCTTGGCAGAACAATCCATTGTTGACATCAGGGCTTTCTATTATTAACATATTGTCCTCAATTGTACCACTTAATAATTACATTTATATTTAACTTTAGATAGAGAACCATCCTTGTACAGTTTCCATGTCTATCACCAATCAAAGAAGGCAGTTATACCTGTCTCACAAGCATTTACCCATTACAACAGTTGGTTCCAATTTACAGTTGGGGAATGACTCATTACCATCATGTTTTTTCTTTTTTCTCATAAAGGTGAGAGGTAGGAAGGTTTCTCAGCATCCGGAAGGTAAACTTCATTAGACTACATTATAAACAGTTATCCCAAATAGAATTAGAGAAATGTTCAGTGTCTGTGACTCAGACGATCTGAGGGTTTTTTTTTTTTTTTTAATGTTCCGATGGGTCAGCCTCTCTGCTGGCATTTTCTCAGTCCATCTTGCAGTCAAAGATTGTGTATTTTCAGACATTTAGAGTTGGTGTTTTTACTGTGGGAACATACAAATTCTTACCCATTGTTAGCTTCAAGATTTTAAAATTAAAAATTTATCAAAATTTGAACTATAGAGGGAAAATTATGCCACCTCCCTCTTTTTTGATAATCAGATGACTAAATTGTATTACAAATACCACATAAACAGGAACAAGGTGTAAGTTTTCATCAAATTTACCCAAACTGTTTATCCTTGACTGTAACTTATTTGGGAAGTGAACAGAAACTGTAATTTCTTTAAATTATCTTACAAGTAAAGGAAAATGTTACAAGGTGATACTGTATACACAGAAAAAATACGAGAGACCATTTGTGTGCCTTAACCCCAAAGCCATTGTTGGAAATTTAATACAGATTACAATAAAGCAATTAACATCTTATATTTCCAATTAGTTTAACTGTAAACCTTACAAGGTGGATTATAATAGCTACCTTTTTCCGAGTTCTTGGCCTTTCCTAGGCCTGGCATGAAAACCTACTTTAAAGATTTTTTAATATCTAGCTCTTAATAAAATTTTTTTACAGTTTTTATGTCCATCAGTCAATTAAAGATTGGCTAGATATGTCCCATGAGAAGTTGTTACCCACCATTACCATTTTGATTAATTTCTTTATACACCTTTTTATTTTTTATTTTCAAACATCCAAAACTTATTAACACTTTAATACAATGAAAACCTGGTTGCATACTTTGTTTTAGATGTTGAAAGAGTTAACCAGTGTAGATTTATTTATTTTAAATTTTTTGATAGATAACCCATAACCTTTGTTGAAATTGACATGTTTTGGCTGTTTAATATAATTTGCATCTTAAGATGGAAGGGCCAGTTCCAACTTAGAGGCAATGTTCTATATTATCATGTCTGTTAACATAATATATACTTAGAACACAAAAGTACACTCATCCATCACCACGTGTGTGCGCACATACATACACATACATACATACATAAGACAGATTTGTTAGGTTGACCTGTAAGAGAAAAAAGCCATATCGTTTGATGTCCAATGAAAAACATGAAATTTATTTAATTTTGTTTTATAGGGTATTTTTACATAATTAGAATAAATGTCCTAGTAACTCATAAAACAACTGAGATCCATATGCCACCTCTTAGGCCCATTTGCAACACTTGCCTTCAATGAACTATACCTAAAGTTTACTATTCTTTCCCTATCCTGTCCCTTCTGGTCAATTACTCCTAAGCTGTCCTTCTGCTAAGCCTAACTAACCCTATATTATTTACAAATCTAAGATTGAGGATTCCCAAAGTAGACAGGCCAAAGTTGTTTGTAGTCTTGAAATGATCCATCTTGTCTTGCTATTAAGGACTTTGGAAGAATAATAATTATTCATAATCACAACAATTATACCTATTAATTATTATTAATTATCAATAATTACCATTAACCATTATTAGTCACAACAACATAATTATATGAATAATAATGTCAAAAATAGCAGCCAACAATGAACAATTTACCATTAGACTGAATTTTTAACACATTATTATCAATAATTATATTCCAATAACAATAACTATAACTATTAATAAACAATTACTACTAATAATTAACAACAATCTATCATTAAACTGTAATATGTATACTATAAACCCAATTAAAAAATTGTTAACACTAAGGGGTATAAAGCAAACATTTTCTATGAATCGAATCTATTTTTGTTTATAGTTAGCTAAATAGATTTAAACCTGTAGGACTATAATGAATTGAAAGCAGGAACTCACATTCACTCACCATACACACAGCTTGAAGATGGGCCTAAAGAAACATAAACAGTTTTATTTAAAGAATTTCTTATTAAATTAAACCAAAATATCAATTTACATTGTTAAAAAGGCTTTTACCAATGTTCCTTAAAAAAAGACAATTTATCGGACCAAGTTTGTTTTGTTAGAACTTCAAGGCCTGTAAATTCTCCTAGACTTTAAGTTAAACATGCTGAGATGGATTTAATCTACTTTATTGATACAACTTGGTAGGGTGGAGGTCCACAGTCTGTCTCCGGAGGATTGGAATCAAGCTGCACTTTTAAAACACAATGAACACTGCCCCGGGCTGGGCTTTGCTCCTGCTTTATGCTTCCCAGTGAAACAGAAATACTGTAAAGCCAGCCCTCCCCTCCCCTCTCCCTTTTCTCCGCTTGGTTTCCAGAGCAGGAGAGGGCCACAGAACAAACATTGGACTATCATTAACCAGAGTATCTACAAACAGCTACATGAAAAATGTAAACTAGCAGCCCAGAACTCACAGACATCCATTTGGATTAAAAGGTGTGGGCCACCACCAAGCCTAGAATTTACAAGCTCAATTTGCAGCTAGAAGACTATGCCTTTAGGAACACCTCTATGTGAATGCTTGCTGCAAAATGCTTCCGTGGGCATGCCTGTCCTTCCAGCCTCTGTGACTCCCCCACCTGAACTGTGGCCAGAAGGCGAGAAGCCAGGACCCCAGGCTGAAGGGCAAATTCCAACCACATTTCAAAACCTCTAGAAGGCAAATGATGGGAGAGGAAGGGCTCTCTCACAATTTCTCTGAATACCCGCCACCTGGGAAGGCTGGGGAAGCAACAGATGCCCCCAATCCAGGGAAGCCAAAATAGCACCCACAGGCTGCATAATCGTGTCCCTCCGCAGTGGGTGAAAACCCACAAGAGAATGCAAGCTTCTCAAAGCCTATCAGAGAAAGGGTCTTGGCACCAGGCCAAATCTCCATCAGCGCCATCCACAGGTGCATCAGCAGTGTCAATAGGATAATTCCCTCTGCGTTCATCCTTAGCCCATGCCTTCACTGATTTGGATGCTAAACTTTCTCCATGCCACAACTTGAAACAAACAGCCACAGGCAAACCACGGCACACAGTCAACAAACACATCCATTACATCACAAAACAATTCCTCATGGAACATAGCTTCCTTGAAAGTGTAATTTCCCATCTTGCAGAGATCTAGCTTACCAAACTGGTCTCCAAGACCCACATTGGAGATACTATCAGGTCCCTCTTTCTGTTTTTTTTTTTTTTTTTTCCCCGAGACAGGGTCTCCCTTTAGCCCAGCTTCCTGGAGCTCACTCTGTAGACAGGCTGGGCCTTACAAAGATCCGCCGCCTCTGCCTCCCAAGTGCTTAGGATTGAAAGGCGTGCACCACCATGCCTGGCTGAATACCTTTTTTTTTTAAAATTATTATTTTTTTTTTAATTTTGGTCTTTTTCCAGTCTTAACAGATAACAAATAAAACCTTTAGGAAACCAATTTAGTGGGGGCTGGAGAGATGGCCTAGCGGTTGGAGCGCCGACCGCTCTTGCAGAGGACCCGGGTTCGATCCCCAGCGCCCACATGGTGGCCAAGAGCCATCTGAAGCTCCAATTCCAGGAGTCCGATACCCTCTTCTGGCCTCTGCGGCATTGCACGACACGGGTGCACAAACTTGCATGCAGTCAGTACATTAATACACATACAGAAATAAATAAATGCCGGGCGTGGTGGCTCACGCCTTTAATCCTAGCATTGGGATGCAGAGGCAGGTGGATCTCTGTGTGAGTTGAGGCCAGCCTGGTCTACAGAGTGAGTTCCAGGACAGCCAGAGCTACAGGGAGACCCTGTCGCAAAAAGACCAAAAATAAATAAAAAAAAAAGAAAGAAAAAAAAGAAAACCCATTTAGAATTTTTTGTAGAAACTTAGGAACCCGGGTTCAAATTAGGCCTTTGAAAAAGTTTAAGAGCATGAAAGTAAGCTTAATTTATGTGCACAATATAGAATGAAAGAACTTTGAAGTGGCCACTTTTAACAGAAACCAACACAGAGGAACACACATGACACAAATCTCAGACACATGAGAGAACAGTTAACACACAGAGAGCTTGCATAGACATTTGACTTAATATAATGAGAGATTTCCTTTTTCCTTAAGGTGGGCATTAAGTTCCCTACCCACCTTGTCCCATATTTTGGGATGAATGGAGGGGCCGTCCAATATAACCCATGGACAGAGATCTCCAATGAATATAAAAAACTTTACCAAATCTTTTTTCCTATTTTCTTTACCCTAACTCCTTTCTCCCTGAAAGAACACTTAAAGAAAGAAATAAACTTTTCTTCTTTGCTTTATGATTGGCCCATTATGTACTGAATGGGATGAAGGCAAAATCACTTACTTTCTTCTAGAGGTCCAGCTTCCGAGGGTGACAGAGAGTCCTCATCACTTACTTTCATCTAGAGGTCCACTTCCACGAGCGACGGAGAGTCCTCAAAGTCAAAATGCAGCTGCTACCAATGTCTCTTCATCCGGTGAGGGGTCTGCGACCACTCGAGTCCCACATGTGGGCGCCACTTGTCCCATATCCAGCGGGACTCAGTTACTAGTGGGTTTCGAGGGGAGACCCCAGACCTGAAATATAATGAGCGAGAGAAAGGAAGGAGACCAAGCGAGGTTGTCAAGGTCTGTTTTAATGAAATAAAAGCGGTTACATTTATACTTTGCAGAAAGGTAGGAAGTGAGGAGGGGGAGGGCAGGACTTGCAAAACGTGTTTAAGATAAGCTTGGAATGTCCTGTGGGCTGAAACATCCTGAGGCTTATCTTCAGCAAACATTAGCATAATCCCAGATCTGTGCTGGGAGAGCAGGGCATGTCCTGGCCTGTCCAGGCGGGACTGTGTCTCGGTCTCCAACACTGTTACAGCCTTTCTTTTAATATCTAAGTAGTAGATGTTTCTTTCTCTTTTCTTCTTTCTTTCTCTTTTTCTTTTTCTTTCCTTTTTTATTATTATTTTTTTTATTTTTGAGACTAGGTCTCCCTGTAGCCCAAGCTGGCCTGGAACTCACTCTGTAGACCAGGCTGGCCTTGAACTCCCAGAAATCTGCCTGC
The DNA here is from genome assembly GCA_009823505.1 of Rhizomys pruinosus. Lineage (NCBI taxonomy): Eukaryota > Metazoa > Chordata > Mammalia > Rodentia > Spalacidae > Rhizomys > Rhizomys pruinosus. Next base: position 103,717 of record VZQC01006857.1, read on the forward strand.
CTCTGCCTCTTTTTTCTTTTTAAGCTTAGCTCTATGTTGTCCAGGGTGGTCTCCAACTCTTGGGCTCAAGTGACCCCTCATGTCATCCTCCAAGGAGCTAGGACTACAGTTGTGACTCCCAAATGGGCTTTAGAACAATTTTTTCATTTGAATTTTATGTATATGAGTGTCTTGCCTGCGCGTATGTAAGTGCAGCCAGGTCATGCAAAACCTACAGAGGCCAGGGCTGGAGAGATGGCCTAGCGGTTAAGAGCACCGACTGCTCTTGCAGAGGAGCAGAGTTCGATCCCCAGCACCCACATGGTGGCCGAGAACCATCTGAAACTCCAATCCCAGGAGAACTCCAGTTCCGGGGGAATCCGACACCCTCTTCTGACCTCCGCGGCATTGCACGACATGGGTGCACAAACCTACATGCGGACAGTACATTCATACACATACAGAAAAAAAACAAACAAAACAAAACAAAACAAAAAAAAACCTACAGAGGCCAGAAGAGGGAAATGGATCCCCTGAAAAATGGAGTTACAGATGGCTGTGAGCCACCATGTAGGTGCTGGGAATCAAACCTGGGTCCTCTGGAAGGCAGCCAGTGCTTTTAACTGCTGAGCCATCCCTCCAGCCCCTCTAGGACAATGTTTTTGATGTTGAGGCTCCTCTACATGCTGGACTGAGACTCTTCCCAGAAACAAGCACCTCTTCTGTCTTGGGTGACAAAGGCTACAGTCAAGGAGTGTTGTTCCTGCACCTCCTGGCAGATTGACATGTTAGGCCTATGAGTCTCTTTCCTGGTGTTCTGTCTTTCTGGTCACCAAGTTTGTTTCAGTCCAACTGTCTGACTCCCATCATAGCACCATGACCATTAAGAGTTTAGGACAGTTCGCAGCAACTGTGTGTTCTCTCTTGTTCAGTTTTCCCCTACAAAGCATCTTGTGTCCTTGTGTCTATGTGCCTGAAGACGGTGCTCATCTGCCTCTCTACCCTCTGAAGCCTGAATTCAATTTCCAGCAACCCCTGGTTAATTAAGTGTGTGCGTGTGAGTGTGTGTGTGTGTGTGTGTGTGTGTGTGTGTGTGTGGAGGCTAGAGGTCAGCCTTGGGTATCATATCTCAGGAGCTGTCCACCTTGGTTTTGTTTTTTGTTGTTCTTTATATTCGTTTTTTCTAGCCAGACTATCTGGAGATCATAGGTATGGCAGGGCATGGGGCAGGGAGAAATAGCTGAGACTTCAGGTTAGAGTTTTGTGACCCTCCCCTCCTCCAATATACTAGGGAATGTCAATTGCTCTGTTATCATTACCAGACACCTGGGTATCACTGTAGTATTCTGTTCTAGTTGCCATGGCTATCAGGCCAAAGCATTCTCTAAAGAGAGAATGCTTCTTCCCTAAAGAAACAGACTTAGGGGCTGGAGAGATAGCCTAGCGGTTAAGAGCACTGACTGCTCTTGCAGAGGACCCGGGTTCGATCCCCAGCACCCACATGACGGCTAAGAACCACCTGTAGCTCCAATTCCAGGAGAACTCCAGTTCCAGGGGAATCTGAGACCCTCTTCTGACCTCCGTGGCATTGCACGACATGGGTGCACAGACCTACATGCAGACAGTATATTCATACACATACAAAAATAAATAAAATTAAAGAAAAAAGAAACAGACTTAACAGTATGAGTGAGTTGAGGCTCTGCGATGAGATTATTGGGATTATCAGGGTGATTGCCACTGTGCTCCTTAGCAACTCTTATCAGAGGGAGGCAGGAAATAGAGGATACATCAGGAGCAGCTGTGACAGAGGTCAGAGATCTGAGTAACTGAGGGTGAGTTCACAAGTCTGAGACTACAGGTGGCAGGGTCTCTTACTGGCTTACAACTCCATCGAGTGGGTTAGACTAGCCGACCACCTTGCTTGCAGTGATCTATCTGCCTCTGCCTCCCATCATGCCAATCCTGGGACTATACGTGTATGCTGCCACACCCAACCTTTTTCATAGGTTCTAGGAGTCTAAACTCAGGTCTTAAAAGTGACTGGATGGGAGGCACTTTACTGAGCCATCTCCCCAGTCTGGGTGTGTGTCCTTCTAAAACACTGAGTTTGTGGTAGTTCATTCCAGGGCACCAGGAGACCAACACAGGCCTCTACTTTCTTGACTAGGCATAGGAAGGGGCAGCACTGGCTATAGACAGGATTATTTTAAAACTTAAACAAACTTTATTTTATTTTATTTTATTCATTTTTATTTTATGGATATGAGTGTTTGGTTGCATATGTGAGTGTAACACATGTGCCAAATGCCCATGGAGGCCAAAACAAGGCACTGGATCCCCCGGAACTGGAGTTAAGAATGGTAATTGGCTACTATTTGGATGTTGGGAATCAAATCTGGGTCCTCTGGAAGAGTAGCCAGTGCTCTTAACTACTTCTTAACTACTGAGTCATCTCCCCCAGCCATTTTTTGTGTTTGTTTGTTGTTTGTTTGTTTGTTTGTTTGTTTTCGAGACGGGGTCTCCCTGTAGCCCCAGCTAGCCTGGAACTCACTATGTAGACCAGGCTGGCCTTGAGCTCACAGTTCTTTGTCTATCTCCCAAGTGTTATTTTTATTATTTTTTTTTAATTTTTTTTTTTTTTTATTTCGGTATGTGTATCAATGTACTGTCTGCATGCAGGTTTGTGCACCCGTGTGTATATGTGTCTGTATTTACACCTGAGTGCAGGTGCCCATGCTGGCCAGAAGAGGGCAGCAGCTCCCCTGGAGCTGGAGTTACAGGCAGTTGTGACCCCTTGTCATGGATGCTGGCGACTAAACTCTTAACCCCTGAGCCATGAACAGCCCCATTAATCCCTGCCTCAATCCCTTGAGGCAAGAACTCTTAAAAATATTTTATTTGGCCAAGAGTGGTGGCACATGCCTTTAGAGGCAGGCCAATCTCTGTGAGTTCAAGGCCAGCCTAGTCTACATAGCAAGCTCCAGGCCAGTTGGAGCTCCAGGGCCAGCTGGGACTAAAGGGAGACCCCGTCTCAAAAAGACCAAAATTTTTTTTTGTTATTATTACTGTAATAATAATAACTAATGTCCTAGATTGGTTTCTGTTGCTGTGATAGAAACACTGACTAAAACCAACTTGGGGAGGAAAGGGTTTATTTTATTTTAAATTTCCCAGGTCACAGTTCATCACTGAGGGAAATTGGAACAGGAACCTGGAGGCAGTAGCTGAAGCTCAGACTGTGGAGACACACTGATTATGGCTTCCTCCTTGGGCCTCTGCTCAGACTGCTTTCATATACAACACAGAACCACCTCCCTAGGAGTGGCAGCACCCACAGCGGGCTTGGCGCTCCAGTATCACTCGACAATTAAGAAAATGCCCCCCAGACACAGCTGTGGGCCAGTCCCATGCAGGACATTCCTTGGCTGAGGTTCTCTGTAGCCGTGTGTGTCAAGCTGACAACTGAAGCTGCCCAGCACACCCACGTCCACACACTTGTGGACTGAGTGCTCTTATCCTTGGAACAGTCTGTGTTTTGTTTTCATTTTGTTTTTAGATAGGGTTTCATGTATTCTAACCTGGCCTCAAACTCACTACAGCTGAGGATGACCTTGAACTCCTGATGCACCTGTCTCCAGCTCTTGAGTGCTAGGAATACAGGTGTGAACCACCAGGCCCAGGAAGAAGGGTAGACTGGAGGAAGTGCCTGCTGGTAGATACCCCTTCATGATAGGTACCGGATTCTAGAACACATGAAACCAGCGGTCTGCTCTAAGATTGGGGCAGTTCATCATCACGGATTCTGAGAAGAGAGAGCCTGCATGCGTGCACACACCCGTGCAAGGGTGTCCCTGAGGAATCGGGGTCGGATATAGCCAGGAATCACAGATCTCAATCAGTTCCATCCATTCTCCTAGTGCAAGTCTAACAAGTGTGGTTAGCAGATGTCTGGCCAAACAGCAACAGCAAGGAAGAAGCCAGGAGCCGAGGCCAGGCTAGCAGACAACCCTGGGGTTCTACCTGGTGGCCTATGCTAGAAAAGCCAATGACAAAACAAAATTCAATGTATGTATGATCACTTGCCCACCTGGTAACCCCCACCCCCAGCCCCATCTCCCCGAATCCACCAACTACAGATAACTTCTGACAGAGCAGGGGACTTAAAAGATTTTTTTATTTATTTACTTTTATTTTATGTATATGTGTTATGTCTGCATACGTGTGAGTGCATTGTGTCGTGCAATGCCCATGGAGGTCAGAAGAGGGTGTCAGATCGTCTGGAGTTAGAGACAGTTGTTAGCTGCCCTGTGACTGCTGGGATTCAAATCTGGGTCCTCTGCAAGAACAGCCAGTGCTCTTAACTGCTGAGCCATCTCTCCAGCCCCAGAGCAGGGGACTTTTGGGTCCTGCTGTAGCATCCATTCTGACTTCTGCTGTGATGGCTCATGATCAGGCTTAGAGCTATTAATAATTAGACTCTCCATAAAAACAACAACAACGAATCAGATGTGCATTACTTAATCACAGAGGAAGCTAGCTTATCCCACTTACTATCTGATACAAGAAATTTAAAAAACCATACAGGAAGGGGTTGTTTCATACAGGGAGACGTGTCAATGGTTATAAACTCATTGGACACCCATGTATTTTTTTTTTTTTTTTTTNTTTTTTTGTCTTTTCGAGACAGGGTCTCCCTGTAGTCTCAGCTGTCCTGGAACTCACTCTGTAGACCAGGCTGGCCTTGAACTCACAAAGATCCACCTGCCTCTGCCTCCCAAGTGCTAGGATTAAAGGTGTGCGCCACCACGCCCAGCTGGACACCCATGTATTACAGTACACAACTATATATATATTTGGTCTTTTTGAGACAGGGTCTCCCTTTAGTCCCAGCTAGCCTGGAGCTCACTATGTAGATCAGGCTTGGCTGGCTCTCACAGAGATTTACCTGCCTGTTTCTCCTGAGTGCTGGGATGAAAGGTGTGCACTACTATACCTGGCTCAAGACCCTGTTTTAAAAAGAAAAAGAGGGGCTGGAGAGATGGCTCAGCAGTTAAGAGTACCAACTGCTCTTGCAGAGGACCAGGGTTCGATTCCCAGCACCCACATGGCAGCTAAGAACTGTCTTTAAGCTGGGCATGATAGTGCATGCCTTTAATCCTAGCACTCGGGAGGCAGAGGCAGGCAGATCTCTGTGAGTTCAAGGCCAGCCTGGTCTACAGAGTGAGTTCCAGGCCAACTGGGGCTATAGGGAGACCCTGTCTCAAGAGAAAAAAAGAAAAAGAAAAAGAAAAAGAAGCTGGGCATGGTGACATATACTTTTAGTCACAGCAACACCAGGCAGAAGCAGGTGGAGCTCTGTGAGTTCAAGGCCAGCTTGGTCTACATAGACAGCCAGGGCTACATAACATAGTTGGAACCCTATCTAAAAAATGAAAAGTGTATTTTTCTCTTGGGTGCTAGATCCAAGATCCAACCAGGACCTTGTGGTCTAGGAAAGTGTTCTGCCACTAAGTACAAACCAAAGAAAAGTTTAGTAACATTCTTTTTAACAGTGTTAAGAAAGCAGGTTTTGGAACTGGAGAGATGACTCAGCAGACAATGGACTATCTGTGTTGGATACAGCCAATAAGAATAGTATATTCTGTGGAGCTAGATTTATTCTTTTCTATCTGTCCTATGTGAACTTAAGCATTGACTCACCTGGGTGGACTCTTTCTTCTCACCTGGGCAGTCTCTATGTTGACCTCACTGACCATGTCTCTGCTCACCTGGCTGACCATGTCTCTGCTCACCTGGCTGACCATGTCTCTGCTCACCTGGCTGACCATGTCTCTGCTCACCTGGCTGACCATGTCTCTGCTCACCTTGCTGACCATGTCTCTGCTCACCTTCGTTGATCTTGTCTCTGCCCCTGTGTGGACAGTTCCTCTCTGTTTCCCTGGGTTGGCCGCACCACCCTTCCATCTGGGCAGGTGGCACCTACCTGTTTACTTGGGCGGATGGTCATTTCCCTGCTCGCCTGGGATGCCCATTCTTCCCTGTGCTCGTTTACTTGGCCTCCTTGGGCCTTACCATGGAGCAGGAGAAGATCCAGAAACACAAAGGCCTCATTCTCACTTTTGACCTTATGTTGTGATGAAAGTCATGCACTTGTCAGCTCATCTCAGCCTTTCAAATCATGAGCAATGGAAAAACAGTTTAGACTGTTGACGAGCTGAGAGTGAGTATAAAGCAACACACACACACACACAGAACCCCAACCAAACAGCAAAACATACCCCACAAACACAAGAAGCAAGACATTTCCTGTTCGAAGTCAATGGAAAATTTTAGGGTCAAAGAAGACAATGAGTCAGAAATAAGACAACAAAATGAACATTACCTGGTTCTGGGCTGATTATGTCATTGGGAGTATGCCATCTGGAAAAGGGAGGAGACCCTGTCTCTAGTAATGTGCCCTGGTTAGCAGGTGGCTTTTTGATTTCAAGACCTGATCTGATTTGCTCCCTTTAATTTAATTACTCCCTTTAACACAGGTTCTTAGCATACACCAGCTATGCATGTGTGTGGGCAGCCGAGACACAGACAGAGAAACGGGGCAGAGCCTTGAACCTGGTGGACTGTGGGTGGCAGCAGGGCTTGAGACTGGAGACTCACCAATGGACCCTGCAGTGAGACTGCTGGGACCACAAAAGCCCCATGGCTGTCCCTCCTGGGAACCCCAAAGTGCTAACCTCAAGGTTGTAAAACCCCATGAAAGATGGGCTAGGGAGCAGCTGGGAGTCCACTTCCTGGAGTCCTCCTGCCCTGCAGCATCTGTTCTGTCTCTTCTGCCTTCTTTCCTTTGTCAACAGGGCCTTGCCCTCCCTGAGTCTTACTCCAAGCTCCTTCCTAGCCAGCCTCTGCTCACACCACTCTCTGAGCCTCCCCAGCTCCCAGGGCCTCCAGATCCTCAGCAACATTCCCCATCAGTGCAGGTTCCCAGGGGAATGCACATGGCCCAGCGTTGTGTTTTTCTTTTTTTTTTTTTTTCTTTCTTTTTTTTGGTCTTTTCGAGACAGGGTCTCCCTGTAGCCCCAGCTGTCCTGGAACTCACTCTGTAGACCAGGCTGGCCTTGAACTCACAAAGATCTGCCTGCCTCTGCCTCCCGAGTGCTAGGATTAAAGGCGTGTGCCACCACGCCCGGCAAGCTTTGTATTTTTCAACCAGCTTGATGCTGAGAGACCCTGACTTGTCTAAGTTTGAAGGGATGATGGTTCTCATTTCTTTCTTTCTTTTTCTTTCTTTCTTTCTTTCTTTCTTTTTCTTTCTTTCTTTCTTTCTTTCTTTCTTTCTCTTTCTTTCTTTCTTTCTTTCTTTCTTTCTTTCTTTCTTTCTTTCTTTCTTTCTTTCTTTCTTTTTTTCTTTCTTTCAACAGCATTCCATGTAGTTCAAGGTGGCCTCAAACTCACTTTTTAGGCAAGGATGATCTTGAACTTCTTTTTTAAAAGTATTTTATTATTTTATGTGTCTAACTGTATTGCCTACATGTGTGTGAGAGCACCCATGTTGTACAGCACCTATGGAGTCAGACAAGGGCATCAGGTTCCCCTGGAACTGGAGTTACAGACGGTTGTTAGCCACCATGTGGGTCCTGGGAATCAAATCTGGGTCTTCTGAAAGAGCGGCTAGTGTTCTTAACCACTGAGCCATCTCTCCAGCCCCAATTTGAACTTCCTAAACCCAGTTTACATGGTGGTGGGGATTGAACCCAGGGTTTTAAAAAATGTGTATGAGTATTTTGTCTTCACGTATGTAAGTGCATTACATGCGTTCAGTACGTGGGGAGCCAGAAGAGGGCATCGGAGCCTCCAGAAGCATAATTACTGATGATTGTAAACAACCATGTGGATGCTGGGAACTGAACCCGGGTCCTCTGTAAGAGCAGCAAGAGCTTAACTGCTGAGTCCTCTCTCTAGCCCCTGAACCCAGGGTTTTGTGCATGCTAGGCAAGTACTCTACCAACTCGGCTACACCCCCAGCTCTCCATACCATTTTTCTTTCTTTTTTCTAGACATTATTAATGTGTGTGTGCATGCGGGTGTGTGTGTGTGCGTGTGTGTGTGTGTGTGTGGTTTGTGTGTGTGTGCAGCTACCCACAGAGCCGAGAACTCGGTGTTAGATCCCCTGGTGCTAGAGTCACAGGTGGTTGTGAGCCACCCCGCATGTGTGCTGGGAACTAGGTTCAGGTCCTCTGCAAGAGCAGAACACGCTCTTAATTGCTGAGCCATCTCTCCAGCTGCTCTCGTTTTTTTTTGAGGGGTTCTTGATTGTAGCCCAGGCTAGCCTAGAATGCCTGAAAATCTCGTCCTAAACTTGTAGCACTCCTCTCGCCTCAGTCTGTGACATCTATTCAGGCTCTTCAGCAGAGGCAGGGGCTCATGGAGCCCACAGGGCGGCCAGGGGCTCACATCCACATGTCCTCTCATGACCTCGATGTGACTCATGCTGCCATTTTTGCCTTCCAGCATCCTGCAGACTGGGGACAAGTGAACAATGAGATAAAGGGGGTGGCGATGGCATGTGCCCCCCCAAGGAGCTGTGCTTGCCCTCTGCCTTCATCTCTCTGAAGGTCATGGGACACTCTGTCCTGTCAGTAGGCATAACTGCCAGTTTCTCCCGCACTAGTCACAAGGATGTTCAAGGATTAGGCAACTCATTGGTCTGGTTGGTTGACTGGCTTGGGTGTGTCCAAATGCACTGCAGCTGTCAAAACAGATCCCAGAGAAACACCGGAGCCTCAAGCTCCTCACCTCCGATGGCCCCAAGGCAGAGCCAGGCTCCAGGTTCAAGGGCTCATTTGTGGGGAGGAGAAATGTGTCACTCCCTCCACCTGCGATTCTCCATTTGTTGCCCAAAGGCAGGGTACTAGGTCATCTTTCCAGGTGCCTGGCCAGGGGCAGCCCTGAGCCTTTGGTGGCATTCTTGTGTCCCCTCTGAGATGGGCAGGGAACGCCAGCTGGATTCTGGCAGGGCTTTCAGACCCTGGTGACTGCCCTCGGCAGCCAGGAGAAAGGGCAGAGGAAATGGGTTCAGGAAGGCCTGCTTCCGCGGCGCTGCCTCCGGCTCTTCACATCTCTGGAGCTCACTCATCACTCCCAGTCCACAATGGCTGCTCTGTGTGGCTCCTGGGCTGAGTTTCCAAAGATGTTGAACAAACTGACGTGGGTTAATTGGCTCTGGTCATGCCCTGGGAGGAGGTGAGGCACGTGCATCAAGTCAGAAGGGCCTTTGTGGGGAAGGTGGTGGTGTTTAGTGGGTGCAGCAAGGGGCGGATCACCCAGGTGGACGAGGTAAATTGGTATTTACAGTTTCTGAGCTTTTAAAAGAAGCATTTCCCCAGAGCCCGTCCTGCTTTCAGATCTACAGCACCGCCATGAGGACTCTGGTGACCGTGGTGGCCCTATTCTTCCTGGGCACCCAGGCCCAGCATGATTGGTCCTACTCAGGTAAGCCGCTACCTTGCACAGGTTTCCCAGGCCCAGCATGATTGGTCTTACTCAGGTAAGCTGCTACCTTGCACAGGTTTCCCAGGCCCAGCATGATTGGTCCTACTCAGGTAAGCTGCTACCTTGCACAGGTTTCCCAGGCCCACTCATGTGGGGTGTAGGTCTTCTTTTGGGGTCTCTCTGCCCATTGTGGGGTCACAGGCTTCCCCCATCTCTGCATGATTAAAGAGCTTAAACCCTGATGAAGGAAAAGAGCACAACTCCCTTCCTAAGTCCAGATTCACTTGGTGGCTTAAATACCCTTCCCATCATCCAGTATTGGCTGTCCAGAGCCTGCTTCTGACTGTAAAGCTGTTAGTTTTATCACTATGTGGGACAAACAAGCTGCCCCGTGGCCTCAAAGAGTAAATGGCGGGGCTACAGAGAGCTTCCCTCTCTGAGATGTCCCCAGTCACAATTCACCCAGAATGCCTTGCCTCCATCAGAACCCACGAACCTTCAGATGTCTAACCAGACTTCTCAGGAGGAACTTGAAAATCCTGCCATATGTGACCATGAAGGGACCCCTCCACTTTTATTCCCAGAAAATGGGGGGGGGGCCCTAAGGCTGTTGGCTGGTACAGGCAGGTAGCCAAAGTCACACAGGACTGAATCTGTTCAGCATGGCCCCAACCCCCCTCAAACACACAGGGGGGGTGCACATGTCAGGGTGGATGGTAGGTCCCAGTCAAGGTAACAGAGAAAGGGACATTGTAAGGGGGCCTCAGAGGGTGGCTGAAGACTGACCTGCCACAGGACCTCACGCCTGCCTGGGAAGGCTGGGGCTTTCTCTGTCCTCCAGCAAGTCTCACTGGGAGTGGTTCTGAGATAAAGGAAGACAGGATTCAGATGGCGAGGTCCTGCCTTCCTTAGCTCACCCGTCTCTCAGACTGAAGACCTCCCTCCCACATGTCCTCAAAGAGGCCCTAGTGAACATGGGGTGACTTTTTGCAACTGTTTTCTAGGAAGACCTGTGAGCTGTCCCCTTTTTTTTTTTTTTTCAGTGCTGGGAATAGAACCCAGCCTTGTTCATGCTAGCTAAGCACTCTGCTGTGGAGCTACGCACCCAACTCTTGTCTCAATACTGATAGGAGCTCAGGCCAAAACATTTTGACCTGAGAAGAGGCCGTGCCTCAGGACTCTTGCCTTGACTTAGGATTTTGTCTATAGGAAAAGATTGTGTAAAAATTGGTTTGTTCTAGGCATGGTGGTGCACGCCTTGAATATCAGCACTCAGGGGGCAGAGGCAGGTGGATCTCTGTGAGTTCAAGGCCAGCACGGTCTACATATCGAGTTTCAGGCCAGCTGGGGCTATAGGGAGACCCTGACTCAAAAAGACATACACACACACACAAATTCTCCCACTTTGGCTTCCTGAGTAGCTGGGACCATAGGTATCTACTACCAGGCCTATATTTTAAATTTTTTGATTTTGTTGTTTCATTTCATTTTATTTTATTATTATTTTATTTTTTTGTTTCATTTTAAAGATAGTGACTAATGTAGCCCAGGCTGGCCTTGAACTTGTTCTGTAGCTGAAGATATCCTTGAACTCTGGATTCTCGTGCCTCCACTTCTTGAGTGCTGAGATTACAGACAGGCACCACCATATCCCAGCAGATTAAAGAAAAAACAATATGGGGATCCTCCTTGAACATGAGAGTTTTCAGGTGTCCTGACTCCGTGGGTGTCACCTAGGTGCTCTTTGATACCCTATGAGCCCATACCAGGCAGGGTCAAGAAAAACAGGTGTTTAAGAAGGTACCCATGGCGCGAGGAACAGGGGGCTCCAGTCAGGGCTGTGGGAGGAAAACTGCACCTCAGAAAATGAGGAAAAGCTCCCAGAGGTCAACCTGTTATTGTGAGGCCCAGGGTCCCTCTGGGACATTTATCAGCTCTGAGCACCGCAAGGGAAGGCTGGCAGCTCTGTGGAGAGACTCCCACGGCTCTGACCGCCAGCTCACGTGCCCAGGGCCGCGCCATCAACAGAAGTTAGAAGGCAGCACCAACCCCACCAGGTCTTTGGGGTTGGTTTGGATCCCACCTGGCTCTGCTTCCAGAGGCCACACCATGGGTCTCCCACCCAGCAGACCCCAGCCCTGGCCTGATCAGAAGCCTCCTGCTGCAGAGGAGGATCGGTTGGGCAGGCCTTTGAGCTGTGCACTCTCTCTTGTCGCAGAGGGCAGGCTGGAGGAAGAAGAGTGGCAACAGGAGTACCCTGACTGTGGGGGGCAGAGTCAGTCGCCCATCGACGTGCGGCGGGGGAAGGCGCAGTTCAATTCGAACTTGAAGCCACTGAACCTAACTGGTTACAGCGAGGAAAATACGGAGTTCACCATGACCAACAACGGCCACACAGGTAAGGGGCACCGGTGGCCCTGGTTGTCTACAGGGGAAAGCAGGTGGCATGCATGCCTGACAGGAGCCACATGCAGAGTCCCAGGAGCACAGCCAGCCAGGAACCCAGGGACTTTTCCAGAGATGGGCAGCACTGTCTCTAAACTCAGCTCCCACAGCTTCCTCAGCTCTGAGCCTGAGCCCAGGGAGCTGCCTCAGTGGGGAAAGCACTTGCTTCAAGCCTGACTTTGTGTGTTCGATTCTTGGGACTCCCACAGGGTGGAAGCAGAGAACTGACTTTTTAAAAGTTTTCTCTGACCTCTGCCATATGTTATGGCATGCACACACAGACACACAAAGACACACACACACACAATAGTAATAATAATAAGCAAACAAACCTGAGTCTTCTCTGACCCACCCAGCAGGGAGATGGGCAGAAGCAGCAGCTCTCCCCAAGCCGTGCCTCCCCCCTTGTTTCTGGTCGACTGCACAATGGTTCTCATATTTTTTGTATGGGATCTGATTAGCCCAAAGCACCTGAGAAGTAGCTCAGAGCTCCTGTTTGTTTGCTTGTTTATATTATTTAATGTGTATGAGTGTTTTGCCTGTGTGTATTTATGTGTATTTACCACATCTGTGCTTGGTGCCTGAGGAGGCCAGAAGGTGTTGGATCCTCTGGAAGTGGAGTTATGGACAGTTGTCAGCCTCCTTGTGGGTGATGGGAACTGAACCCGGGTCTTCTGCAAGAGCAGCCCATGCCCTTAACCACTGATCCATTTCTCCAGCACCCCCCATCCCATCTTTGCTTTTTTGAGGCAGGGTCTCATGTAGCCACGGTTTGGACTCGAGCTCATTATGTAATGGAGGATGCCCATGAGCTCAGATCCCCTGCCCCAATTTCCCAAGCACCACCATGCTTGCCTAACAGGAGGGGCTTTTTTTTAGGCAGGAAATCCAAGGTCTCAGAAAGACAAAGGACTCACTCAAGATCACAGTCTCTGGAGCTGGAGAGACGGCTCAGTGGTTAAGAGCAGGTCTGCTCTTCCAGAGGACCTGAGTTCAGACCCTGGCGCACTATTTCAAGTGCCTCAAACTGCCTGTAACTCCAGCCTGGAACTTCCTATGTAGCTGAGGATTACTTTGAACTTCTGACCCTCTTACCTCCACCTCCTGAGTGCTGGGAACTTCCTATGTAGCTGAGGATTACTTTGAACTTCTGACCCTCTTACCTCCACCTCCTGAGTGCTGGGATTACAGAGGTGTGCCACCAAGCCTGGTCTATGTGGTGCCAGGGATCAAACTCAAGGCTTGGTGCCTGCTAGTCAGGTACCCTACCAAGAGCCATATTCCCAGCCCTGCGATTGTTTTCTGAGCATAGCATGTGCTCAAGTGTCAGTTGTCTGATGTGGCACTGGTTACATTTATTCCTCATGAAGGGAGCAAGTTCTTTTGGAAGTTGAATCCATTTTCAGTAAGTGGATTTGGGGGCAGAGAGATTTGGGCCTCTGCTTTTCATAGCACAGCCACCAGCTCAGAGCAGTGGCTCTCTTCCAAGCTGGCCTATGCAGGCCCACTGTCACTGGGATGTCAGAATAGAGACACTTTTGTCTGCTAGGAGCTGTCCCGCCTATGGTTCAGCCTCTGAGGCGACTCTAGGCAGAGCTGACTTAGCGCTCCTCTTCCTTTAAGGCCTCCTCCACTTTTTCTTGTGAACATAGATTTTAAGGGTCTAAATAAAAAGTGCTTGTTCCACAAAGGAGCTGCTAAGCCCTTACGTGTTATAGAACATTATATTGGGAGGTTGATCATGACTCTTGCTCCTTTATACAATTTTGGAGGAAAAAGGGGGCATCTCTACTATGTAGTATTTGCTCTTTAAGAGAACTTACGGGGCTGGAGAGGTGGCCTAGCAGTTGAGAGCGCCAAGTGCTCTTGCAGAGGACCCAGGTTCGATCCCCAGCACCCACATGGCGTTCGAGAACCATCTTTGACTCCAGTCCCAGGGGAATCTGACGCCTTCTTCTGACCTCCACGGCATTGCACGACACGGGTGCACAGACCTACATGCAGACAGTACATTCATACACATAAAAAAATAAATAAAATGAAAAAAAGGGAACTTACATGTCCACAGCCATCTTTAAATTTTTTAAATTTAGTGTGTGTGTGTGTGCGTGTGTGTGTGTGTGTGTGTAGGCACATGTGTACTTTGCCCTGTGTGTGGAGGTCAGAGGATAACTTTTGGAAGTCAGCTTGCTCCTTTCATTGTGGGTTCTAGGGATGGAACTCACATTGTTTGGCTTGCTTGGCAAGTACTTTAGTCTTACAATCCTCCTGCCTCAGCCTCCTGAGAGCTGAGATTGTTAGAATCTACCAAAGAACCCTCCCCTTCCTGGAGCCCAAGGGCTTTGTGCATGTTTGGCAGCTGCTCTACCACTGAGCAATATCTTCAGCCCCTAAATTATATCATTTGCTTGTTTGTTTGTTTGTTTGTTTGTTTGTGACATGGTCTCCTGCAGCCCAGGCTACCCTTAAACTCCATATGTAGTCAGGATGGCCTCAAGTCGGCTCCTTCTGTCTTTACCTCCCATGTGCTGGGATTACAGGTGTGTGCCGCCCTGCCTGGACAATACCTCACCATATTTTTCTTAGCCTTTTCTCTGGCTCCACTATTCAACTTTACTTTGGCCTAGTTCATTCCGAAAGAGAAAGGTTTCCCTTAGGCCTGAGCCAGAGAAATGGGCATATGCAGTGGTCTAACCCAAGTATGTAGGCTCGGAGGTGGGAGGAAGCTGGAAGACCCATTTGGTTTTCATCCAGCAAGAGCCTTGTATTTTAGTGCATCCCTTGAGACTCACGGCCAAGTTAAACCATAAGCCAAGAACCTGAGTGGCCCGGACTTGTTGTGCAGCTTGGTTTCTTGTCTTCTGAGGACATGTTGAGTCAGATCATGGTGACATGTGCTTGGACATGGGGATCTTGGTGCCGGGTTTTCGGCCCAGATCTGCCCCTGCCTGAGGCATGGTGTGACACTCCCTGTAAGTCTACCCACTTCCTATGTCAGCTTTCTTGTCCACAAAACAGGGGTGTTGGAGCCCAGTGGGGTGCTACCTCGTGCCCTAGCAGAGCTGGCAGTTTGGTGGTCTCTCTCCTGGAGAGAACCATGAGGACCACACCAACCCTAGCATAAGAACCTCAACTTGGCCTTGCCCACAGGACGGCTGTGGATGTGGCTACCTTGGCGGCTGAGGCAGGAGGATTGCAGGTTTGCAGGCCACTCTGGGCAATGTGGTGAAACCCTGTCTCAAAAAGTAGAAAAGGGGCTAACAAGATGGCTCAGGGATTAAGAGCATGGACTGCTTCCAGAGGACCTGAGTTTGGCTCCCCGCACCCTTGTTGGGTAGCTCACAACTGCCTGTAACTCCAGACCCAGGGGATCTGACTCTAATTTTGGATTCCAGGAGTATCTTCACACATGTGCACAAACCCACACTCAGGTATACACAATTACACTTTTTTTTTTTACAAATTTCTTTTTTTATTCATTATTTTTTATGTATATGAGTGTACTGTCTGCATGTAGGTTGGTGCACCTGTGTCATGCAGTGCCACGGAGGTCAGAAGAGGGTGTCGGATTCCCCTGGAACTGGAG
>VZQC01006857.1:120621-203496 GCA_009823505.1 Rhizomys pruinosus
TTTTTTTTTTATGTGTATGAATGTACTGTCTGCATGTAGGGTGTACAAACCTGTCATGCAATGCCAAGGAGATCAGAAGAGGGTGTCAGATTCCCCTGGAACTGGAGTTAAAGACAGTTCTCAGCTGCCATGTGGGTGCTGGGGATCAAACCCAGGTCCTCTGCAAGAGCAGTCGGTGCTCTTAACCACTAGGCCATCTCTCTAGCCCCTGTTTTTTATTTTTTGAAACAGGCCCTCTCACTGAATCTGAACCTCACCGGTTGGCTAGATGGCCGGCCTTTGAGCCCCAGGGAGCCTCTGTCCCCAGTGTCCCCACGTTGGGATTACAGGCATGCATTGCTGTGCCCAGCTTCTTCATGTGGGTGCTGTGGATTGAACTCGGGTTTTCATGCTTACACAGCAAGTGCTTTACACCTATTTGGTCTCTCTAACCTTACATTTCTTATCAAATGAGCCAACAAGACTTTGTGCAATGGTGATGGTTCAGTCACCCAAGAGTTGAATTTATTTTCTCTTCATTCAGCAGTTGTTTACTGGTGAGTGCTTTGTACAGGAGTGTAGGCAGGGTTCTTCCTCATAGAACTCACAACAAAGCAGGAGTTTACAGCTTTCAGGGCTGGCAACCCCTCCTCTGTTTTAGATCGTTTGCTCTCTGCATTAGCTTCAGGCTACCTCTTTGAGTCTGGATCCAACTGTAGGATTATTGCAGGTTTACAGTGGCTTCCTGGCCCTTCAGAGGCCTGCGAAGGAGGCATGTTCCTTCATATGACTGGTCCAGCGTCTCCCAGAATGTCTGCCTGAAGGGCGGTGTGTCAGAGGAAACAGAGCTGCCATCTCCCAGAATCCCATTCATGTGCTTTCCATTCTTGGAGAGGTTTCTGGTCTTGACGGATGATAGGAGTGGAAGGAGATGTCTAGAGCTGTTTGTGTGGGGTAGTCTGAGGTCTCAGCTGGAGTGCCTTGCTTTCTTCCCTTCTTCCTTGGCGTCTGAAGTCTGGACGGACCACTTGACCTGCTCCATCGTCTTTCTCCCACAGATTCACTTTGTTCACTACAATGCTAAGTACAAAAGCTATAATGAAGCCAAGGATCAACCGGATGGTTTGGCTGTGCTGGCGGCCTTCGTCGAGGTAGGCAGAAACGATGCATGCGTGCCTCCAGTTATGCACTGATGTGCAAATGGGCTGGAATCTCCTGAGTGCTGCTCTAACATGCTGTGGGAAGCCTCCATGCAACCAGACAAAGGCAACACTTTTGGATTTCTAAGAAAGTCCACTATGTGGACTTTACTAATGAGTGACTAGCAGTGGACAGGAACTTAATTCTCCAAAAATAAGTATTAAATTTTATAAAACTGTAAACAAAATCAAAACACACAATCATTTCTTTTTTTTAATTAAAAATATTTTATTGCCAGGCGTGGTGGCGCACACCTTTAATCCTAGCACTTGGGAGGCAGAGGCAGGTGGATCTTTGTGAGTTCAAGGCCAGCCTGGTCTACAGAGTGAGTTCCAGGACAGCTGGGGCTACAGGGAGACCCCCGTCTCAAAAAGATTAAAAAAACAAAAGGAAAATATATTTTATTATTTTTTATTTTATGTATAACCTACATGTGCGTAAGTGCACCCAAGTTGTGCAATGCCCATAGAGGTCAGAAGAGAGCATTGGATTCCCATGGAATTGGAGGTATGAACAGTTGTTAGCCACCATGTGTGTTCTGGGAATTGAACCCAGGTCCTCTGTAAGAGCAGCCAGTGCTCTTAACTCCTAAGCCATCTCTCCTGCCCTCCAACTATTTTTCTAGTACCCCCAAAACACAGAAGCAAAGCTGGTTGTAGTTGTGTAGGTCTATAATCCCAGCACTAAGGAGGCTAAGGTAGAGAATCAAAGGCTCTGGCCAGTGAGGCCCTGTCTCAAAAGAAAACAAAGCAACTTTCATGTAAAAGAGCGCTCTATCCCTGAGGTCAGAGAAGGGAGCTAGCTGCTGAGGCACGCTCTGCCCATCATGGAGAAGCCAACTATGACTGACTCCCCCCCAAACTGTGCACTGGGGATTTTGTTAGGAGTGACTCTGACCCTTCCCAAGAGCATCTCCAGCTACTGCACTGAGAAGCTGCCTTCCCCAGAAGGTACCAGAATGCTTTGGCCTCCCTCTGCCTCCCTTACTCTGCCCTGCTTCCCAGCTAGGAAATCAAGACAGTGAGTGTGGGCTGATGGCCTGAGTCACCTCACCTGGCGTTAAGTGCCTGTGTTCTTGTTTCCAGATCCAAGATTATGCTGAAAACATTTACTACAGTCCCTTTATTTCCAAGTTGGCCAGCATCAAGTATCCAGGTACCAATGGGGGAAGAATGAGTGCGGACTGAGCATGGGAGGAGAGGAGGGGGGCTGTGGCTCTGCCGAGGGAGGCCAGGTCTCTCTGGCTAAGGTCACTTGTCCCAGACTGTTCTGCTGTGGGCTCTGGAAGGGGACACACTTTTGAGAAACCTGTTAATAAGCTCTTGTCCGTTGCTACAACTTGAACTTCTGGATGGCTAGGGTGCTACTCACTAGCATCACGCTGGCTTCAGGGACTCACCGCTGGCCCCAGCTGGCAGCGACAGTCCTGGTCACCAGGGAGAGTCGTCTACCCTAGCTCTGAGCTGAGCAGAGTGTCAGGAGCGAAGGTCCTTCCGATCCCCTTAGACATACTGAGCCTCAACTTCCTACATCTCCCTGTACCCTGGTTCCCAGCTCACCAGCTTCAGCCCTCATTCCCCCGCGAGGTGTCCAAGCAGAGTCACGGGATGCATGGCCTCTGCCTGTTTGCTACTCGGCAGGCCTCAATTCCTCTCATCTCTGCCAAGCAGATTCCTTTGACTGTCCCAGGCCCACATTTGTGATATCCTTCCACCACCCCCTAACCCCCAATGTCCTCACCCCTCTGCCCCTCCATATGCTGCTGCAGCAAAGCCTATACCACCTCTCGCCTGCTCAGAGCCTGTGTTCAAATAGCTGAAGGTTATTGGACAGAAACCAATAGATGTCTAGTTGGTAGCATTTTTTTAAGATTCTATTTTTATTTTATGTGTATGAATATTTTGCCTGCATGTATGTATGTGTTCCATGTATGTACAGTGTCCTTGGAGAGCAGAGGAGGGCACTGGATCCCTTGGAACTGGACTTACAGATGGGAGCTGCTATGTATGTATGAGTGTTGGGCCTGCATGTGTATTAGTGCATCTATATCATGCAATCCTAGTGGAGGTCAGAAGGAACCATTGGATTCCCTTGGAACTGGAGTTGTAGGTGGTTGTTAGCTGCCATGTGGGTGCCAGGAACTGAACCTGGGTCTTTTGCCAGAGCAGAAAATGTTCTAACTACTGAGCTGTCTCTTTGGTCCCTACTTGGTAGTATTATTATTTGTAGCTAAAAATATGATGAGTTTGGTGGTATATATATGGCCATCCTAGCTCTCAGGAGGCTGAGGCAGGAGGATGGTGAGTTTGAAGCCATACTGGGCTACGTAGAAAGTTCCAGGCCAGGNTCCTGGCTTCAGTTGCTGCCCATGAGACCCACAGTCTTGCATCCTTCATGTTCTGGATACCAGTACCTCATGGAATATACTGCCAAGTTCTGTTTACAGCTCAAGAAGTAACCTGCCTAGATCTGTAAGCAGTACAGCTGTCTGCACCTTTATGTGCAGACCTTGGGGAAGTACTCTCTTAGTCTTTTGATTTAGTTTTCACCTACTTGGCATCTTTCTCAGCCAGGCTCTCTACTTTCAGAGTCCCCATCTTTACAAATTGGATCTTTTGTTGGGAGGAGTCCTGGCCCCAAGGCACCATCCTATTTCCCTGTGCTCAGTGCAGTTTAACAGGTCTCTTTAATGGTGCTAATCTAACAATTACACTTGCTTTCTTGTCTGCACTCTCCTTATCTGAAACTTCAAGCTTGCTCACATATATTTTTCTGCCAAAATATTAATATAATATCTTTAAATTCGACTTGTTATATCAAAGCCATTATGAGCAAATAGAACAAAGAATGCTTACATGCCAGTCAGTTACCTTTCACCACTTGGGTAGCCCCTGTTCCCTGCCAGGAAATGATACCACCTCAGTGGGCAAGTCTTCACATCACAATTAACTCAGTCAAGATAATCCTACATAGATCTTCACAGAGGCACAACTCCAGGTGACTCTAAATTCTATTAAACTAATTAACACTAAATATCACTGCTGAAACCCTTTGTCAGGTCTACAACCAACATATGTGATCTGACTTTTGCTAATTTTCCCATCACATGCTATCCTCTTCTCCTTCAATGTTGGAGTCACCAATATCTACCAGTAACTGCCAGGTCCAGCACCCTCTGTCAAGTTGTAGAATATGCTTCTGATGTCCTCAGGCTTTAAGTAAGGCAAATGGTTTCTCATTTTTCTTTTTTTTTTTTTTATTAATTTTATTTATGTATGTGCATGAATGTACTGTGTGCATGCAAGTTTGTGCACCCGTGTCGTGCAATGCCGCGGAGGTCAGAAGAGGGTCTCGGATTCCCCTGGAACTGGAGTTCTCCTGGAATTGGAGTTTCAGACGGTTCTCGGCCGCCATGTGGGTGCTGGGGATCAAACCCGGGTCCTCTGCAAGAGCGGTCGGCGCTCTTAACCGCTAGGCCATCTCTCCAGCCCCAGCAGTATGCACTCTTAACCTCTGAGCTGTCTTTCCAGGCCCTGGGTATCCCTTTTACCAAAAATCCCCCCCCTCCAAAAAAAACAGCCTTCAAGTTTTCACCTAGACAAAGCCACTCAGTCAGCAGGACACATTTGAACACATCTGCCCTTGTCTCTGCTGGCTTTTCTTTATTTTGTTTTGAGACAGGGTCTTGCTGTAGCCTAGGCTGACTTGGAACTCACTTTAAAGCCCAGGCTGATCCAGGCATGGTGGCTCATGCCTTTAATCCCAGCACTCGGGAAGCAGAGGCAGGTGGATCTCTGTGAGTTCAAGTGTTCAAAGTCCAGACTGGTCTACATAGAGAGCTCCAGGCCAACTGGGACTAAAGGGAGACCCTGTCTCAAAAATAAAAAAAAAAAAAAAATGCCAGGCTGGCCTTGAATTCATGCAATCTTCCTGCTTCAGCTTCCCAAATTCTGGGATTACAAGTATATGCCAACAGGCCCAGCTCTCTGCTCTCCATCTGAGGATCGGTTAACTGGGGAAATATTTCTGTCTTCAGCTTCCTTCATTCAGTTTACGTCTAGAATTTGCTGAGGCAGAGCCTGCACTGTCCTTCAGGGCCAGCAGGGTCCCTCACCATCCATCTCCTGTCTTCTCAGGACAAAGCACAACTTTGAAGGGCGTTGAAATTCGGGACATGATGCCTGTGGACGTCTACCACTACTACACCTATAAGGGCTCACTTACCACTCCCCCCTGCACACAGAATGTCAAGTGGTTTGTGCTGCAAGATTCTATCAAGCTCTCCAAGGCCCAGGTAACATAGGCATCACTTTAACAAAACCTTCTCCTTTGGGGCTGGAGAGATGGCTCAGCAGTTAAGAGCACCGACTGCTCTTGCAGAGACACCCTCTTCTGACCTCTGCAGCATTGCACGACATGGGTGCACCAACCTACATGCAGACAGTACACTCATACACATAAAAAATAATAAATAAATTAAAAAAATAAAAAAAGAATCTTCTCCTTTGACTGCCTGGCTGACAAGTATGCTCCCAGAAGCCTATTTGATCCTGCGGCATCTGCTATGTAAAGACCATGGTACCTCCCCGTGTGACTGTGGGCGATCTTGCTGCTGCTGTGGCAGGGATGGGTGTCAGAGTTTAATAGTGTGTTAGATTTGGTAAAGAGAGAATTGGTGAATTAGAAGACAGTAATGAGAAAATTGTCTAACTGTAGCACAAAGAGAAGAGGATATGCAAATGTGCAGAGTAGAAAAGAGAAAGGAGAGTGAAAAAGTCTAGCCAATGCCTAACTGCATTCTAGGAGAGTAGAAGAGGAAAAAGGTGCAATTTTTAAGGAACATTGGTAGACAATTTTATAGAACAACTGAAGAATATCAAATAATATTCATGAGAGCTGGGCGTGGTGACGCACACCTTTTCTCCCAGCACTTACGGGGCAGAGGTAGGCTGATCTCTGTGAGTTCAAGCCCAGTCTGGTCTACAGAGTGAGTTCCAGGCCAGGGAGATCCTGTATAAATAAATAAATAAATAAATAAATAAATAAATAAATAAATAAATAAATATCAATTAAAAAATAAAAACAACTTGGGCCAGCTAGATGGTTCAGTGAGTACAGGGGCTTGCGTGAAGGTCTGGGATCAATTCCCATAACCCACAATGTAGAAGGAGAGAACTGACTTATGGAAGTTGTCTTTTGGCCCCCACATGTGTGCTGTAGGCTACCTTGACATTAAATAGATAAATAAAGTAAAAATAAACCTCAAACCAGGCATGGTGGTACATATCTTTAGTCCCAGCACCCAGGAGGCAGAGGCAGGTGGATATCTGTGAGTTCAAAGCCAGCCTGGTCTATATAGTGAGCTCCAGACCAGCTGGGACTGAAGGGAGACCCTGTCTCAAAAACACCAAAATAAATAAATAAATAAATAAATAATAAATAAATAAATAAATAAATAAACATCACAACAAGCCTTATTCTTAACCACTGAGCCATCTCTCCAGGCAACAAAGCCTTATTCTAAAAAAAAAAAAAGAAACACCTCACAATAAAACCAGAGAACATCAAAGTCAAAGAGATTTAGAACTCAAAGTAAGTTCAGTGACTGACAACCCCAGACTCATGCTTGCAAAGTTGCTTTTCAAGCACATAGGCAAAATACAGTTCAGAAAAACAAAAATTGAGCTTACCACTTGATATGTTTTGATTACTTATTTTTTCCTTTTAACCAAGTACACATATATAAAGGTCAGAAGAGTGTGTGAAGATCTTTGTTGGACTGATGAACAGATGGATGAGTTCTAGAGTAAGGGTAACAGACAGCCCTGGGAGCTGCTGGACGTGAGATGTTCTCACAAATGCTTCATCAGCATTGTACAGGTCCAGACCCAAGCTTCTGCCCAATCACTAACTAAACTCTGTTATAATTTTCTGTACCTTTTCCCCTCCATAATTCATTTTCTATTGCCTGCAGGTTCACAAAATAGAGAACTCTGTAATGAATAAGAAGAACGAGACCCTGCACAATGGTTACCGCAAGACTCAGCCCCTCTACAATAGGGTAGTGGAAGCTAACTTCCGGTATTATCCTAGCAAGGGTGAGCGACATCAACTCTTGCCTGTTTTTGTATTTGCTGACCCCTGTTTTCTTCCATTCCCTGGCTTGCTGGTCTCTTCTGGCAATAGGGAGGGATGGAGTACCATTTCAGAGCAAGAAGCTCCCATGGGGCACCATGCCTAGGGCGGGGGAAGATGGGGACCCGTTGTTTCTTCCAGCCCAGGCCATGACACCAGCGTGGGGACTGGAGGGGACAGAAAGAGACATACATGGTATGAGTCACTTACGTGATTTTGGCTCGATACAGTGGGATGTTGGAAATAAAAGTCAGGCTCCAAAGACCCCACAGATATAGAACAGGGAATGGGCAAAGTGAAAGTAGCTCAGCAAGACAGTGTTACTTTGTAAAAGGGTGTATGCCTTCATTTTAGTAGAAAGCAAGCATACAGAGCAAGAAATGTGATAAGATTTTATTCTTACTATGTCTTTTCCCCATTTAGCTGGGGTCTAACCTGTAGTCTTTCCTGATTAGCTAGCTTTATTTATTTTTATTTTTTTGAGACAGGGTCTCAGAGTTTAGCTCTGACTGGCCTGGAACTAGCTATGTAGACTCAGCTGGCCTGGAACTCCCTGAGATCCCGTCTCTTCCTCCTGTTGCCAGGATAACAGTGCACTGCCAGGCCTGGCGCAGCTGGATAGTTTTATTTTTTATTTATTTTTTTAATTAATTTTATTTATTTCTGTATGTTTATGAATGTACTGTCTGCATGCAAGTTTGTGTACCCGTGTCGTGCAACGCCGCGGAGATCAGAAGAGAGTCTCAGATTCCCCTGGAACTGGAGTTCTCCTGGAATTGGAGTTTCAGACGGTTCTCAGCCGCCATGTGGGTGCTGGGGATCGAACCCAGGTCCTCTGTAAGAGTGGTCGGCGCTCTTAACCGCTAGGCCATCTCTCCAGCCCCGCAGCTGGATAGTTTTAAAAGAATTGATGGGGGCTGGGGGTGGTGGCACATGTCTTTAGTCCCACCACTCAGGAGGCAGAGGCAGGTGAATCTCTGTGAGTTCAAGGCTAGCCTGGTCTACATAGAGAATTCCAGGCCAGCTGGGGTTGCAGGGAGACCCTGTCTCAAAAAGATTTAAAAAAAAAAAAGGATGGGAAAGAAAGGAAGAAAAGGACTATCCATCATTCTGGGAATGCAACAGGGTCTTTATATTAACCAAATATTTTTTTAATTATTATTTATTTATTTATTTTTGTATGTGTGTGAGTGTACTGTCTGCATTTAGGTTGGTGCACCCGTGTCGTGCAATGCCTCAGAGGTCAGAAAAGGGTGTCGGATTCCCCTGGAACTGGAGTCAACAGTCAAAGATGGTTCTCAGCCGCCATGTGGGTGCTGGGGATCGAACCCCAGTCCTCTGTAAGAGCAGTCGGAGCTCTTAACTGCTAGGCCATCTCTCCAGCCCCACAAAATAGCATTATAAAGGTCCCCTTTGTCCATTGTCTCTAATAAGAGCAGGTGTTGTTATGATAAGTAACGGGATTGTTTCATCATAGCACCTGAGGAATCACCTACCTGATTTTGACTAGAAAGGAGAAGTGACGGAGACAATGATGCGCACAGGCTCTGAGCGCTGGTTAAGTTGGCTTTGTTGAACCCCCATGAGATTACTTCTCTCCTGCCTTTATTTTCACCAGTCTTACAAGTCCAGTCTCCACTCTGGTACCTTATGTCAAGGTGACCAGACCTGGAGCACATACTACTTGCAATAACTCCCTGGGAACCAAAAACTAGGTACCCAGTGCTAGCAGTGAAGCTGTCCAGCCTCCACTGGCCATTCTAATCATGGGTTGGGTCTAACATCCATCTTAGATCACCCCATCTTTGCGGCTACAGGAATGCAAATATTCTGCAACCCTTTATTTTGTCAGTTTCTATGTAAGATTGTGGTTAACTTTAACAGTTATTGTGTTTTTCATCTATTTCTATGAACCATTATCTTTTATCTTATGTATATGAGTGTTTTGCCTGAATGTGTGTAAATGCACCATGTATGCAATGACAGCAGAGGCAAAAGTGGGTGCAGGTCCCCAGGACTGGAGTTAAGGGTGGGTGTGAGCTGCCATGTGGGTGCTGGGAACTGAATCTGGCTCTTTTGCAAAAGGAGCTAGTGAACTGCTGAGCCTTCTCTCCAGCCCCCATTTCAATACTTTTATATCGGCTAATACAATAGACTCAATCCAGTCAATACTGCATGCTCCGACTATCACCCAACTTTATATACATTTTTCAAAACTTTAATTAAAAAAGTTAAGTGTTAGGGGGCTGGAGAGATGACCTAGTGGCTAAGAGCGCCGACTGCTCTTCCAGAGGACCAGGGTTCGATCCCCAGCGCCCACATGGTGGCTGAGAACTGTCTGTAACTCCAATTCCAGGAGAACTCCAGTTCCAGGGGAATCCGACACCCTCTTCTGACCTCTGCGGCATTGCACGACACGGGTGCACAAACCTACATGCAGACAGTAGGCATACAAAATAAAATTGAATACGCATACAAAAATAAAATAAAGGTACACTTACTCTTTGAGGATTCCCTGCATGTCCACGAGGTACTCTGACCATGCCCCCTCCCCCCCCCACTTGTCCTGGACCCTTTCCTACTGTTTTCCCTCCAAACTTCCTGTTCTTATTTATTTATTTAAGCACTGAATCTAGTTGGTGCTGCCTGGATGTGCACAGGGCCATCCACTCCGGTGTGGGCAGCCTACCAGGGAATACACTCCTGAAGGAAACTGACTCCCCCTTCCTCAGAAGCCAGAAACCTCTCTCTCTCTCTCTCTCTCTCTCTCTCTCATATATATTATAATCTATATATATATATATATATTATTAGAGTCTCCTATATCCTAGGATAGCCTCCGATTTGACACTCTTTCATTAAAAAAAAAAAAAAAGCAGGCAATGGTGGAGCATGCCTTTAATCCCAACACTTGGGAGGCTGGCGGATCTCTGTAAATTCAAGGCCATCCTGATCTACAGAGCAAGCTCCAGGCCAGCTGGGACTAAAGGGAGACCCTGTCTCCAAAAAATACAAAAAAAAAAAAAAAAAAACAACCCCCCCTCCCCAAACCTAGGTAATCTCCTTGGGAGGCAGAGGCAGGCAGATCGCTATGAGTTTGAGGACACCTTAGTCTGCATAGTCACAGGCTGTCAAGGCAATATAGTGAGACCTTGTCCCCAAAAAGGAAAGGCAAGGCTGGGCATGGTGGACACGCCTGTGATCCCCGTACTTGGGAGGACGAGCCGGGCAGTTCTCGGTGAGTTCCAGTACAGCCTGGTCTACATAGCGAGTTCCGAGATAACTGGGGCTAAAGGGAGACCCTGTCTCAAAACCACTAGGGGAAAAGAAAAAGGAAAGGCAGAGAGTGGGAGGTGTGGTGGAGGTGGCAGAGAGATCACTCAGTGGTTAAGAGCACTAGCTGCTCTTCCAGAGGATCTGGGTTCAGTTCCTAGCACTAACATGGTGGCTAACAACCATCTATAATCCAGTTCCAGCAGATCCAACATCTTCGTCTGGCCTGCTTGGGCATTGTATGACATGGGTATATTTACATACAAGCAGCGAAAGTCTCTCATGCACATTTAAAAAAAAAACAACAAACAAGCCAGGCGCAGTAGTGCATACTTTTTTTTTTTTTTTTTTTTGGTCTTTTTGAGGCAGGGTCTCCCTTTAGTCTCAGCTGGCCTGGAACTCACTATGTAGACCAGGCTGGCCTTGAACTCACAGAGATACGCCTGCCTCTGCCTCCCTAGTGCTGGGATTAAAGGCATGTGCCACCATGCCCAACAGTAGTTCATACTTTTAATTCCAGTGCTTGGGAGCTAGAGACAGGAAGATGGCTGTGAGTTCAAGGCCAGCCGACTTAGTGAGTTCCAGGCAAGCCAGGGATACATAGTGACACATTGTCTCAAAAACAGAAACACCGAACTTTTATTATTTTTATTGTGTCCCTGTGTGGTTTCAGGTGTGGAGGAAGAGACAATTCTGGGAGTGGGCTCTCTCCTTCCCATGTGGATTCTAGGGATAAAACTCAAGTCCTCTGGCTTAGTGAAAAGCATCTTTGCTGGCTAAAGCGAACTTTCTGGCCTGAACTTTGCAGTTCTGATCCTCTTCCCTCCTCCTAAATTCTAGGATTATAGGCTTGTGTCACCACACCCAGCACAGGGCAGGGGACAGGCTTCAGTACAGTCTTCCTTCAGAACCAGGGTTCTGCATAGCTGTGATTGGCTCTAGTCAGCCATGCCGCATGGCTCAGGATATTGCACAGTTCTGTAGAATTCCATCCCAGTTGATCGTATTAACAGAGTATTTTATGATCTGATCATAGATCACATTAACTGATCCTGTCAAGTAATCGCACCTGAGAAAACAAGATAGTTACAAAGACAGGGTCAACATGTAACACTGTGAGTCATTTCTTAGAAAACACCTAGATGCTCTAAGATAGGGGCCACTGAGATCACAGGAGAAACCAGCATGTAAGAGTAGAGCCCCCTTCAGAGTGTTAGCCCTGGATACTGGCAGTTTATCAGCCTAGGGTTGGATGCAGGGGAGATGCCTGAAGGTAATAGAATGGGAAGATGGGAAGCTTTCTAAAGGAATCAAAAATATACAGGTTAGAGGACTTGGGGTATGGCTCAGTGGCAGAGCATGTTCTTAGGGTTTTAATTCCCCAGTATCACACATACCCCCCCCACATACATGCAAACCTCAAAAATAAAGAGGGGGCTGGAAAGATGGCTTAGTGTTTAAGAGTGCTGACTGCTCTTCCAGAGGACCCGGGTTCAGTTCCCATCATATACATGGTGGCTAACAACTGTCATTAACTCCAGTTCCAGGGACTCCAATACCCTTTTCGGGCCTCCATGGGCATTGCATGCATGTACATGAAGGCAAAACACTTATACATGTAAAATAAAAATAATTAAGTCATTAAAAAATAAAGATAAATCCACATGTGGGGGGCCATGTCTGGCTTTCCAAGCTACCTCCTTAAATTGATTAATTATTTTAAAAATTTTTATATTTATACACTTATTTTGGGGGGGAGAGAGGGCCACAGCATGAATGTGGAGGTCAGAGGACAATTAGCAAAAGTAGGTTCTTTCCTTCAGTCACGTGGTTCTGGGGACTGAACTCACCCAGACTGTTGGGCTTGGCAAGTGCTAAGCCATCTCTCTGGCCCAACTGTTTTTGTTCTTTAAATATATATATGTGCTGCATGCACACATGTGCATGCCGGTGTGGAAGCAGATCAGTGGTGGGTGTTTCCACTTTGTTTATAAGTCTCTCATGGAAGCTGGCACTCATGGATTTGGCTGGCCAGTGAGCTTCAGGGCATCTATCTCCATTCCCAGCTTTTCCCTGGGTCCCGATACCCACAAGTATTAGGAAGGAACAGAGCCATCTCTTCAGTCCCTAACTCTTCTTTTTATCGAATGTGTTCTAGATGCTCAGTACGAGTTTTACCTACGAAAGATTGATCACAAGATTTCATACTTGACTGGAATTGTAGAATCGAATTCACCTAAAAGAGACTGAGCCTTGATTAAGGAGCTGGAAGCAGTGGACTGGCCCTGTGGGCTCACCTTGCTCCATCTCTAAGGACTCCTGGGATGTGGGTCTCATTGTTCTTCCTGATGAATTCCTGATTAAACTGGTGTCAGGATGGGGAGGATGTCATCCACGAGAGGAAGTGGGATGATCACATGGACGAGAAGGGATGTGGGTGGGACTTGATTGGAAATCAACCTGGATGAACATGTAAATGAATCAAGCCCTAAGCAACCTCTGTCAATCATTCACTTAAATATAGGGGCTGGAGACGCAGCGCAGCGGTGGAGTGCTTGCCTGCCACGCACAAAGCCCTGGGTTTGATCCCCAGCACTGAAAAAAAAAAAAAAAAGGAAATTATTCACTTTGCTATGTCTAATTTATAAATCATCCTCAATTTCATTTTAGTGTTTAGCTGTAATAAAGTAATTTTGGAAATTTGTCATTTTTAAATTTGGTGTGCTGTTTATCATTTTAACTGTCCTCTTTGCGCTACTCTGAGGGAGGCAGGTGGGAGCGTGGAGATTACTGCGAGAAGTGTATTTCAAAGTCTGACATTAGGGAAAAAAAGAAAATATTCTCGGTTCCTCCCACCTTGCCTCGTTGCTCCTCTCGTCTTGTCCTACGGTCGTGAGCGTGTGTCCTCCTGTCTCATCCTCTTCCTCTCCCTGTGCTGGCATTGCAGGTGTGCACCATCATACCCAGCAGGAAGCAGATTACAGAAAAAATTGTAAAAATTAACATTTATTTATGTGTGTGTCCTTAGACACATGTGCCACACCATGTGTGTGTGTGGGTGTGGGGTCAGCGGACAACTTGAGGGAGTCAGTTCTTTCCTTACACCACGAGGGCTGCAGGGATTGGACTCAGGTCATCAGGCTTGGTGGTTAAGTACCTTCACCTGCTGAGCCATCTCACCAGCCTGCCTAAGCAACATTTTTAGTTCAGAGAATAAAAAATGTGTGTAAGCCGGGCGTGGTTGCGCACGCCTTTAATCCTAGCACTTGGGAGGCAGAGGCAGGCGGATCTTTGTGAGTTCAAGGCCAGCCTGGTCTACAGAGTGAGTTCCAGGACAGCTGGGACTACAGGGAGACCCTGTCTCGAAAAGACCAAAAAAAAAAAGAAAAAAAAAATTTGTGTAAGACCACAAGAGTCATGTCGAAAAGACACTGTGAGCAAGGGCTGAGGTATGAAGAGGTAAAGAAGACCACCCAGATGGACAGATAATTCACTATTATTTTTATTCATTCATTCATTCATTCATTCATTCATTCATTCATTTATGGAAGGGCCTCCCTGTGGTTCTATATAGACCAAGTTGACCTCAGTCTCACAGAGATATTCAATATTTAAAGGTATGTTTTTTTTGTTTTTTTATTTTTTTGTCTTTTTTGAGACAGTGTCTCCCTTTAGTCCCAGTTGGCCTGGAGCTCACTCTGTAGACCAGCCTGGCCTTGAACTCACAGAGATGGGCCTGCCTTTGCCTCCTGAGTCCTGGGACTAAAGGCGTGTGCCACTACACTTGGCTTCTTTTTATTTTTATGTGTATGAGTCTTACACTTGCACGAGGACAGAGAGGGCACCGGACCTCCTGCAACTGGAGTTACAGACCATTGTTAGTTGCCGTGTGGGTGCTGGGATTTGAACTCGGGTCTTCTGCCAGAACAGCCAGTGCTCTTTAACCACTGAGCCATCTCTCCACCCTCCCTTGTAGATGTATATTAAAGGGGAAAAACCTAATGTTTGTCAGAGAGTAATGTAATGTTTTTTATAGATCATGCTACATAGTGGCAAAGAATGAGGGAACCTGAGGTAGAGATCTACAGGGTAAAAACTCACAGTGTTTTTTTAGTTAACATTTTATTATTTTTATTTTTATATGTACGAGTGTACTGCTCGCTTATGTGTAAGAGCACCTGTGTTGTGCAATGCCCTCAGAGGTCAGAAGAGAGTGTTGAATTCCCTGTAACTAGAGTTATGGACAGTTGTTAGATGCTATGTAAGTGCTGGGAATTGAACTCTGGCCCTCTGCTGAGCCATCTCTCTAGCCCCAGAAACTCACAATGTCGAGGTACAAATGCAGCAAGAAAAATATGAGCATAATATTTATAAAAAGTTTCAGTTTATAAAAATACAACATGAGTGGGCTGGAGAGATGGTTCAGTGGTTAAGAGCACCGACTGCTCTTGCAGAGGACCCAGGTTCAATTCCCAGCACCCACATGGTGGCTAAGAACTTTAAGCCAGGCATGGGGGCACATGCCTTTAATCCTAGCATTCAGGAGGCAGAGGCAGAGACAGAGGCAGGCAGATCTCTGTGAGTTCAAGGCCAGTCTGGTCTACAGAGTGAGCTCCAGGACAGCTGGGGCTACAGGGAGACCCTGTCTCGAAAAGACAAAAAAAAAAAAAATACAACACGAAGGGCTGGAGAGATGGCCTAGCGGTTAAGAACACCGACTGCTCTTGAAAAGGACCCGGATTCGATCCCCAGCACCCACATGCGGCTGAGAACCGTCTGTAACTCCAATTCCAGGAGAACTCCAGTTCCAGGGGACTCCGACACCCTCTTCTGACCTCCACAGCATTGCACGACTCGGGTGCACAGACCTACACGCAGACAATACATTCATACACACAAATAAAAAAAAAAAATACAACATGAAGTATAATTTTAAGATGGCAAAATTCAGAATAAGGCAATGAGGAAAACACTTGAGGCAGAACAGTGGTTAAGTCTAACACAAGGAGGGGTGAGGGGAGATGGTCCTGCCTGTAATGACCTATTCCCAGGGGTGAGTAGTGAACTGCTGGGTATTCATTATTCCTTATTACTATTTATTCACTTCAAATAGAAACCCAATCATGTCGTTTTCCTACTGAAAACCCTCCAGTGGTTTCCCATCATATGGAATTAATTCCAAAGCCTTCATTGTGGGTGACATCATTAGGCCCCTGGCTGCTTTCTAGATTATCACCTGCGACTCTTTTGCTCACTGAGCTCCAGCCATGGCATGTCCGCCTCAGGGCCTTAGCACTCTGCACTGGATGTAGAACACTTGTTAGCTGCCATGTGGGTGCTGGGCATCAAACCCTGTTCCTCTGCAAGAGCAGCCAGTGCTCTTAACCTCTGAGCCATCTCTAGCCCCTATTTTTATTGCTTGAGACAGGGTCTCACTATGTAACCCAGACTGGTCTAGAACTCAATATGTAGACCAGGCTGGCCTCTAACTCACAGAGATCTGCCTGCCTCTGCCTCCGAATGCTGGGATTAAAGGCATGTATCACCACACCTATCTTATTTTATTTTTAACTGTGTATGTGTGTGGGTGTGTGCATGTGTTAGATTTTTGGAGAGGAAAAAGGCGAAAGTTTAGAATTAAGAAACAGACCAGAGCCAGACGTGCAACAGACGAGAGTTGTAGACTTCTTATTATGCATACAGAGAGGCTCCTTTCTTGAAAAGGAGATCTCTGCACCTTGGTGGGGGTGGTGCAAGGCTTTACCCCCTTCTAGGTTCAGTTGGAGTGATCTGAGGTCAAGGTCTGGTGTCCTTGGAGGTATGAAAGCTCTTTTGATTTCTCCGACAGAGCCTACAATTATCTCATGGGCACCAGGGAGATATGATAGAGATGTCTCCACAAACAGCCTCACTTTGTCTGTGGAGGTACAAATTGATAAGGACTGCGAAAGGCCAAGTGGCCAATTCAGGGCTAGTGGGTTAGCGGGTCAGTTTCTTTTCTTTTCTTTTCTTTTCTTTTCTTTTCTTTTCTTTTCTTTTCTTTTCTTTTCTTTCTTTCTTTCTTTCTTTCTTTTTTTTTTTTTTTTTGTAGTTGGCTAAACTACTGTTTTCAATTTATTGAAAAGTTGAAATGGAAACTTTCCAATCACTGATAACAGTTTTGTGACTTCTATGGAAGCTAAATATGGCCTTCACTGTGTTATTACTGTAAATTTATGATCCCAGTTTTTCCCCATTACAAGCAACACAGAGTAGAAATTATTTCAAAACAAACACAAAAACCCAAGTGGGGGGAAACATGAAAGGTTTCTAGTGATAATTTGAGGGTAATTTTTACTTTTTAACCCAAATTGCTGAGGTCAGCTTTGTTTTCTAAAAAACGTTTTCCCAGAGGCCTCTGGGCATCTGCCAAGAATCATGTTCTTGATGCCATGAAACCAGCTTCAGTCAGGGTCATAACACACCAGGCCCACTGGCCCCTCCCGAGGGATGCAAAGGGGATGCATGCGGGCCAGGGGCCAGGAGACCCTTGGCAGGCCGTTTGCAGGAACCTCTGGGGTAGGCAGCAGAGCCTCTGAGAAATGGGATAGCTTTCAGAAACAGCTATAAGCTCTTCCAGGGAGCAACAGTGGGTGTTCCTGTCCCCAGAGCGGGGAGTCTTCTGAAAGGCCTTCTGCATTCTGGCCATTTTGTAAAACAGGAAGCAAGGAAAGTCCTGAATGCTGGACGGTAGCAGAGCCAGCTGCCTTCGAGGGGAACGTGCTGCCCTCTCGTGGCCGCTATGAGGAGGGCCAGCCCGGAACACCCAGGGATTTCAGACCTAGTCAGCTCTTCCCAGTGTGTGTGTGTGTGTGTGTGTGTGTGTGTGTGTGTGTGTGTGTGTGTGTTGCATGTCTGTGCACCTCCATGTGGGTGCATGTGGGGGCCAAAGATTAACAACGGGATGCCTTTCCTCGATTGCTTCTCCATCTTTTTTATTTTTCTAGTATTTTTAAAAATTATTTTTATTTTATGTGTATGAGTGTTATGCCTGCATGTGTGTAAGTGCACCCGTGTCGTGCAATACCCATGGAGATCAGAAGAAGGCATTGGATTCCCTGGAACTGGAGTTACAGATGGTTAGCTGCCATGTGGGTGCTGGGAATCGAACCCAGGTCCTCTGTAAGAACAGCTAGTGTTCATAACCTCTGAGCCATCTCTCCAGCCCCTTGCTTCTCCATCTTAATTTTTATGTTTCCTTTTTTTTTTATTTATCATTGGTGGTGGGCAGGGTGCACATGCCAGGACAGGGTCTGGAGATCAGAGGACTTTATGGAGTCGGTTCTTTTTGCACTTTTATGCAGGTTCCTTGGATCAACTCAAGTCACCAGGCTTGCACAGCAAGCACCTTTATCAGGTGAGCCATCTTGCCAGCCCTCCACCTTCTTATCTGTGACAGGATCTCTTACTGAGCCCGAAGCTCAACATTTCATCCGGACTGTCTAGATATCTAGTCTCCAGAATCTTAGCTTCCATCCCCCACCCCCAGCCCTCAGCACTGGGGTTATGAGTCTACCCCAGGCAGTACAGGGGATTGAACTCAGGTCTTCACGCCTGTGCAATAAACACTTCCCCCCAGACTCTACCCTTTCCCATTTTTCATAAGCTGTGGTGTGGAGATGACTAGTAAGTGTCTTGTAGAAAATTATGAGCGCACCAAGAACAAAGAGCTAATGCACGTCTCTGACTGTTGTAGGAAGACATGAGATTGTACTGGTCCTTGGTCCCTCTTGCGTCCAAGTCCTACTTTCTGAATTTCAAAGTACTTTCATTCATAGATAATGGGTGATTAGTCTTCCCTCCTCCACTCTGAATGGATCAGCAGTCAGCCATCACTCAGATGCCTCCTTGCAGGCCTGGCTAAGAGACAGCAGAGAGACATGGACCTGGCAGGCAGCTGGAGCCTTTGCTGGAACAGCTGCTATCCAGAGAGGGGTGCAGCGGTTACAAGATGCAAGGCTGAGGGTTCGCAATGGTGACTGCGGGATGGGTCTGGACTTCTTGCCCTTGACTCCCACAGAAAATTTAGCCATTGAATACATTTCTGCTCTTCATATACAGACAATCCTTGCATGTACACACACACACACTCTCTCTCTCTCTCTCACACACACTCACACACACACACACACACACACACTCACACAATTAATTTTGTTGGAGGTTCAGGACCAAGCAAGGAATTGGAGAACCAGTTTTCCTATGTTTGTGTCACCAACAAGGATGCTGGGGCTAGAGTTCACCAACACAGCCTCACGGTTGGGGGATAAGGACACACCCAATTCCAAGCCCAGGCAGCTGCCACCACTTTCTCACAGACTCTCGGGCCCCCCGTGTTTGGCTTGTTCAACAGCTTACTAAGCCATGGTGGAGGGGCGTATCAAGGGCTACAGTCAAGCCACCTCAGCTTCGCCAGTCCTGAACTGAGTTTTAGGGTATTGGGTTTTTTGCTAAATCCTCCTGTTGCTGACAAAAGCAACTGGAGGAGGGAAAGGTTCATTTTGGTTCAGAGTCCATCATGGCCGGCGAATTCCAGCAGCAGGAACTTTCTGTTCTCAGTTTATTCTCTCTCTCTCTCTCTCTCTCTCTCTCTCTCTCTCTCTCTCTCTCTCTCTCTCTGAGACAGGGTCCGGAACTTGCTATGTAGACCAGGCTGGCCTCTAACTCACAGAGATCTGCCTGCCTCTGCCTCCCAGGCCAGTCCCCAAGCCTGGCCACTTTCTCTTTTCTCTCCCAGTGCAGGATCCCAGTGCAGGGACCGGTGCTACTCACAGTGGATGGGGCTTCCTGCCTTAAAGAACCTAATCAGGTCAATCCCCACAGGCATGTCCAGAGGCCCCTGTCCCAGGCCAGTCTACAGCTGAGAGAAACCATTCCAAGTTCTCAGTGTCTTTGTAATGGAGGGTAAACGCTACAGCGGACTCACTCTGGGCGGGATCATCCCACTCTACAATACAGTGGTTGGTAGAGGCGCTGGAGGACTGTTCAAGTGTGGCCCTTCTTTCCTTGGACAGGGGAAAAGCCTCTGCTTCATTTCTTCATAGATATAAACATCCAGGTGGGCAAGCCAAGCAGCCACAGAACCCCAGAGCCAAACACACGATGCCCCCCGCTGACAGTGTTGATAATGCTCAGTGGGTAAGAGGGCTGGCTGCAGTCGCAGAGGATCTGGGTTTGATTCCCAGCACCCATATGGTGGCTAACAACCATCTGTAACTCCAGTTCCAGGGGATCTGACACCCTCTTCTGGCTTCCTTGGGCACTGCTTGCACATGGTGCACTTACACACATGCAGACAAAACACTCATACGCATAAAATATAAATTAATAATAACAAAAATAATTTCCCTGAGCTATTAGAAAGAGATGCATAGCATATTATTTTAATAGTCCTAAATGATATATATATATATATATATATATATGATAAAAATTTAAACCCCAACATGCTACAAAGATTGCCAGCATAAAGTTAACAATCTTTATGTTGAAGTAAAAAATGACCAAGTTTTGTGCTGGAGAGATAGCTCATTGGTTAAGAGCACTGATTGCTCTGACCTGGGCTTGGTTCGAGGCATGCACACGGCAGCTAACAACCATCCATAACTCTGTGGAAGTTGCATAACATGGGTGCACTTATACATATGTAGGCAATACACTCATACACAGAAATAAAATTAATAAATAAAATATTTCTTAAAAATGACCAAGGTTAAGGCCAGGATGTTTATGACCTTGGGCAGGGCCTCATTCCTTTACCTAGGCATAGCCTGAGAATCCTGGTAAAAATGTTAGCTTTGTTCACCGTAAAGCTATCCTGCCCTCCTGAATCCCTGTGGGCTAGACTTTTAGCTTGTCAATTGTCATCCTGTCAGGGCTCCTCAGGAACCACCCAGTGATCTCATTTAGGTTTCTTAGCAACCCTTTGAAGATAGTAATTTCAAACACCACCAAAACCCTATACATGCCCGTAAACAACAGTGCCCTTTGGGCCAGGGCTGGAGAGGTGGCTCGGCAGTTAAGAGCACTGAATGATCTT
Organism: Rhizomys pruinosus; assembly: GCA_009823505.1. NCBI lineage: Eukaryota > Metazoa > Chordata > Mammalia > Rodentia > Spalacidae > Rhizomys > Rhizomys pruinosus. The sequence continues at coordinate 141,287 of VZQC01006857.1, forward strand.
GCAAGCACCTGGGTTTGAGTCCCAGCACCCACATGGCAGCTAACAACCATCTGTAACTCCAGTTCCAGGGGATCCGACACCCTCTTCTGGTCTCTGCATGTATGTAACATATGCATGTATGCATGATGCAGTGCCTATGTGTCTGTATGTGCAGTACCCTTGGAGGCCAAAACAAGGTGTTAGGTGTCCCAGAGCTAGAGTTCAGGTGATCACAAGCCATTCAACATGGGTCCTGGGAACAGGACCCTGGTCCTCTGGAAGAGCAGCAAGTAGTCTTTAACTACTGAGCCATCTCTCCAGCCCCCTCCTTTTGTTCTTTTTCAAAAAGTATTTTACTGTTTACTTTATGTGCATGAGTGTATTGCCTGCATGTATGTAAGTGCACCCGTGTTGTACAATGCCTGTGGAGGTCAGAAGAGGGTGACTGATCCCCTGGAACTGGAGGTATAGATGGTTGTTAGCTGTCATGTGGGTGCTGGGAATCGAACCCAGATCCTCTGTGACTGCAGCCAGAGCTCCCACCGCTGAGCACTATCAGCACTGTCATTGGGCAGAAGGGCAGTGTGCAGCCAAGCAAAGTGCAAAGACCCGGGCTTCACTCCCAAAGGAGTTATGAGATAGAGGCACATGTGGTGACTCATCCCTGTCCCCAATCTTAAGACAGCCTACTGCTCAAGCCATGTGAGCAGAGAATGCTTTTGTTAGGATGTGCAGACACCTGACCCCAGAGTGAAAGCCCTTCAGCAGCATTTACAGAACACCCAATAGAAGTGCTTACAAGGCACTGAGCTAAGTACCATCAGAACCTTGACCTCAGAGGCTGCATCACCTCTGGGGCAGGTGGTGGGAGGGATGCTGTGCCTGCCTAGTTGCTGGGGAAGAGATTCCAGAGAAACAAAGGACCAGCTGGCTGTAACCCTGTGGTCTGAAGCAGCATGGAGGCTTGCTTTCGAATCTCTAGGTTTTCAGGGTTGGCCCAGCTGCCCATCAGGACACAAACCCCAGCAGACAGAACGATTTACTAATGTGAATTTAAAAAATTGGTTTCATGGCCGGGCATGGTGATGCATACCTTTAATCCCAGCATTTGGGAGGCAGAGGAAGTGGATCTCTGTGAGTTCAAGGCCAGCATGGTGTACATAGTGAGTTCCAGGACAGCTGGGACTATCGGAAGACCCTGTCTCAAAAAGACCCATAAAAATTTTTGGTTTCATTTGTTTTATTTTATGTGTATGAGTGTTTTGCTCTGCGTGTGTGTGTGTGTGTGTGTGTGTGTGTGTGTGCGCGTGTGTGTGTGTGTGTGTGTGTGTGTGTTTGATGTTGCTGGTTTCTTTCTTTGTTTTCAGTGTTGTTTTGAGACTGGGTCTCATTATGTAGCCCTGATTGACCCAGAACTCTCTATGTAGACCAGGGTGGCCTAAAACTCAGAGATCTGCCAGCTTCTGTCCCTGGACTGTGGATGAGAGATGTCCTTCACCACACTCAGCCACACCATTAAAAAAATTTTTTTTGGTCTTTTTAAAAATTTTATTTATGGGCTGGAGAGATAGCCTAGCAGTTAAGAACGCCGACTGCTCTTGCAGAGGACCTGGGTTCGATTCCCAGCACCCACATGACCGCTGAGAACAGTTTTTAACTCCAGTTCCAGGGGAATCCGACGCCCTCTTCTGACCTCCGCGGCATTGCATGACATGGGTGCACCAAACCTACATGCAGACAGTACATTCATACACATAAAAAAGAAATAAAAAAAATAAATTTAAAAGTTTATTTTAAAAATTTTATTTATTGGCCGGGTGTGGTGGCGCACTCCTTTAATCCTAGCACTTGGGAGGCAGAGGCAGGCAGATCTTTGTGAGTTCAAGGCCAGCCTGGTCTAGTCTCCAGAGTGAGTTCCAGGACAGCTGGGGCTATAGGGAGACCCTGTCTCGAAAAGGCCAAAAATTTTTTTTATTTATTATTTTATGTGTATGAGTGTACTGTCCGCATGTAGGTTGGTGCACCCATGTTATGCAATGCCGTGGAGGTCAGAAGAGGGTGTCAGATTCCCTTGGAACTGGAGTTAAAGACGGTTCTCAGCCACCATGTGGGTGCTGGGAATCAAACCCAGGTCTTCTGCAAGAGCGGTCAATGCTCTTAATCGCTAAGCCATCTCTCCAGCCACAGCCACGCCTTAAAATAATTTTTTTTGGATTTTTTTCATGTTATGAGTGTTTTGCTGTATGTATGTAAATGCTCCTGTATGTAAATGCACCTGTGTCATGTAGTGCTTGTGGAGGCCAGAAGAGTGTGTTGGGTCTCCTGGAACTGGAGTTGTTAGCTGCCACATGGGTGCTGGAAATCAAACCCAGGTCCTCTGCAAGAACAGCCAGTGCTCTTAACTGTCTATCTCTCCAGTTCCTTAATTTTTAAATTTTAAAAATTGACTTTATGAATGTTTTCCTGGATGCATGTATATGCACCATGTACATGCAGGGCTGAGGAGACTAGAAGCAGGAGTCAAATAGTTGTGAGCTGCCATGTGGGTGCTGGGAACTAAAGCTGGGTCCTCTGCCAGGGCAGTAAGGACTCTTAAGCCCTGAGCCATATCTCCAGCTCTCCCCCTCCCCTAAACTTTGTTTTTTGAGGCAGGATCTCTCACTGGGATCTGGGCTCGCTGACTAGGCTGCCTGGCTCGTTGGTGAGCCCCAGGGATCCTTCCTGCCTCTGCCTCCCCAGTGCTGGGATTACACATGCACACTACTGCTTTTTATGTGGGTGTTGGGCATCAAACTCTGGTCCCCAGACTTGCAAGGCTGGCACTTACCTGACTGAGCCATCTCTCCCATGCCATCCCAAATCAATCATTAAACGTCATGGTTTAGATGACCGTCCCCTAAAGGTTCATGTATTGAAAGCAGTTGGGAGGTGGTAGAACCTTTGAGAGGTACTATCTGGGCGGGGGGTGTCATGGAGGGGATTTTCTGCTGCTCTCTGCTTCCTGGACCCTGTTGTAAACACTCTGGGCCGCACACACTCCTGCCAGGATGTGCTGTCTTGGCCAGAAGCCTGAAGTCCTGGGGACCACTAGTCTTAGGCTAGAACCTCAGGAACAGGTGCTCAAATAATCCTTTTCTGTTCATAACTTAATTGTCCCAGTTCTTTTATTATAGGAACATGAGGCTAAGACATTGGTCATGTAAAACTTTGCTTAAAAAGTGCATCCATACATCATTGCATTTTCTTTTTTAATTTTTTTTTTAATTTTTTTTTTTATTTATTTCTATATGTGCATCAATGTACTGTCTGCATGCAGGTCTGCGCACCCGTGTCGTGCAGTGCCGCGGAGGTCAGAAGAGGGCGTCAGATTCCCCTGGAACTGGAGTTCTCCTGGAATTGGAGTTTCAGACGGTTCTTGGCCGCCATGTGGGTGCTGGGGATCGAACCCGGGTCCTCTGTAAGAGCGGTCGGCGCTCTTAACCGCTAGGCCATCTCTCCAGCCCCCATCATTGCATTTTCAAATCAATACAGAATCAGAGAATCAACTTCCATCAACCAACACTCACACCCTTTTGCCCTACACCATTACTTCCATGGTTACTTTCCAAAACTAACATCCTTCTCTTTCTTTTTTCCTCTTTCCTTCCTTCCTTCCCTCCCTCCTCCTTTCTCTCTCTCTCTTTCCATCTTTCTCTCTTTCTTTCTCTCTCTCTCTCTTTCTTTCTGACAGGGTCTATATAGTCCTGGCTGGCATGGAACTGGCTGGTCTGGAACTCACAGAGATCCACCTCTGCCTCCTAAATGCAAGAATTAAAAGCATGCACCCCCATGTCCAGCATAACCATTTTTCAAATAAATCAGGGCCTGTACTTCCAAAGTCATCCAGTTGATATGAGGATATGAAGGTCTTGGAGCTGGGGCTGGAGAGATGGCTCAGGGGTTAAGAACACGTGTTACTTCTAGAGGACCAAGTTAGTTTCCAGCAGCCAACTACCTGTAGCTCCAGCTTTTGATACCCTCTTCTGGTGTCTGCAGGCACCATAGAGATACTTAAAAATAACTCTTTAAAAAACAAGAACCACCAAAACCATGCCCCAGAGCTGTTACCCCACCTGAGGGCCTGGATGGTTCTCCGAACGGTTAAAAGAACGTTTCCTTGGCAGGCAGAGAGAGCGTGTGAGGTTCCGCCTTGGCAGGCAGAGAGAGCGTGTGAGGTTCCACCTTGGTGACTCTCTCTTCTGGAACCTCCACTCCATTTCTCTTGGCAAAAATGTGGTTGATCTCCACAAATGTTTTGCCCTTGGTCTCAGGAATCACCACGTAGATGTAAATGGCAGTGAGCGAACAGAGCACAGCGAAGATGATGAAACTATAGGCCCCGATGCCAACCTAGAGTCAGAGAAAGACGACAGGGAGACACTCATGGATACAATACTTGCAGCCTTTGAGAGTCATAGGGACTTTCTTGGTGACCAATTTTATTCCACTCCTTGAGGGGGAAAAGCAGCCCCTGGGCCCCACCCTAATCTCCCCAAGGAATCTTCAGGCTTTGACGCCCAGGGTCTTCACCTGCTCCTGGTCCTTCCTCTGTGGAAGTCTAGAGTATGGGCTTGCCTGTAGGCTCAGAAGAGGAGGTGGCCAGGGCCTTGCTCCTCCTCCAGTGCTTGCTCTGTCACTGCTGGTCCTCACAGCCTGGAACCCTCAGTAATGAACCATTCCCAACTTGAGACATGGGCTCCCCTCTCCATGTGCAATGTGGTGTGTTAAATGGTTGGGGATTGGGAATTGGGTGTGGAGGTGTGTGCATCTAATCCCAGCTCTGGGGAGGCTGAGGTGGGAAGAGTCTGAGTTCCAGTCTGTCTCAAAAAACCAAGGGCTGGGCAATCTAGTGCAGAGGTAGGCTGCTTGACTCATGCATGTGAGGTTCTGGGTCTGATTGCCAGCATTAGAAAATAAATAATAAGGGTGGCAGAGATGGCTCAGCGGTTAAGAGCACTGACTGCTCTTACAGAGGACCCGGGTTCGATTCCCAGCACCCACATGGTGGCTAATAACTGTCTTTAAGCCGGGAGTGGTGGTGCATGCCTTTAATCCTAGCACTCGGGAGGCAGAGGCAGGTGGATCTATGTGACCAAGGCCAGCCTGGTCTATGTAGCAAGCTCCAGGCCAGTTGGGGCTATAGGGAAACCCTGTCTCAAAAAAAAAAAAAAAAAAAAAAAAGAAAAAAAGAAAATAGTTGGCCACAGTGCACCTCACATAAAACATCTGAGAGCTATCTGAGCCCTGTCAAATAGGCAGATTTTTTTGTTTGCTTTTTGCTTTTTGTTTTTGGCAAGATTTCATGTATCCCAGGCTGGCCTCACACTGGCTATAGCTGAGGCTGGCCTTGAACTCCTGGTTCTCCTGTCTCCACTTCCCAAATGTTAGTGTCACAGACATGCTCCAGCACATTAAGCCGTGTTAGGGACTGAACCCAGGGCTTTGTGCATGCTAGACAGGGAACTGAGGTACATGCCCAGCTCCTGGAAGATGTCCTTTATAGCTCACTGCCTTAGGACAGGGTGGCCAAGGCAGTCATGAAGGACCACTCACCTGGATGGATGGGAATGCCAACCCCACGATGAAGTTGGTGAGCCAGTGCACAGCTCCGTCCACCATGAATGCGGCTGTCCGGGAGGACTGCAGGAAGATCTCTGTTCTTACCACTGAAGGGACAGGACCTGGGGACAGTAGAGGGCACGTGGTGAAGGAAGAACGTTCAGAAGGTCCCGAGGGCCAACAGGACATGGCCTGACCTCAAGTCACACTTCAGACCCTTAGGGCACCTCAACTTTCAGTATGGGCTAGACTTCCTGGGACTGGAGACTAAAGAGGAGCCCCCTTTGCCCCTCAAACAATGGCAGAAGCGGAAAGGCCTGCTTTGCAAAGTCAGCATGGAAAGTCCATAGTGCCTTCCAGCACTACAGCCTCAATTGGGTGGAAAGCTTGCTGAGAAGAACAGGCAGGGAGCCCTTGCTGTCTCTCAGTATCGCCTGTCCAGAGGTTGCTGTGCCAGGTGATCTCCTGACGTGCACACTGTTGCCCCCTTGTGGTGTAGGGGGTACAGCAGCCGCAGCTCCTCACTCCTTTCTTAGGTCCCCATCTTTCTCTTCTTATTACTACCCCAGTGAGGAGGAGCCTAATCTCAAATGTCTGCAGTCATGTTCTCCCCGAATTACTATCTCCATGGGGAAAAATTATTTTTAGGACTGGTGTGGGGGTGCATGCCTTTAGTACCAGCACTCGAGAAGCAGAGGCAGGCAGATCTCTGGGAGTTTGGGGTTACCCTGGTTTATATAGCAAGTTCCAGGTCATCCAGTGCTACATAGTGAGACCCTGTCTCAAGACAACAACAACAACAACAACAACAACAAATAACACAAAAATTTATGTTTTAGAGGCCAGAGAGATGGTTGGTGGGTAAAGGCACTGCTGCCAAGCCTGATGACCTGGTTGTGATCCTGGAGCTCACGTGGCTGGAGAGAACCACTTTGAACGTTGCTCTCTGACCTCCATACAGGGACTACGGCATGTACACCCCACACTATAAAAATTAGAATAGGCCGGGCATGATGGCACACACCTTTAAGCCTAGCACTTGGGAGATAGAGGCAGGTGGATCTTTGTGAGTTCAAAGCCAGCCTGGTCTACATAGTGAGCTCCAGGCCAGGTGGGACTAAAGGGAGACCCTGTCTCAAAAAGACCAAAAAAAAATTAAAATAATTTTAGAGAGGGTTTCATTTTTATCCCAGGCTGGCTTCAAATTTACCATTCAGCTGAGGATAGCCTTGGACTGGTCCTCCTGTTCCCACATCCTCAGTGGTGGGATTACAGGTGTGCACCACCATGACCAGTTTATGTGATACTCGGGATTGAATGCAGGGCTTTATGTGTGCTAGGGAAGCCTTCTACCAGCTGAGCTATACCCCAGTCCTCCTCGAACACGGACAGATCTGCCGTACAGCTGTTTGTCTTATAATGCATGTCTGTGGCTTTATACCTGAGTATCATTCTGCCCTTCGCCTAACAGTTTCTGATAAGGGGGGCTGGAGAGATAGCCTAGCGGTTAAGAGCACCGACTGCTCTTGCAGAGGACCCGGGTTCGATCCCCAGCACCCACATGGCGGCTAAGAACCATCTGTAACTCCAATTCCAGGAGAACTCCAGTTCCAGGGGAGGCAAAAGGGCCACAGTGAAGATGCCAACCTCAGTGGGCCAAAGAGGAGAGTAATGGGGTCAGAGAGGTGGCTCCATGGTTAAGACCACTTGTTGTTCTACTGGAGGTCCTGGGCTCAGATCTCAGCACCCACATGGTGGCTAGCAACCATCCGTAGCCAGTACCAGGAGAATCCAACACCCTCTTCTGGCCTCCTTGGGCATTGCACGACCTGGGCGCACTTACACACATCCAGGCAATACACATAAAATAGAGATGGCCCAGCAGTTAAGAGTACTGGATGCTCTTGCAGAGGACCTGGGTTTGATTCCCAGCACCCATATGGCAGCTAACAAACATCTGTAACTCCAGTTCCAGGAGAATCTTTTTTCTTTTTTTTTTTTTTTTTTGTCTTTTTGAGACAGGGTCTCCCTGTAGCCCCGCGCCTGGAACTCACTCTGTAGACCAGCTGGCCTTGAATTCCTGATCCTGCTCTGCCTCCCAAGTACTCAGATTAAGGCGTGCACCACCACGCCCAGAGAATCTACACCCTCTTGTGACACCAGGACATTGTGTGACACGAGTGCATGTACAAACATGACACGAGTGCACCTACACATGTGACACAAGTGCACTACACATGTGACAGAGTGCACCTACACACATGGAGCAATACTCTCACACACATAAAAATAAAAAAAAAAATAAAATATTTTTTTAAATCATAAGAAAGAATCATTCAGTGCAAAACTGCAAATCTAGCAAGATGGGGAAGTTTTATAGGGCTCTGATCCTTAAAGGGTGCAGATAGGGATGTCTTGAATATCCAGTCAGCTCCTGATCTGATCTGATCTGATCTGATCTGATCTGCTGGCACAATTGGTTACCCAGGTTGAAGGAGGAGATACCCCATAACCTAGGCATTTTATCCATGCCAGCACCTTCTCTATCAGGTACTCTTTTTTTTTTTTTTTTTTTGAGACAGGGTCTCCCTTTAGTCCCAGCTGGCCTGGAGCTCACTTTGTAGATCAGGCTGGCCTTGAACTCACAGAGATTCACCTGCCTCCTGCCTCCTGAGTGCTGGGATTAAGGGTGTGTGCCACCACACCCGGCCTAAGATGGTTCTTAGCTACCATGTGGGTGCTGGGAATCGAACCCGGTTCCTCTGCAAGAGCAGTCAATGCTCTTAAATGTTGAGCCATCTCTCCAGCCCCTATCGGGCACTCTTTTACACCGGAAGCTTCTCACCAAACATTCAACTTCTCATATGAGCTTAGACCTCAACGTGTAGGTCTCCAGGGCCAGACACAGGAGAATCTGTACAGGTGTTCTCAGAAGGTGTGACAAAGGGATTTATGCGCACCCTTTGCTTTATGGACACCTTCCAAAATGCAGCTCCCGTAGGGCATGTTATTAGTCTTAAGAATCAGAGGTGTGTGTCTTCAAGCAAGAGGAACAAGGACAAAGAAAGGGGGGCCTGGAGTCTGCAAACTCAAGGGGTTGCCCCAGGCCAGGTCCTCAGGAAGGTGTGGCATATGCAGAGAAGATAACTCCGGATTGTAGCCAGTGTTAGTGGCAACTAAGATAACTTGTTCAATGTGGGTGAGCCCAGAGGCTAGTGAGCCTGTGGAAGGTCGGAAGATATCCCAGGCCTGGCAACCAGCTCCATTTCCGCATGGTTTCATTCCCTGCTGGGTGCTAGATGTGACTCTGGGTAACTCTAGGAGCTACAGCCCGATACCAGATGCCTTAGTAAATATTGGTTGAATGAATGTCAACTGGAATGGCCCCCAAGGAAGACATAAGCTAAGGAGCCTTTGAAATGAGTGCATGCAGAGATGGCTCAGTGGTTAAGAGCACTGCCTGCTGTTGCAGAGGACTAAGGTTCAGTTCCCCAAACCCACAACTATCTGTAACTCCATTTCTGGGGGGATCCGATAGCCTCTTCCAGCCAATATGGGCTCTTGCATGCACATGATCCACATAAACTCATCTAATCACACACACACACAAACACACACACATATACACACACATATTAAGTCAGGCATGGTAGAGCACACCTTTAATCCCAGCACTCGGGAGGCAGAGACAGGCAAATCTCTGTGAGTTTGAAGCCAGCTTTGATCTATATAGCAAGTTCCAAGTCAGCCAAAGATACATGGTTGAAAAAAAGAAAGAAAAAGAAGTGGATCTCTTCAGGGCTGTGACTACTAATAGATTGTCTATGCTCTGGTAGATGGCCACACACCTGAGTGCATACATGCAGGCTCCGTGGGTTATAAAACAAAAAGACGAGGACATGAAGGTGGGAGTGGGGATTGTGGGAGGTTGTGGGGGACGGAGGGAGAGTTGTGCTGGATGTGACCAGGATACATTATATATGTGGACAAAATTGATAATAAATTTTTTAAAATTTATTATTTTTATTTTAGTGTATGAGTGTATTGCCTGCATGTATGTAAGTGCACCTACATCCTGTACTACCCAAAGAGGTCAGAAGAAGGTGTTGGATTCCCCTGGAACTGGAGTTATGGACAGTTGGTAGCCGCCATGTGGGTGCTGGGAATCGAACCCGGGTCCTCTGCAAGAGCAGCCAATGCTCTTAACTGCTGAGCCCTCTCCTCTCTCCAGCCTGATAATAAAAATTTTAAAACATGAATGGTTCTGGAGTGTAATGGTAATCTAGCATTTGGGAGGCTGAGGCAGAATTGTGAGTTCAAAGCCAGTATAGGCTATATCACAAGATTCTGTCTCAAAAAGAAAAAGGATAACAAAACCATGGCTGGATCTGCATGGAGTCCGAGGATGAGGGGAACGATGTGTGTCAGGCTCTCAAGATCGGTAGGGGTGGGGGAGGCATGCCAGTACTCACTAGGCCCAATGGAATGTCCCAAGATGTAGGCGAAGACACAGATGACGCCAAGGTAGGACAGCTCAGGGACTGTGCTCTGCGGGGAGAAGCAGTGCTGTCTCAGAGAGCCCTGGCCTGGGACCTAGCAGGCTTCAAGCCAAGGACCTCGCTGGAAGATGGCTCCACCTGCTGGTCCTACCTTCCTGCTGCAGGAGCTCTGAGTCGCACAGAGGTCTCAGGGCTCCCGGTAAGAGCAGGAGACAGAACATTCTGGTTGGCAGCAGGCTGACACGAACCTTACCTACTGATGGCAGATACAAAAGACTTGCTCTTCACTATGTTTGTGTTGTGCCACTGCACTTCTCGTGTAACTGCGAGTTGTCTTCATCTCACCCCTCCCAGTGTGGATATCACTGTTTCCATCCTACAGATGCGGACTTAGAGTCCAGAGATCCCTGAATACAGACCAAGAGGACCTTAGCCCTACAGGGATGGAGCAATGGGTTGTCACAAACTCAGGGTGACATGGTGGGAATTTCAATTCTTCTAAAGGCAATCCCTCTAGGGGCCTTCAAGGCCAGGCAACCCAGACACCTTTTTGTTCCCAACAATCAGAGAAATGGCTGATAGAAACCAGATCAATGGGCTTCAACCCAACTGAATAGCAGGCTCCAAGCTAACTGGTCAGCTAACTAAGGATAATCAGGCTGGACACTGCAAGGGAGACATTTTTTTTCTCCCTGTAGCCCCAGCTGGCCTGGAACTTACTATGTAGACAAGGCTGGCCTCAAGCTCACAATTCTCCTACCTCAGCCTCCTAAGACCTAGGATTATAGGTATATGCCACCATGCCCAGCTGTGATTAGTTTCCAACAGGAATAACTGTGGGCAGGAGGAAGGTTGGAGATCCCTTTCAAAACTCAGAGCAATGGAGGAGGTGTCTAGACAGGGGGGTCACTTGGATGTGGTGGAGCAGGGGCTGCTAGGTGGGGTTTCAGACACAGCCAGTGGGACCCCCGACTCCCAGCTAGGCTCCTGGCTCCTCCAACAGCATTCAGTCTGCCTACCTTTCACTTACTTCTGTGTCCTACATAGTGCACTAATGTGTTAGTTGTGACATTGGGGAAGGCAGTTCTTTCAAAAGGAAAATTTTATTTATTTATTTTTATTTTTATTCTTTGGTCTTTTCAAGACAGGGTCTCCCTGTAGCCCCAGCTGTCCTGGAATTTGCTCTGTAGACCAGGCTGGCCTTGAACTCACAAAGATCCACCTTTCTCTGTCTCCCAAGTGCTAGGATTAAAGGCATGCACCACCACGACGGGCTTCAAAAGGAAACTTTTAATCAAATTGTGTACGTCTCTAATAATTTTTTTTCTTCCATTTCATCTGTCTCTGTCCATGCGGCCAGTCCCTTGGCTGTCTTGCTATTTTCTGGACACCAGCTTCTCCCTACAGGAAGGGCTTTGTACTCCTCAGGGCTTAGGAGAAAACTGTCTGGAGAGACACTTTGGGTATGCGAAAGAAGAGACAAAGCAAAGGACTTGATCCTGAGCTACAGAACAATCTTTTCACTTTTTGCCTTATTGAGGGCAACCCTCCTTCTAGCCCTGATTATTATTATTATTATTATTATTATTAATTATTATTATTATTATTATTACTATTTTAGTCTTTTTGAGATGGGTTCTCCCTGTATCCTCTGCTTCCACAGTGCTGGGATTCAAGGCATTTACTACCACACCTGGCTCGTATTTATATTTCTTTTGTTGATCTTTTTGAGACAGAGTCCTCCTGTAGCTCCCTGTAGCTGGCACAGAATTCACTAGGTAGACCAGGCTGACCTTAATCTCACAGAGATCTGCATATACTACCATGCCTGGCCCGGCTCTGTATTTGTAACTTGCAAGAGTCTCAGGACAGGGATACGGTTACTGCAGAAGCAGTGCTGGCCGGGAGGCAGCTGAGGAGACATACCAGATAGGGCAATTGTTATAAAATCATACTGGCCATGCTGTGTGTTTTCATGACCTCCATAGAACATGGGTAATAGATGCATACTGAGAAAATGACAAACTAAAATGATATGTTTCGATACTGCTGTGATTCACTCCCAAGTTCTTTATAACACCTCTGTGACTAATTCCTTTCCAGTCTGATCCAGTCTCTAGAATATTTTGAACACTGGAGACAGATCTCTTGGCATTGGGCAGGGTTCCAAGAGAGGATGAGCTCAGCCCAGTTGGGTTGTTGGGGGAACCACCTCAGAACCACTTTATAAATCTGAGCCTAAGCATGTACATATGGGAATTCAAACTGGATTGCAAATTGTTCTTTAAATTGAGGTATCATATTGATACCACATGTTTGCCTCTGTGGCACAGGGGAGAAAATTTGTCCATGAACTTCACATTGATAATGGAGCTTATACACTGACTGTGCTGCTTAGTTTCTGTCAACTTGACACAAATTAGAGTCACCTGGAAAGAGGACACATTAACTGAAGAACTCCCCAGGTCGGCTAGGCCTGTGGACACATCCATGAGGCAATTTTCTTGATTGCTAGTTGATGAAGAAGGGCCCAGACCACTGTGGACAATGCCATCCCTAGGCAGGTGGGCCTGGTGCTCTGAAAGAAACATCATAGCTGAGCAAGCCAGTAAGCAGCATTCTCCCATGGTCTCTGCTTCACTTCCTGCCTCGAGTTCCTGCTCTGACTTCCCTCTGTGAGAATAAGCCTTGTCCTCCCCAAGTTGGTTTTGGTCAGTGTTTTATCACAGCTACATAAAAACTAACTAGAACCTCCGTGAAAGGAGCATTACAGCTGGAAGGACTGAGGGCCACTCAGGGGATCAGAATCTTGAACCCCCAGTATGGACTGCTCCCCCCATCCACCCATTGGGCAGGAAGTGAGAGCTGACCTGGAGCAGAAGGGCCACTGTCAGCACCAAGCAGGCGACTCCGCAGATGCCATAACCAGCCAGCAGGAGGATTCGCCGCCCCAGCCGCTCTACGATGAAGGCCTGGGTGGAAGTGGGTAGAAGGGTGGGAAGGAATCCTTTGGCATTAGGGGTGGACCCCAAACCTCCACCCTCTCCTGTGAAACCCTCTTTAGTTGTCTCTTGCTTGGCCTTCCTATATCAGGTCGCTTATTTATTTAGTTTTGTTTGGGGGACAGGGTCTAATTATGCAGCCCTGGCTGCCCCAGAACTAACTATGTGAGATTGGCCTCAAACTCTTAGTGATCTGCCTGTCTCTGCCTCCTGAGTGCTGAGATTAAAGGCATGTGCCTCCACACCTGGCTGTGTGGCTTATATTGAGTATGAGTTTGACAGTTGTCCCTGGGTCTCTACGCTGCTATCTTTGTTGTTTACAGCCCCCCCTTGAAGTCCCCTGGTTCTCATAATAACCATATTAAAATTTGTTATGTGCCAACTCAATTAGACAAGGGCAAAGAGTGGAGTGAGGGAAATGAGTGGTCGGCCAGCCCTAGCCTGGGAACTATGGAGGCTGATTACTACTGGGTGAGGGAGAGGGTGCCTTACTTATGATCTCTAGACAGGCTGATTAGACTCCGGTGGATGAACTTGCACTGAAGGCATCCAAGTACAAATGCTTGAACTGATAGAACTTAACATGTACTGCAGAATACATGAGATCCAGTTGGAGGGTAGTGGGGGCTATGGATGCAGGAGAGGCTCTAAATTTGATTAAGAATGGTTGTATGAAATGTACAAAAAACTCGATAAAATCCGGTGCCTGCTTGTCTGCCTGCACACCATGTGTGCACAGGGGCCCACAGAGGAAGGAGTCAGAGTCTCTGGAACTTGATTACAGGTAGTTGTGAGCCATCTAATGTAGGTGCTGGGACCTGAACTGTGGTCCTCTGCAAGAACAGCAGCCACTGAGCCATCTCTGCACTCCACGACCACAGTTTCTAGTTTCTATAAATAATGCTGTGGCATCTTTGGGCCTTGATGACCTGGGGGGACTGCCCTTCTCCAGGTAGCCAGCACTTAGAGGCGGCCAAGCAACAATGCTACTTGAGAGCACCCCTCCCACCTTCCAGGAGGAAGAAAATATCCCCACTTCTACCCCGCCCTATAAGCTCTTCCTTGGATGAATCTCTTGGTCCCTCCCTTGTTTCCCTCTGGGCAGGGTCCACCCATCATCTTGATCATAGACTATGATCACTTTTCCATTCCCTAGCTGGAGAAAACCACTGAGAAATAGCTTTGTCTGTTCTTTTTTTTTAATTTCTGTATGTGTATGAATGTACTGTCTGCATGCAGGTTTGTGCACCTGTGTCGTGCAATGCCGCGGAGGTCAGAAGAGGGTGTCGGATTCCCCTGGAACTGGAGTTTCAGACGGTTCTCAGCCGCCATGTGGGTGCTGGGGATCGAACCCGGGTCCTCTGTAAGAGCGGTCGGTGCTCTTAACCGCTAGGCCATCTCTCCAGCCCCCTACATATGGATTTTATTAACCACATTTGAAGTACTTAAAAAGCTAAAAATAATGGTCGTCTCAATTCATGTGGAAAAGGCCTTCAATAAAATTCAACATGCCTTCATGTTTAAAGTCCTAGAGGGAATTGGACTGGAGGGAACATCCCTCAACATAATGAAACCCATGTACAACAGACCCACAACCAAACTTATTCTAAATGGGGAAAAATTAGAAGCATTCCCCTTAAAGTCAGGAATCTTGGCAAGGCTGCCCCCTATTCCCACTCCTTTTCAATATAGTATTTGAAATGCTTGCTAGACCAGTAAGACAAGAAAATGAATTTAAAGAAGTATTAATTGGAAAGGAGGAGGTCAAACTATCNGGACAGTACATTTCATACACACAAAATAAAAAAAAAAAATACCAAAGACTTATAATTTTAAGATGGCAAAATTCAGAATAAGGCAATGAGGAAAACACTTGAGGCAGAACAGTGGTTAAGTCTAACACAAGGAGGGGTGAGGGGAGATGGTCCTGCCTGTAATGACCTATTCCCAGGGGTGAGTAGTGAACTGCTGGGTATTCATTATTCCTTATTACTATTTATTCACTTCAAATAGAAACCCAATCATGTCGTTTTCCTACTGAAAACCCTCCAGTGGTTTCCCATCATATGGAATTAATTCCAAAGCCTTCATTGTGGGTGACATCATTAGGCCCCTGGCTGCTTTCTAGATTATCACCTGCGACTCTTTTGCTCACTGAGCTCCAGCCATGGCATGTCCGCCTCAGGGCCTTAGCACTCTGCACTGGATTGTAGAACACTTGTTAGCTGCCATGTTGGGTGCTGGGCATCCCACCGTTCCTCTGCAAGAGCAGCCCGTGCTCTTAACCTCTGAGCTCCATAACTTTAATAATTTTTGTGTATGTGTGTTTGAGACAGTGTCTCACTATGTAAACCCCGACTGGTCTCGGAACTCAATCTTAGACCAGGGTGCCTCAAACCACAGAGTCTGCTGCCTTGCTCGAATGCTGGCTTAAAGGATGTATCACCACACCTATTCTTATTTTATTTTCAACTGTGGATGTGTGTGGGTGTGGGCAATGTGTAGATTTGGAGAGGAAACAAAAGGCGAAAGTTTAGAATTAAGAAACAGAGACCAGAGCCAGACGTGCAACAGACGAGAGTTGTAGACTTCTTATTATGCATACAGAGAGGCTCCTTTCTTGAAAAGGAGATCTCTGCACCTTGGTGGGGGTGGTGCAAGGCTTTACCCCCTTCTAGGTTCAGTTGGAGTGATCTGAGGTCAAGGTCTGGTGTCCTTGGAGGTATGAAAGCTCTTTTGATTTCTCAAGCAAAGCACACTAGTATCTCATGGACACCACCAGGGAGATATGTAGAGTGGTCTCCCACAAACAAGCCTCACTTTGGTCTTTGGAGGTACAAATACAAATTGATAAGGGACTCGAACGGCCAAGTGGCCCAATTCAGGGGGCTAGGGTTAGCGTGTCAGTTTTCTTTTCTTTTTTTTCTTTCTTTCTTTCTTTCTTTTCTTTTCTTTTCTTTTCTTTTTTCTTTTCTTTCTTTCTTTCTTTCTTTCTTTCTTTTTTTTTTTTTTTTTTGAGTTGGGCCTAAAACTACTGTTTTCAATTTATTGAAAAGTTGAAATGGAAACTTTCCAATCACTGATAACAGTTTTGTGACTTCTATGGAAGCTAAATATGGCCTTCACTTGTTTTCTGTAAATTTTATTTCATGTGTATAAAATAAAAAAAAAAAAAAAAAAAAAAAAAAAAAAAAAAAAACAAACACAAACAAAAAACCCAAGTGGGCGGAAAACATGAAAGGTTTCTAGTGATAATTTGAGGGTAATTTTTACTTTTTAACCCAAATTGCTGAGGTCAGCTTTGTTTTCTAAAAAACGTTTTCCCAGAGGCCTCTGGGCATCTGCCAAGAATCATGTTCTTGATGCCATGAAACCAGCTTCAGTCAGGGTCATAACACACCAGGCCCACTGGCCCCTCCCGAGGGATGCAAAGGGGATGCATGCGGGCCAGGGGCCAGGAGACCCTTGGCAGGCCGTTTGCAGGAACCTCTGGGGTAGGCAGCAGAGCCTCTGAGAAATGGGATAGCTTTCAGAAACAGCTATAAGCTCTTCCAGGGAGCAACAGTGGGTGTTCCTGTCCCCAGAGCGGGGAGTCTTCTGAAAGGCCTTCTGCATTCTGGCCATTTTGTAAAACAGGAAGCAAGGAAAGTCCTGAATGCTGGACGGTAGCAGAGCCAGCTGCCTTCGAGGGGAACGTGCTGCCCTCTCGTGGCCGCTATGAGGAGGGCCAGCCCGGAACACCCAGGGATTTCAGACCTAGTCAGCTCTTCCCAGTGTGTGTGGGTGTGTGTTGTGTGTGTGTGTGTTTGTGTGTGTGTGTGTTTGTTGGCATGTCTGTGCAACCTCCATGGGCGTGCATGTGGGGCCAAAAGATTAACAACGGATGCCTTTCATTTTTCTCCATCTTTTTTATTTTTCTAGTATTTTTAAAAAATTATTTTTATTTTATGTGTATGAGATGTGTTATGCCTGCATGTGTGTAAGTGCACCCGTGTCGTTGCAATACCATGGAGATCAGACGAAGGCATTTTGGATTCCCTGGAATGGAGTTACAGACATGTTAGCTGCTCATGTGGGTTGCTGGGAATCGAAACCTGGTCCACTGCAAGAAAAACGCTCGTGTTCATAAACCTTCGAGGCCACATCTCTCCAGCCCCCTGCTTCTCCATCTTAATTTTTTATGTTCCTTTTTTTTTTTTATTTAAATCATTGGTGGTGGGCAGGGTGCACATGCCAGGACAGGGTCTGGAGATCAGAGGACTTTATGGAGTCGGTTCTTTTTGCACTTTTATGCAGGTTCCTTGGATCAACTCAAGTCACCAGGCTTGACAGCAAGGCACCTTTATCAGGTGAGCCATCTTGCCAGCCCTCCACCTTCTTATCTGTGACAGGATCTCTTACTGAAGCTCCGACGCTCAAACATTTCATCCGGAACTGTTCTAGATATCTACGTCTCCAGAATCTTAGCTTCATCCCCCCACCCCCCAGCCTCACATGGGTATGAGTCTACCCCAGCCGTACAGGGGGATTGAAACTCAGGTCTTCAC
Organism: Rhizomys pruinosus; assembly: GCA_009823505.1. Classification (NCBI taxonomy): domain Eukaryota; kingdom Metazoa; phylum Chordata; class Mammalia; order Rodentia; family Spalacidae; genus Rhizomys; species Rhizomys pruinosus. The sequence continues at coordinate 158,912 of VZQC01006857.1, forward strand.
GCCTGTGCAATAAACACTTCCCCCCAGACTCTACCCTTTCCCATTTTTCATAAGCTGTGGTGTGGAGATGACTAGTAAGTGTCTTGTAGAAAATTATGAGCGCACCAAGAACAAAGAGCTAATGCACGTCTCTGACTGTTGTAGGAAGACATGAGATTGTACTGGTCCTTGGTCCCTCTTGCGTCCAAGTCCTACTTTCTGAATTTCAAAGTACTTTCATTCATAGATAATGGGTGATTAGTCTTCCCTCCTCCACTCTGAATGGATCAGCAGTCAGCCATCACTCAGATGCCTCCTTGCAGGCCTGGCTAAGAGACAGCAGAGAGACATGGACCTGGCAGGCAGCCTGGAGCCTCTTGCTGGAAACAGATGCTATCCCGGAGGGGGTTTGCAGGGGTTACAAGATGCAAGGCTGAGGGTTCGCAATGGTGACTGCGGGATGGGTCTGGACTTCTTGCCCTTGACTCCCACAGAAAATTTAGCCATTGAATACATTTCTGCTCTTCATATACAGACAATCCTTGCATTGTACACAACACCCACCCACACGCTTCTCTCTCTCTCTCTCACACACCACTCACACCACACACACACACACACACACTCACACAATTAATTTTGTTGGAGGTTCAGGACCAAGCAAGGAATTGGAGAACCAGTTTTCCTATGTTTGTGTCACCAACAAGGATGCTGGGGCTAGAGTTCACCAACACAGCCTCACGGTTGGGGGATAAGGACACACCCAATTCCAAGCCCAGGCAGCTGCCACCACTTTCTCACAGACTCTCGGGCCCCCCGTGTTTGGCTTGTTCAACAGCTTACTAAGCCATGGTGGAGGGGCGTATCGAGGGCTACAGTCAAGCCACCTCAGCTTCGCCAGTCCTGAACTGAGTTTTAGGGTATTGGGTTTTTTGCTAAATCCTCCTGTTGCTGACAAAAGCAACTGGAGGAGGGAAAGTTTCATTTTGGTTCAGAGTCCATCATGGCCGGCGAATTCCAGCAGCAGGAACTTTCTGTTCTCAGTTTATTCTCTCTCTCTCTCCTCTCTCTCTCTCTCTCTCTCTCTCTCTCTCCTCCTCTCTCAACAGGGGTGGGGTCCGGAAACTTGCTATGTAGACCAGGCAAACCAGGCTGGCCTTGAAAAAACAGAGATCCACCTGCCTCTGCCTCCCAGGCCAGTCCCCAAGCCTGGCCACTTTCTCTTTTCTCTCCCAGTGCAGGATCCCAGTGCAGGGACCGGTGCTACTCACAGTGGATGGGGCTTCATGCCTTTAAAAACCTACTTCAGGTTCAATCTCCCAACAGGCATGTCCAGAGGCCCCTGTCCCAGGCCAGTCTACAGCTGAGAGAAACCATTCCAAGTTCTCAGTGTCTTTGTAATGGAGGGTAAACGCTACAGCGGACTCACTCTGGGCGGGATCATCCCACTCTACAATACAGTGGTTGGTAGAGACGCTGGAGGACTGTTCAAGTGTGGCCCTTCTTTCCTTGGACAGGGGAAAAGCCTCTGCTTCATTTCTTCATAGATATAAACATCCAGGTGGGCAAGCCAAGCAGCCACAGAACCCCAGAGCCAAACACACGATGCCCCCCGCTGACAGTGTTGATAATGGTCAGTGGGTAAGAGGGCTGGCTGCAGTCGCAGAGGTCTGGGTTGATTCCCAGCACCCATATGGTTGGCTAACAACCATCTGTAACACCAATCCCAGGAGAACTCCAGTTCCAGGGGATCTGACCACCCTCTTCTGGTTCCTTGGGCACTGCTTGCACATGGTGCACTTCCCCACATTGCAGCAAAACACTCATACGCAAAACTAAAATAATTAATAACAAAAAATAATTAAAAAATTATTTAAATTATTATAATATAAAGTTATTTTATTATATTATCTTATATATATATCTATCTATCATATATATAAAATTTAAACCCCAACCTGCTACAACAGATTGCCAGCATAACGTTACACACTCTTTATGTTGAGTAAAAAAATGACCACTGTTTTGTGCTGGAGAGACAGCTCATTGTTAAGAGCACTGACTGTTTTTGCAGAAGACCCAGGCTTGTTTCTTAGCACCCACCAGGCAGCTAACACCATCCATAACTCTGTGGAAGTTGCATAACATGGGTGCATTATACATATGTAGGCATACACTCATACCAGAAATAAATTAATAATAAAATATTCTTAAAAACTGACCAAGGTTAAGGCCCAGGATGTTATGACTTGGGCATGGCTCATTCCTTTACCTAGGCATAGCCTGAGAATCCTGGTAAAAATGTTAGCTTTGTTCACCGTAAAGCTATCCTGCCCTCCTGAATCCCTGTGGGCTAGACTTTTAGCTTGTCAATTGTCATCCTGTCAGGGCTCCTCAGGAACCACCCAGTGATCTCATTTAGGTTCCTTAGCAACCCTTTGAAGATAGTAATTTCAAACACCACCAAAACCCTATACATGCCCGTAAACAACAGTGCCCTTTGGGCCAGGGCTGGTGGCGAGGTGGCTCGGCACACGTTTAGAGCACTGAATGATCTTGCAAGCACCTGGGTTTGAGTCCCAGCACCCACATGCAGCTAAAACCATTGTAAAACTCCAGTTCCAGGGGATCCGACACCCCTCTTCTGGTCTCTGCATGAATGTAATATATGCATTATGCATGATGCAGTATTTGGCCTATGTGTCTGTATCGTGCAAGTACCCTTGGAGGCCAAAACAAGGTGTTAGGTGTCCCAGAGCTAGAGTTCAGGTGATCACAAGCCATTCAACATGGGTGCTGGGAACAGGACCCTGGTCCTCTGGAAAGAGCGGCAAGTAGTCTTTAACTACTGAAGCCCATCTCTCCAGCCACCTCCTTTTGTTCTTTTCAAAAACGTATTTTACTGTTTACTTTATGGCATGAGTGTATTGCCTGCATGTATGTAGTGCACCCGTGTTGTTACAAATGCCTGTGGAGGTCAGAAGAAGGAGGGTGACTGATCCCCTGGAAAAATGGAGGGTATGGATGGTTGTAGGCTGTCATGTGGGTGCTGGGATTGATGGGAATCGGAACCCAGTCCTCTGTTGACTGCAGACAGAGATCCCTACCGCCGCGAGCACTATCACACTGTCATTGGGCAGCGAGGGCAGTGTGCAGCCAAGCAAAGTGCAAAGACCCGGGCTTCACTCCCAAAGGAGTTATGAGATAGAGGCACAGTGAGTGACTCACCCTGTCCCCAATCTCTCAAGACAGCACACTGCTCAGGCCATGTGAGCAGAGAATGCTTTTGTTAGGATGTGCAGACACCTGACCCCAGAGTGAAAGCCCTTCAGCAGCATTTACAGAACACCCAATAGAAGTGCTTACAAGGCACTGAGCTAAGTACCATCAGAACCTTGACCTCAGAGGCTGCATCACCTCTGGGGCAGGTGGTGGGAGGGATGCTGTGCCTGCCTAGTGCTGGGGAAGAGATTCCAGAGAAACAAAGGACTAGCTGGCTGTAACCCTGTGGTCTGAAGCAGCATGGAGGCTTGCTTTCGAATCTCTAGGTTTTCAGGGTTGGCCACAGCTGCCCATCAGGACACAAACCCCAGCAGACAGAACGATTTACTAATGTGAATTTAAAAAATTGGTTTCATGGCCGGGCATGGTGATGCACACCTACATAATCCCCAGCATTTGGGAGCAGAGGGGCCAAGAGGAAGTGGATCTCTGTGAGTTTCAGGGCCAGCATGGTGTACCTAGTGAGTTCCAGGGACAGCTGGGACTAAAGGAAAAAAAAAAAACCCTGTCTCAAAAAAGGACCCCTAAAAATTTTTGGTTCATTTGTTTTATTTTATGTGTATGAGTGTTTTGCTCGGTGTGTGTGTGTGTGTGTGTGTGCGCGGCTCGCGCGTTTGTGTGTGTGTGTGCTGTGTGTCCGTGTTTGATTGTGTGGTTTCTTTCTTTGTTTTCAGTGTTTTGAGAGTGGGTCTCATTATGTAGCCCTGATTGACCCAGAATCCATTGTAGACCAGGGTGGCCTAAAACTCAGAGATCGCCAGCTTCTGTCCCCTGGACTGTGGATGAGAGATGTCCTACCCCACTTCAGCCCACCATTAAAAAAAATTTTTTTGTCTTTTTAAAAAATTTTATTTTATGGGCTGGAGAAGATCGCCTAGCAGTTAAGAACGCCGACTCTCTATCGAGGACCTGGGTTCGATCCAGCACCCACATGGACCGCTGAGAAAACAGTTTTTTTTTTTTTTTTTTCACTCCAGTTCCAGGGGAATCCGACGCCCTCTTCTGGACCCTCCGCGGCATTGCTGAAATGGGTGCCCACCTAAAACCTACATGCAGACATTACATTCATAACACATAAAAAAAGACAATAAAAAAAATTAAAATTAAAAGTTTATTTTAAAAATTTTAAAAAAAAAAAAACCTGGGTGTGGTGGCGCACTCCTTTAACTCCTAGCACTTGGGAGGCAGAGGGCAGGCATATCTTGTGAGTTCAAGGCCCCGCCTGGCGTCTAGTCTCCAGAGTGAGTTCAGGACAGCTGGGGGCTATCGGGAGACCCTGTCTCGAAAAGGCCAAACTTTTTTTTATTATTATTTTATGTGTATGAGTGTACGTCCGCATGTAGGTTGGTGCACCCCCTGTTATGCAATTGCCGTGGAGGTCAGAAGAGGGTGTCAGCTTCCCTGGAACTGCGAGTTAAAGCCGGTTCTCCGCCACCATGTGGGTGCTGGACTCAAACCCAGGTCTTCTGCAAAAGGAGCGGGGGGGGTCAATGCTCTTAATCGCTAAAGCCATCTCTCCAGCCCAGTTTTTTTTTTTTTTTTTTTTTTTTGGATTTTTTTCATGTTATGAGTGTTTTGCTGTATGTATGTAAATGCTCCTGATTGTAAATTGCACCTGTGTCATGTAGTGCTTGTGGAGGCCAGGAAAGTGTGTTGGGTCTCCTGGAACTGGAGTTGTTAGCTGCCACATGGGTGCTGGAAATCAACCCAGGTCCTCTACAAGACCAGCCCAATGCTCTTAACTGTTAACTTCTCCAGGTTCCTTAAATTTTTAAATTTTAAAAATTGACTTTATGAATGTTTTCCTGGATGCATGTATATGCACCATGTACATTCAGGGCTGAGGAGACTAGAAGCAGGAGTCAAATAGTTGTGAGCTGCCATGTGCGGTGCTGGGAACTAAAGCTGGGTCCTTGCCGGCAGTAAGGACTCTTAAGCCCTGAGCCATATCTCCAGCTCTCCCCCTCCCCTAAACTTTGTTTTTTGAGGCAGGACCTCTCCACTGGGATCTGGGCTCGCTGACTAGGCTGCCTGGCTCGGTGTTGAGCCCCAGGGATCCTTCCTGCCTGCCTCCCCAGTGCTGGGATTACAATGCACCAATCCTGCTTTTTATGTGGGTGTTGGGCATCAAACTCTGGTCCCCAGACTTGCAAGGCTGGCACTTACCTGACTGAGCATCTCTCCCCATGCCATACCCCAAATCCAATCTTAAAACGTATGGTTTAATTTAGATGACCCGTCCCCTAAAGGTTCCTGTATTTGAAAGCAGTTTGGAGGTGGTAGAACCTTTGAGAGGTACTATCTGGGCGGGGGGTGTCATGGAGGGGATTTTCTGCTGCTCTCTGCTTCCTGGACCCTGTTGTAAACACTCTGGGCCGCACACACTCCTGCCAGGATGTGCTGTCTTGGCCAGAAGCCTGAAGTCCTGGGGACCACTAGTCTTAGGCTAGAACCTCAGGAACAGGTGCTCAAATAATCCTTTTCTGTTCATAACTTAATTGTCCCAGTTCTTTTATTATAGGAACATGAGGCTAAGACATTGGTCATGTAAAACTTTGCTTAAAAAGTGCATCCATACATCATGCATTTTCCTTTTTTCATTTTTTTTAATTTTTGTTTTATTTATTTCTATAATGTGTATCAATGTACTGTCTGAATGCAGGTCTGGCACCCGTGTCGTGCAGTGCAGCGGAGGTCAGAAAGGGCGCTCAATTTCCCCTGGAACTGGAGTTCTCCTGGAATTGGAGTTTCAGCGGTTCTTGGCAATGTGGGTGCTGGGGATTCGAACCCGGGTCCTTGTAAGAGCAGGTCGGAGAGCTTACAACGCTAGTGTCATCGCTCCAGCCCTCCCATCATTGCATTTTTCAAATCAATACAGAATCAGAGAATCAACTTCCATCAACCAACACTCACACCCTTTTGCCCTACACCATTACTTCCATGGTTACTTTCCAAAACTAAACATCGTCTCTTTCTTTTTTCTCTTTCCTTCCTTTCTTTCCATTCCCCCTCACGCCTCCTTTCTCATCTCTTTCATTTCCCCAATCTTTCTCCTTTTCTTCATCTCTCCGACTCCCCTCTCTCTTTCTTTCTGACAGAGGTCTTCATATGAGTCCTGCTGGCCAGGAACTGGCTGGTCTGGAACTCACAGAGATCGCCTCTGCCTCTCAGAGTTGCTAGTATTAAAGCAATGTCACCACACCACCTGTCCACATAACATTTTTCAAATAAATCAGGGTCCTGGTACTTCCAAAGTCCATCCTAGTTGATATGAGGATGATGAGGCTTGGTAGGCTGGTGCTGTGATATATGGGGCTCAGGTTATTAGAACACGTGTTTACTTCTAGAGGACCAAGTTATTTCCAGCAGCCAACTACCTGTAGCTCCAGCTTTGATACCCTCTTCCCTGGTGTTCTGCGGCACCTAGCATATACTTTAAAAATAACTCTTTAAAAAACAATGAACCACCAAAACCATCCCCAGAGCTGTTACCCCACCTGAGGGCCTGGATGGTTCTCCGAACGGTTAAAAGAACGTTTCCTTGGCAGGCAGAGAGAGCGTGTGAGGTTCCGCCTTGGCAGGCAGAGAGAGCGTGTGAGGTTCCACCTTGGTGACTCTCTCTTCTGGAACCTCCACTCCATTTCTCTTGGCAAAAATGTGGTTGATCTCCACAAATGTTTTGCCCTTGGTCTCAGGAATCACCACGTAGATGTAAATGGCAGTGAGCGAACAGAGCACAGCGAAGATGATGAAACTATAGGCCCCGATGCCAACCTAGAGTCAGAGAAAGACGACAGGGAGACACTCATGGATACAATACTTGCAGCCTTTGAGAGTCATAGGGACTTTCTTGGTGACCAATTTTATTCCACTCCTTGAGGGGGAAAAGCAGCCCCTGGGCCCCACCCTAATCTCCCCAAGGAATCTTCAGGCTTTGGCGCCCAGGGTCTTCACCTGCTCCTGGTCCTTCCTCTGTGGAAGTCTAGAGTATGGGCTTGCCTGTAGGCTCAGAAGAGGAGGTGGCCAGGGCCTTGCTCCTCCTCCAGTGCTTGCTCTGTCACTGCTGGTCCTCACAGCCTGGAACCCTCAGTAATGAACCATTCCCAACTTGAGACATGGGCTCCCCTCTCCATGTGCAATGTGGCGTGTTAAATGGTTGGGGATTGGGAATTGGGTGTGGAGGTGTGTGCATCTAATCCCCAGCTTGGGGAGGCTGAGTGGGAAATGATTGCACAAGTTACCCCTGTCTCAAAAAAACCCAGGTGGGGCCAATCTAGTGCAGAGGTAGCTGCTTGACCATGCATGTGAGGTTCTGGGTCTGATTGCCAGCATTAGAAAATAAATAATAAGGGTGGCAGAGATGGCTCAGCGGTTAAGAGCACTGACTGCTCTTACAGACGGCCTGGGTTATCGATTCCCAGCACCCACATGTGGCTATAAATGGCATTTAAGAAAACCTGGGAGTGTGGTGCATGCCCTATTAACTCCTAGCACTCGGGGGCAGAGGCAGGGGTCTGATGTGACCAAGGCCAGCTTGTCTATGTAGCACGCTCCAGGCCAGTTGGGGCTATAGGAAAACCCTGTCTTTCAAGAAAAAAAAAAAAAAAAAAAAAAAAGAAAAAAAAGAAAAATAGTTGGCCACAGTGCACCTGCACATAAAACATTCTGAGGAGCTATCTGAGCCCTGTAATCAGGCAGGATTTTTTGTTTGACTTTTTGGCTTTTTGTTTTTTGCAGAGATTCTCATGTATCCAGGGCTGGCCTCACACTGGTATAGCTGAGGCGGCCTGAACTCGTGTTCTGCCTGTCTCACTTCCCAAAGTTAGTGTCACATACCGCTCACAGCACATTAAGCCGTGTTAGGGACGAACCCCAGGGCTTTGTGCATGCTGAGACAGGGGAACTGAGGTACATGCCCAGCTCCTGGAAGATGTCCTTTATAGCTCACTGCCTTAGGACAGGGTGGCCAAGGCAGGCATGAAGGACCACTCACCTGGATGGATGGGAATGCCAACCCCACGATGAAGTTGGTGAGCCAGTGCACAGCTCCGTCCACCATGAATGCGGCTGTCCGGGAGGACTGCAGGAAGATCTCTGTTCTTACCACTGAAGGGACAGGACCTGGGGACAGTAGAGGGCACGTGGTGAAGGAAGAACGTTCAGAAGGTCCCGAGGGCCAACAGGACATGGCCTGACCTCAAGTCACACTTCAGACCCTTAGGGCACCTCAACTTTCAGTATGGGCTAGACTTCCTGGGACTGGAGACTAAAGAGGAGCCCCCTTTGCCCCTCAAACAATGGCAGAAGCGGAAAGGCCTGCTTTGCAAAGTCAGCATGGAAAGTCCAGAGTGCCATCCAGCACTACAGCCTCAACTGGGTGGAAAGCTTGCTGAGAAGAACAGGCAGGGAGCCCTTGCTGTCTCTCAGTATCGCCTGTCCAGAGGTTGCTGTGCCAGGTGATCTCCTGACGTGCACACTGTTGCCCCCTTGTGGTGTAGGGGGTACAGCAGCCGCAGCTCCTCACTCCTTTCTTAGGTCCCCATCTTTCTCTTCTTATCACTACCCCAGTGAGGAGGAGCCTAATCTCAAATGTCTGCAGTCATGTTCTCCCCGAATTACTATCTCCATGGGGAAAAATTATTTTTAGGACTGGTGTGGGGGTGCATGCCTTAGTACCAGCAATCGAGAAGCAAGGGCCAGCATCTTGGGAGTTTGGGGTGTTCCCGGTTTTTATATAGCAAGTTCCAGGTGCATCCAGGCTACATAGTGAGACCTGTCTCAAAGACACAAACAACAAAACAACAAACAAATCCACAAACATTTATGTTTTAGAGGCCAGAGAGCTAGGTGTTGGTGGGTAAAGGCACTGCTGCCAAGCCTGATGACCTGGTTTTGTGATCCTGGAGCTCACGGGCCGGAGAGAACCACTTTGAACGTTGCTCTCTGACCTCCATAAGGGACTACGGATTGTACACCCCACACTTAAAATTAGAATGGCCCGGGCATGAGTGGCCACACACCTTTAAGCCTAGCACTTGGGAGAGATAGAGGCAGGTGGATCTTTGTGAGTTCCAAGGCCAGCCTGTTGTCCCTACATAGTGAGCTCCAGTGCCAGGTAGACTAAAGGGAGACCCTGTCTCAAAAAGACCGAAAAAAATTAAAATAATTTTTAGAGAGGGTTTCATTTTTATCCCGGCTGGCTTCAAATTACCATTCAGCGTGAGGATAGCCTTGGACTGTCTCCTGTTCCCACATCCGCAGTGGTGGGATTACAGGTGGGCACCACCCATGAACCCGTTTATGTCTCGATGTCGGGATTGAATGCAGGGTTTATGTGTGCTAGGGATAAGCCCTCCTACCATGAGCTAATACCCCATTCGCTCATCGAACATGCGACAGATCTGGCCGTACAGCTGTTTGTCTTAGTAGAGGTGGCATGTCTGTGGCTTTATACCTGAGTATCATTCTGCCCATTCACCTAAACAGTTTCTGATAGGGGTGGCTGGAAGATAGCCTAGCGGTTAGAGCACCGACTGCTCTTGCAGAGGACCCGGGATTCGATCCCCCGCACCCACCATGGCGCTAAGAAACCTCTGTACTACTCCAATTTCCAGGAGAACTTTCTCCAGTTCAGTGGAGGGCAAAAGTGCCACAGTGAAGATGCCAACCTCAGCGGGCCAAAGAGGAGAGTAATGGTCAGAGAGGTGGCTCCTGGTTAAGACCACTGGCTGTTTTATGAGAGGCCTGTTTGGCTCATATCCAGCACCCACATGGGGCTAGCTAAAACCATCCTTAGCAATTCCAAGTGGAATTCCAACACTCTCTTCTGCTTCTCTCACCTTAGGTGCAATGCCACGACCTCACACTTACACACACATCGCAGGCAATACACATAAAAATAAGAGATGGCCGCCAGCAGTTAAGAGCACTGGATGGCTTGCAGAGGACCTGGTTTTATTCCAGCACCCATATGGCAGCTAAACAAACCTCTGTAACTCCAGTCCAGGAGAAATCGTTTTTCTTTTTTTGTTTTTTTTGGCTTTTTGAGACAGGGTCTCCCTGTAGCCCCAGCCTGTCTGGAACTCCAACTCATGTAGACCAGGCTGGCTTCCACCTGCCTCTGCCTCCCAAGTACTAGGTTAAAAGGCGTGCACGCACCACGCCCAGAAATCTAACACCCTCTTGTGACACCAGGACATTGTGTGACACGCAGCTGCATGTACAAACATGACACGAGTGCCACCTACACATGTGACACAATGCACCTACACATTGTGGACATGGTGCACCCTACACACATGGGAGCAATACTTCACAACACAAAAAATAAAAATAAAAACATAAAATATTTTTTTCGAAATCATAAGAAAGAATCATTCAGTGCAAAACTGCAAATCTAGCAAGATGGGGCTACCAATAGGTTAAAAGTGTTTTAGTTAGAAGTTTAGATAGTTTAACGTTTTATTAGTTAGTTTTAAAGTTTTTCATAAGTTTAAGTTAGTTTAAGAAAGTTTAAGTTTTACAGTTTAAAGTTACCGTTTCGTTTAAGTTAGTTTAAGTTAAGTTACCGTTCAAAAGTTAAGTTTAGTTAGTAGACAAAAAGTAAAGTTTTAAGTTTAAGTTAAGGTTCGTTAAGTTAAAGAAGTTTTCTAGTTTAGTTACGAGTTAGTTTTCGTTAGTGAAGTAGTTAAAAGTTTAAGTTAAAGTTTCGAAGTGAAAAGTTTTATTAAAAGTTAAAGAAAAGTTTTCAAAAGTTGTAACAAGTCTTAAGTAAAGTTCGTTGTTTTACGTGTTTTAGAAGTTTCGTTCGGTTTAAGTTAAGTTCAAGTTTTAGTTAAGAAAAGTTTCGTAGTTTTAACAGGAAGTAACGTTAGGTTTTAAGCTTAGTTAAAATAATTTCTTGAACAAGTTTACAGTTCCCAGTTTATAGGCAAGTTCGTATAAGTAAAAGTAGTACAGTTTAGGTAAGTTAAGTTTTAAATTTTTTTTAAAGTTAGCGTTTAAGTTCAGTTAAAGTTAGCGTTCGTTTTATAGAAAAGTTAAGGTAAGTTAGTTTAGTTTTAAAGTTAAGTTTCGTTTTAAAAGTTTTCAGTTTTAGTTTAAAAGTTTTAGTTACCGTTTCAAAATTTTTAGTTTAGTTTTTAGTTTAGTTTAGTTTTTAGTTTAGTAAAACAGTTAGTAGTCAAAGGTTTATCAAAAAGTTTTTAGTTAAACAGTTGAAGTTAAAACAATGTAGTTTTTAGTTTTAAGTTATTTAAGTTTGTTAAGACAGTTTAGAAGGGGGGGAAAGAGTTTATAGTTTTAAAGTTTTAATGTTTTAAAAGTTTTAAGTTAAGTTTTAAACCGTTAAGTTAAGTTAGTTTTAAAAAAAGTTTTATAGGGCTCTAGTTTAGTTTCTTACGTTTTACGAGTTAGAGGTTTTTTTAAGTTTTTAAGCGTTTCAGTTTTAGTTTTAGTTTATCAGTTTAGTAGTTAAGGTTAGTTAGTTAGTTCAGTTTACAAGTTCGCATTAGTTTAGTTAGTAGTTAGTAAGTTAAAGTTACGTTAGTTTTCAAACAGTTTTATAAGTTTTATTAACGCGTTAGTTTAAAAACGTAGTTTACGTAAGGTTTTTAGAAAAAGTTCGAAGTTTTAGCAGAAGAGAAAAGTTTAAGTATAAGTTTAGTTTTACTTTGTTTTACGTTAAAGTTTTAAGTTAGGTTATTTATAAGTTGAGTTTAAAGGTTAAGATAGTTTTATATCGTTTATAGTAAGTTAGGTTTAGTTACGAGTTGAAGTTTTAGTTTAAGTTTAATTTAAAGTTTGAGTTTAGAATTAGTTAGTTAAGTTTTAAGAAGTTTACGTTAGTAAGTTTACAGAAGCTTTAAGTTTAGTTTCAAGTTAAAAGTTTAGACAGTTTTGAGATCAAAGTTTTAAATCGTTAGTCAAAAGTTTAGTTAAAAGTTTAAGTTTGAAGAAAGTTTTAGTTACAAAGTTTACAGTTTAAGTTTAAGTTTAAAGTTTTGTTTTAGTTTAGTCTGCTTAGTTCAGCTTTTACGTTAGTCGTTTTAGTTTTATTTTTTAAGTTTAGTTTCAACGTCAAGTTTCAGTTTTTAGTTTCCGAAGGTTTCTAACGACTGTTTTAGTTAACAGTTTTAGTTTAAGTTAAAAGAGTTTTAAGTTTTAAAAGTTTTCAAAAGTTTTTAAGTTTTAAAGTTAAAGTTTTAAGTTAAATAGTTTTTAGTTTGTTTTAGTTTGTTATTTCTAACAGTTTTAAAGTTTCAACAGTTCAGTCTAGTTCGTTAGACGTTTTAAACGTTAGTTTTAAGTTACACGGTTATTTTTAATAGTAAGTTTTAAAGTTTTAAGTTTTACAGTTTTAAGAGGTTTACGTTCTAGTTTTAAGAGTTTAGTTTATAAAAGTAGTTTTAGAGTAAGTTTTAAAGTTTTAAAGTTTTTTTTTTTTTTTTTTTTTTTTTTTTTTTTTTTTTTTTTTTGTTTAAAAAAAAAAACAACCCACCCCCCCCCCAGTACATCCACAACCCCCAAGTTACCACAAAGTCCCCCCCCCCGAGTTTTAAGTTTTAAAAGTTTAACGTTTACAATAGTAGTTTTAGTAGAATGACGTTTTAAAGTTAGTAGTTCAGTTTAAGTTTGAGTTTAACAGTTAAACGTTTTAAAAAAGTTTTAGTTAGCGAAAGTTTTAGTTAACAAGTTTTAAAAAGTTGAAGTTTTTCCCTAGTTCGAAGTTTTTATAGAAAAGTTTACTAACGTAAGTTCAGTTACGTTTATAAGTTAGTTTTAGTTAAAGTTTTTTAGTTTAGTGTAAAAGGTTTTATAGTTTTCCGTAATTTCAGTTTTAAGTTTAAGAAAAAGTTAGTTTTCAGAGTTTCAAGTTTTAGATTTTATAAAGTTCAGTTTTAAAAGAAGGTCAGAATGGATTTTAGTTTTTATTTTTAGTTAGTTTTAAGTTAAGTTTTAAACAATGTAAAGTTACGTTAAGTTCGTTAATTTTAAAGGTTAGTTTTTGAAGTTATTTTAGTTTAAGTTAGTTTAAAAAGTTAGTTTAAGTTAGTTTTAAGTTTTTTAGTTTAGAGTTAAAACGTTAAGTTAGTTTAACTAAAGTTTTTTTAAAGTTGAAGTTTAAGAAGTTAAGAGGTTTTAAAAAGTTTTATAAAAGAGTTTTATAAGTTAGTTTTTGGTTTGGTTTTAGTTTTAAGTTTAGTTTTAAGTTAAAAGTTGTTAAGTAGTTTTCGTTTTAGTTTAAAGTTTTAAGAGTTTTAGAGTTTTACAAGTTTTTTCAGTTCTTTATTTTAGTTACAGTTAAGAAAAGTAGTTTTAAGTTAAAAAGCGTAAGTTTAACAGTTTACAGTTTTAAGTTTCACGTTTTAATTTTTTAAAAAAAGAGTTTAGTTAAGTTTCAAGTTAGTTAACTAGTAGTTACGTTAAAAGGTTTTAAAGTAGTTAAGTAAGTTAGTTTTACGAAGTCTTAAAACCAGCTTTTAGTTAGTTTTAGTTTTAGGTTCACCGAAGTTAAGTTATAGTTTTAGTTTTAAAGTTTAAGTTTTAAGCCGTTAAAGAAAACGTCTTAGTTTTAAGTAAGAACTAGTTTTAGTTAGAAGTTTAAGCGTTTTCGTTTTTAAGTAACCACGTTAGTTTTAGTTTAATTTTTAAAGTTTTAAGGTTGAAGTACTTTCGTTTTTATACGTTGATTCGTTAAGTTTATAGCAAGTTGTTTTACGTTAAAAGGAAGAAGTTTTAAGTTTTTAGTAAAAGAGAAAGTTAAGTTTTTAGAGTTTTTGAAAAGTTTAGTTTTAGTTTAAGTTTTAGTTTAGTTTTTTACGTTTTTAAAAGTTAAAGTTTTAAAAGTAGTAGTTTTATTAGCGAGTTAGGTACAGTTTTTATAGAGTTTTAAAATCAAAGTTTTCGTTTTAATTTTAACAATGTTTAAGCATAAGTTTTAAATAAAAAGTTTTACACGTTAAAAAGTTTCCTAAAAAACGTTTAGTTAGTTTAAAAGTTTAAAGTTTAGTTTTAAAGTTTACGTTTAAGTTTTCAAGTTTTAAAAGAGTTTTAAAGTTTTATAGAGTTTAGTTAGTAAAACAAGTTTTAAAGTTTTTAGGTTTTCTAAGTTAAGTTTTAAAAAGTTTTAAATTTAAGTAAGGTTTAAAGTTAGTTTAAAGTTAAAAGTTTTCAGTTTTTGAAGTTTTACGTTAGTTTTATAGAGTTTTAAGTTTTAGTTTAAAAGTTTTTTATAGGGCTCTGATCCTTAAAGGGTGCAGATAGGGATGTCTTGAATATCCAGTCAGCTCCTGATCTGATCTGATCTGATCTGATCTGATCTGCTGGCACAATTGGTTACCCAGGTTGAAGGAGGAGATACCCCATAACCTAGGCATTTTATCCATGCCAGCACCTTCTCTATCAGGTACTATTTTTTTTTTTTTTTTTGAGACAGGGTCTCCCTTTAGTCCAGCTGGGCCCTGAGCTCACTTGTCGATCAGCTGGCCTTGAATCACAGAGATTCCCCTGCTCTGCCTCCTGATTGCTGGGATTCGGGTGTGTGCCCACCACACCCGGCCTAAGATGGTTCTTAGCTACCTGTGGGTTGCTGGGAATGGAACCGGTTCTCTGCAAGATCAGTCACTGCTCTAAATGTTGAGCCATCTCTCCCGCCCCTATCGGCACTCTTTTACACCGGAAGCTTCTCACCAAACATTTAACTTCTCATATGAGCTTAGACCTCAACGTGTAGGTCTCCAGGGCCAGACACAGGAGAATCTGTACAGGTGTTCTCAGAAGGTGTGACAAAGGGATTTATGCGCACCCTTTGCTTTATGGACACCTTCCAAAATGCAGCTCCCGTAGGGCATGTTATTAGTCTTAAGAATCAGAGGTGTGTGTCTTCAAGCAAGAGGAACAAGGACAAAGAAAGGGGGGCCTGGAGTCTGCAAACTCAAGGGGTTGCCCCAGGCCAGGTCCTCAGGAAGGTGTGGCATATGCAGAGAAGACAACTCCGGATTGTAGCCAGTGGTTAGTGGCAACTAAGATAACTTGTTCAATGTGGGTGAGCCCAGAGGCTAGTGAGCCTGTGGAAGGTCGGAAGATATCCCAGGCCTGGCAACCAGCTCCATTTCCGCATGGTTTCATTCCCTGCTGGGTGCTAGATGTGACTCTGGGTAACTCTAGGAGCTACAGCCCGATACCAGATGCCTTAGTAAATATTGGTTGAATGAATGTCAACTGGAATGGCCCCCAAGGAAGACATAAGCTAAGGAGCCTTTGAAATGAGTGCATGCAGAGATGCTCCAAAGTGGTTAAGAGCACTGACTGCTGTTGCAGAGGACTAAGGTTCAGTTCCCCAAAACTGACAACTCTCTGTAACTCCATTTTCTGGGGGTATCGATAGCCCTCTTTCCAAGCCGAATGGGCTCTGCAGCACATGATCCACATAAATCATCTAATCCACACACACACAAACAACACACACTATACAAACATATTAAGTCAGGGCCTGGTAGAGCACACCTTTAATCCCAGCCACTCGGAGAGCAGAAGAGGCAGCCAAATCTCTGTGAGTTGAAGCCAGCTTTGATCTATATATCAGTTCCAAGTCAGCCAAAAGAACTATGGTTTGAAAAAAAGGAAAGAAAACGAAAAGTGGATCTCTTCAGGGCTGTGACTACTAATAGATTGTCTATGCTCTGGTAGATGGCCACACACCTGAGTGCATACATGCAGGCTCCGTGGGTTATAAAACAAAAAGACCGAGGACATGAAGGTGGGAGTGGGGATTGTGGGAGGTTGTGGGGGACGGAGGGAGAGTTGTGCTGGATGTGACCAGGATACATTATATATGTGGACAAAATTGATAATAAATTTTTTAAAATTTATTCAAATTTTGTTGTTAGTGTATGAGTGCTATTGCCTGCATGTATGTAAGTGCACCTACATCCTGTACTACCCAAGAGAGGGTCAGAAGAAGGTGTTGGATTCCCCTGGAACTGGAGTTATGGACAGGTTGGTAGCCGCCATGTGGTGCGGGAATCGAACCGGGTCTCTGCAAGAGCGTCCAGATGCTCTTGACTGCTGAGCACTCTCCACCTTCCAAGCCTGATAATAAAAATTTTAAAACCATGAATGGTTCTGGAGTGTAATGGTAATCTAGCATTTGGGAGGCTAGAGGTCAGGAGTTCTGAGTCTTCAATAGCTAGTTGATAGGCCACCCTGAAGTACTACAAGATCTGTCTCAAAAGAAGAAAAGGATAAACAAAACCATGGCTGATCATGCATTGGAGTCCGAGGATGAGGGGAACGATGTGTGTCAGGCTCTCAAGATCGGTAGGGGTGGGGGAGGCATGCCAGTACTCACTAGGCCCAATGGAATGTCCCAAGATGTAGGCGAAGACACAGATGACGCCAAGGTAGGACAGCTCAGGGACTGTGCTCTGCGGGGAGAAGCAGTGCTGTCTCAGAGAGCCCTGGCCTGGGACCTAGCAGGCTTCAAGCCAAGGACCTCGCTGGAAGATGGCTCCACCTGCTGGTCCTACCTTCCTGCTGCAGGAGCTCTGAGTCGCACAGAGGTCTCAGGGCTCCGGGTAAGAGGAGGAGACAGAACATTCTGGTTGGCAGCAGGCTGACACGAACCTTACCTACTGATGGCAGATACAAAAGACTTGCTCTTCACTATGTCTGTGTTGTGCCACTGCACTTCTCGTGTAACTGCGAGTTGTCTTCATCTCACCCCTCCCATTGTGGATATCACTGTTTCCATCCTACAGATGCGGACTTAGAGTCCAGAGATCCCTGAATACAGACCAAGAGGACCTTAGCCCTACAGGGATGGAGCAATGGCGTTGTCACAAACTCAGGGTGACATGGTGGGAATTTCAATTCTTCTAAAGGCAATCCCTCTAGGGGCCTTCAAGGCCAGGCAACCCAGACACCTTTTTGTTCCCAACAATCAGAGAAATGGCTGATAGAAACCAGATCAATGGGCTTCAACCCAACTGAATAGCAGGCTCCAAGCTAACTGGTCAGCTAACTAAGGATAATCAGGCTGGACACTGCAAGGGAGACATTTTTTTTCTCCCTGTAGCCCCGCTGGCCTGGACACTTACTATGCGAAAAGGCTGGCCTCGAAGCTCACAATTCTCCTACCTCAGCGCTCCTAGACCTAGGATTATAGGTATCCACCATGCCCGCTGTGATTAGTTTCCAACAGGAATAACTGTGGGCAGGAGGAAGGTTGGAGATCCCTTTCAAAACTCAGAGCAATGGAGGAGGTGTCTAGACAGGGGGGTCACTTGGATGTGGTGGAGCAGGGGCTGCTAGGTGGGGTTTCAGACACAGCCAGTGGGACCCCCGACTCCCAGCTAGGCTCCTGGCTCCTCCAACAGCATTCAGTCTGCCTACCTTTACTTACTTCGTGTGTCCTACATAGTGCAATAATGTGTTTAGTTGTTGACATGGGGAAGGCCAGTTCTTTACAACAGGGAAAATTTTATTTATTTATTTTTATTTTTTATCTTTGGTCTTTTCAAGACAGGGTCTCCCTGTAGCCCCAGCTGTCCTGGAATTTGCTCTGTACCAGGCTGGGCCTGAATCACCAAAGATCCACCTTCCGTCTGCCCCAAGTGCAGGGATATTAAAGGCATGCACCCACACGACGGGCTCAAAAGGAACTTTTAATCAAATTGTGTACGTCCTCTAATATTTTTTTTTTCTTCCTTTCATCTGTCTCATGTCCAATGGCGCCGTCCCTTGGCTGTCTTGCTATTTTCTGGGACACCAGCTTCTCCCTACAGGAAGGCTTTGTACTCCTCAGGGCTTAGGAGAAAACTGTCTTGAGAGACACTTGGGTATCGAAAGAAGAGACAAAGCAAAGGACTTTGATCCTGAGCTAAAGAACAATCTTTTTTCACATTTTTTGGCCTTATTGGAGGGCAACCCTCTCCAGTCCCTGATTATATTATATTATTATTAATTATTATTAGTATTATATTAATATTTTAGTCTGTTTGAGATGGGTTTTCTCCCTGTATACCTGGCTTCCACAGTGCTGGGATTCAAGGCATTTACTACCACACCTGGCTCGTATTTATATTTCTTTTTGTTGAATCTTTTTGGAGACGGAGAGTCCTCCTATAGCCCATCTGCTCACCCTGCTGCTCAGAATCACTAAGGTAGACCAGGTTGCCTTAATCTCACAGAGACTGCTCTAGAGCGATTAAAGCTTCTTGCCTGGCCCGGCTCTGTATTTGTAACTTGCAAGAGTCTCAGGACAGGGATACGGTTACTGCAGAAGCAGTGCTGGCCGGGAGGCAGCTGAGGAGACATACCAGATAGGGCAATTGTTATAAAATCATACTGGCCATGCTGTGTGTTTTCATGACCTCCATAGAACATGGGTAATAGATGCATACTGAGAAAATGACAAACTAAAATGATATGTTCGATACTGCGGCGATTCACTCCCAAGTTCGTTATAACACCTCTGTGACTAATTACCTTTCCAGTCCTGAATCCAGTCTCCTGAATATTGTGAACACTGGAGACAGACAGCTTGGCATTGGGGCAGGTTCCAAGAGAGGATGAGCTCAGCCCAGTTGGGTTTGTTGGGGAACCACCTCAGAAACCACTTATAAACTGAGCCTAACATGTACAATATGGGAATTTCAAAACTGGATTGCAAAATTGTTCTTTCTAATGAGGTATTGATTGATACCACATAAGTTTTGCCTCTGTGGCACAGGGGAGAAAATTTGTCCATGAACTTCACATTGATAATGGAGCTTATACACTGACTGTGCTGCTTAGTTTCTGTCAACCTGACACAAATTAAGAGTCACCTGAAATGGGACACATTAAACTGAAGAACTCCCCATGGCGGCTAGGCCTGTGACACATCCATGAGGCAATTCTTCCTTGTTGCTAAGTTGATGACGAAGGGCCCAGACACTGGGACAATTGCCATCCCCTAGGCAGGTGGGCTGGTGCTGTGTAAGAAACACATGAGCGTGTAGAGTAAGCCAGTAAGGCAGCATTCTCCATGGTCTCTGCTTCACCTCACTGCTCGGTCCTTGCTCTGCACTTCCCTCTGATGAGACTAACCCTTTGTCCTCCCCCAAGTTGGTTGGTCAGTGTTTTATCACAGCTACATAAAAACTAACTAGAACCTCCGTGAAAGGAGCATTACAGCTGGAAGGACTGAGGGCCACTCAGGGGATCAGAATCTTGAACCCCCAGTATGGACTGCTCCCCCCATCCACCCATTGGGCAGGAAGTGAGAGCTGACCTGGAGCAGAAGGGCCACTGTCAGCACCAAGGCAGGCGACTCCGCAGATGCCATAACCAGCCAGCAGGAGGATTCGCCGCCCCAGCCGCTCTACGATGAAGGCCTGGGTGGAAGTGGGTAGAAGGGTGGGAAGGAATCCTTTGGCATTAGGGGTGGACCCCAAACCTCCACCCTCTCCTGTGAAACCCTCTTTAGTTGTCTCTTGCTTGGCCTTCCTATATCAGTGTGCTTATTTATTTAGTTTTGTTTGGGGAAGGGTCTAATTAGTGCCGCCCTGGCTGCCCCATGAACTAACTATGTGAGATTTGGCGCCTCAAACTCTAGTGATCTGCTGTACTCTGTCCTCTGCCCCCCCCTCCTGCCACCAGTGCTGAGATATTAAGGCATGTGCCTCCACACCGGCTGTGTGGCTTAATTGAGTATGAGTTTGACAGTTGTCCCTGGGTCTCTACGCTGCTATCTTTGTTGTTTACAGCCCCCCCTTGAAGTCCCCTGGTTCTCATAATAACCATATTAAAATTTGTCTTGTGCCAACTCATTCACCAAGGGCAAAGAGTGGAGTGAGGGAAATGGGCAGTCGG
The DNA here is from genome assembly GCA_009823505.1 of Rhizomys pruinosus. Classification (NCBI taxonomy): domain Eukaryota; kingdom Metazoa; phylum Chordata; class Mammalia; order Rodentia; family Spalacidae; genus Rhizomys; species Rhizomys pruinosus. The sequence goes on from VZQC01006857.1 coordinate 179,030, forward strand.
CCAGCCTCAGCTGGGAACTATGTGGAGGCTGATTACTAGCTGGGCGAGGGAGAGGGTGCCTTATCTATGATCTCTAGAACAGGCTGATCTTTAGACATCCGGTGGATGAACTTGCACTGAAGTGCATCCAAGTACAAATGCTTGAACTGATAGAACTTAACTGTACTGCCAGCCTATACATGAGATCCAGTGTGGAGGGTAGATGGGGGGCATATGGATGCAGGAGAGGCTCATAAATTTGAGTAAGAGAATGGTTGTAATGAAATGTACAAAAAACTCGATAAAATGCCGGTGCCTGCTTGTCTGCCTGCACACCATGTGTGCACAGGGGCCCACAAGGAAGGAGTCAGAGTCCTGGAACTTGATTACAGGTAGTTGTGAGCCATCTACTGTAGGTGCTGGGACCTGAACTGTGGTCCTCTGCAAGAACAGCAGCCACTGAGCCATCTCGTCACTCCCCACGACCACCAAGTTTCTAGTTTCTATAAAAATGCATGTGGCCTCTTTGGGCCTTGATGACATGGGGGGATCCTGCCCTTCTCCAGGTGCCAGCACTTAGAGGCGCAAGCAACAATGCACTTGAGAGCACCCCTCCCACCTCCAGGAGGGAGGATCGGAGAAAGAAAATATCCCCACTCTTCTACCCCCGCCTATTAAGCTCCTCCTTTGCTGAATCTTCTTGGTCCTCCCTTGTTTACCTCTGGGCAGGGTCCACCCATCATCTTGATCATAGACTATGATCACTTTTCCATTCCCTAGCTGGAGAAAACCACTGAGAAATAGCTTTGTCTGTTCTTTTTTTTTAATTTCTGTATGTTTATGAATTGTTACTGTCTGCCTGCAGGTTTGTGCCACCTGTGTCGTGCAATGCCGCGTGAGGTCAGAAGAGAGTGTTGGATTTTCCCCTGGAATGGAGTTTCAGACTGTTCTCGGCCGCCCATGTGGAGTGCTGGGGATCGAACCCGGGGTCCTCTGTAAGAGCGGTCGGCGCTCTTAACCGCTAGGCCATCTCTCCAGCCCCCGCTTTGTCTGTTCTTAGGGAAAGAGTTCTAGGAGCCCGCAGCAAAGGTGAAGTTGACTCGTTCTCTGACTTCTGTAGGAGACTGGGATGGCCGTAGTTGGCTCTTTCTAGATGGCGGTGATCACCTACTTGTCTACTGGCCCTTGGGAAGTGAATATGTAAGGGTCTGGCACTGAACCAGCAGGCTGAAAAGGAAGGTGCAGAAACCAGAACGATGCTGAAGAGCTAATGACCAGAGCAACTCACAAAAAGGGCACTGAGATTGAAGGAATATTTTTCTGTTTTGTTTTTTTGTTTTGAGTCTCCTACAGCCCAGGCTGGCTTCAAACTTAACTTGCTGTGTAGTCAAGGATGATCTTGAACTTCTGATCCTCCTGGCTTTGCCTCTCATGTGTTGAAAATATAGGCATGAGCTAGCACATCCACTTAAAAAATGTTTTTAAATGTATTTATTTTATGTATGCGTTTTTGCCTGAGTATGGTGCGTGCATGCAGGTGGTTGTGAGCTGCCATGCGGATCCTGGGAACTGAACCCAGGTCCTCTGGAAGATCAGGCAGTGCTCTTAGTCCCTGAGCCATCTCTCCATTAAAAAAATCATTTTATTTTATATATATGAGTGTTTTACCTGCATGTGTATGTGAGTGGACCCATGTCATGCAATGACATGGAAGCCAGAAGAGTATGTTAGATCCCCTGTAGTTATGGATGGTTGTTAGCCACCATATGGGTGCTGGGAACCAAATCTGGGTCCTCTGGAAGAGCAGCCAGAGCTCTTAACTGTTGTTTTTTTTTAATTAATTAATTAATTATTTTCATATGTGTATGAATATACTGTCTGCATGCAGGTTTGTGCACCCGTGTTGTCAGAAGACGGTGTCGGATTCCCCTGGAACTGGAGTTAAAGATGGTTCTCAGCCACCATGTGGGTGCTGGGGATCGAACCCGGGTCCTCTGCAAGAGCAGTTGGCGTTCTTAACCTCTAGGCCATCTCTCCAGCCCCCCAGAGCTCTTAACTGTTGAGCCATCTCTCCAGCCCCTCCACATCCATTTTTTAAAAAGATTTTTTAATCACGTGTATGTGTGTCTGTGTCTATGTAAATGTGTGCATGAGTGCAGGTGCCCTCAGAGACCAGGAATATCAGATCCCCTGAAGCTGTAGTTACAGGCCCCTGGGAATTAAACAGATCCTTTGAAACTGCATGCAGGACATGCTCTTAACCACCGAGCCATCTCTCCAGCCCCACATTCAGTTTTATGCAGAGCTGGGTATAGTAACCAGGAACTTGTGTCTGGCCAGCAAATACTCTGCCAGCTGGGCTACATCTCCAGCTTTAGGTTTCCTGGTCAAGATTACCCAGGTTGTACTGCACTTGCAGGACCGGGTTCACCTGTGGCCCTTAGGCCTCCTGTCTTCAGGGCATGAGGTGGGTAGGAGGTGCTTCGTGGACACCCCAAAATGGGGGACTGTTCCATGGTCACTCACCGAGATGAGGGTCATCACAAGATTGATCACACCTGCACCCACAGACATGTACTGGGACTGATCTGCCTCCACGCCAGCAGACGTGTAGATGGTGTCTGCGTAGTAGTTTATCTAAAGCACAAACAGGGCTGTGAGCAGAGGCCGGGGATGTGTTACTGGCTTCACTTTCTCATCTTAAAAGCCTGTGTTGGGGACCCTGGGACAGGAGGGAGACAGCAGGTGGCGGTGGAGTTAGGACACCCTGGATGGATGTGACTCTGCCCTGGTGGAGTTAGGACACCTGGATGGATGTGACTCTGCCCTGGTGGAGTTAGGACACCCTGGATGGATCCAACTCTGCCTGGCATTCAAGGTGGTGGCTCTGTTGCCTCGAACCTCAGCTGCTGTTTCTCTGAAGTGGGAGCCAGGCCACAGGACTGCTAAGAACCTTTCCCTATGTGGCTTTCTGATCCTGCAAACTCATGTTCTCGCCTTTTTTTTTTTTTTTTTTTTTGGCCTTTTCAAGACAGGGTCTCCCTGTAGCCCCAGCTGTTCTGGAACTCACTCTGTAGACCAGGCTGGCCTTGAACTCACAAAGATCCACCTGCCTCTGCCTCCCGAGTGCTAGGATTAAAAGCGTGCGCCACCACGCCCGGCTTTGTTCTTGCCCTTTGTATGGGGACAACCTACTCTAAGTGAAGCTTGTCTGTGGCCCAGCCCCAGGACGATAGCAGAAACAGCACTTCTAAAAGCCACGCATGCTTGTCCCCACTGGGTAGCTCCCGTTCTGACTGTGTATCTCCCCCAAGGTCACTTGCTAAGAACCTCAAATCCCGCCAGGTGGAGTGAAATTTCTTCCTTTCACTTCTCTTGAACATCAACAGAGTCACCTGCCCAACACAGCTCCAGATTTTCTGGCTCTCTGTCCTTCCTTCCATGCCATCCATGGTAAGAGTCACAACAGACTGCCCATGGGACAGGACAGCACATATCCACAGCAGGTGCGTCCACCAGGGCTCCTGACTCAGTCTTGACCAACCAATGGCCTTTCCTGGGAGCCCGAGATTTGGGCCAGAGGTTGGGGACCTCTCTGCCCTCTGCTCTCTTATACAGAGGGCAAAGAATGACTGGCAGGAGATATTTTCTTTGGGGGACTGAGAAGTAAAGGAAAAAGCTCTATAGCAAGATAAAAGTTAAGGGTGAAGAGTATGTGGAGGGACAGAGAGTGGGAGCTGCCTCCGTGCTCCGTACCCTAGCCCAGCTCCCCAGCACAAGGGCTCTCCTTAGTGTAGCTACCACTTTCTGTAAATAAAGCCTGGCTTTGTTTTATCTCTTTCCAATGGGTTCCTTTCTTTTGAATTAATTAATCAATCAATCAGTTAATTAATGTGTGTGTGTGTGTTTGTGTGTGTGTGTGTGCCAGAGGGCAACTTTCAAAGAATTGATTCTCTTCTTCCACTACCTGGGTCCTGGGTATCAAACCAGATCATCAGGCTTGGAAGGAAGCACCTTAACTTGCTGAATTACCTTCCTGGCCCAGTAAGGTCTGCATCTTTCTTTCTTTAAAAAAAAAAAAAAGATTTATTTTTAATTATGCGTATGCATGTGTGTCTGCGTGTGTCTATATGTACCTGGGTATAGGTGCCTGAGGATGGTGATTGAGTCCCTGGAACTGGAGTTATTTATATAGGTGGTTGTGAGCCGGCCTATGTCTGTGATGGGAACTGAGCTCCAGTTCTCTGCAAGAGCAGTGTCAGCTCTTAAGTGCTGCTGAGCCGTCTCTCCAGCCCGCCCCTACTACCCAGCACACGCTTTGTTGCTTATCCCTCCTGGAGTCAGGACTGATCTTGACATGTGTCAAAACGCAAAATGCTAGTCCTGAGCCTTCTATGAACTCATTCAAAAAGACCCAAGTGCTCAAAAGTCCGGAGAGAAGCTTCTGGCTCTCTGCAGACACACACCGCATTGATCCCGGACAGCTGCTGGCCGGCCATCAGCACGATGATAGACAGCAGCTGCCAGCGCAGGGGCCGGAAGGTGAACAGGTTGAGCACAGACAGGTGGCCCTCGGCTCTCTCGGCGCAATCCTCCCTGCGCATGTCCTCCATCTCGGCTTCCACGTCGTAGTTGCGGCCTCTCAGCCTCCTTAGAGCTGTGGAGCAGAGCGGTTGCTCACGCTCTCTCCCCATCGCTCCCAAGCCAGGTCCCCGTGAACCCAGGCCGCGCGCCTGTGTGGTCCACCCAGTGTGGACTTTGTTCCCAACACCCATCCATCCCATCCTGACTCTGAGATCTTGCTTTGTGCATTTGGGGCAGAGCATTGGAGAACGTCGGGGAGCAGCCTGCTGTTTGGGGGTGTACCTTGGCGTGCAGTCTTCTCATCTCCTTTCTGAATCAGGGTGTAACGAGGGCTCTCAGGGAAGAAGGGAAGGGAAAGGAGTTGAATCACCGCAGGTACTCCAGTGAGAGCCAAGAGCACTGGCCAGCCTGGAAGGAGCCAACCCAAGACCTTGAGACTTGGATCCACCAGCAGGGGCCCCTCTTGCTTCAAGGATACTTGCCCAACAGGACACCAGGGACCTAGTCCTCCCAACATGTGGCTGCCCGTGACCCACTCACAAAGAGCATCCACGTTTAAAATGGAGCAAATGAAGATCTAGGTACACTGCAGAGAGCTTACTCTGCAAACACAGGACCTGAGCCGAGTCCACAGCACCCATTTAAAAAGCCCACTATAGGGGCTGGAGAGATGGCCTAGCGGTTGGGAGCGCCGACCGCTCTTGCAGAGGACCCGGGTTCGATCCCCAGCACCCACATGTTGGCTGAGAACCGTCTGGAACTCCAATTCCAGGAGAACTCCAGTTCCAGGGGAATCCGAGACCCTCTTCTGACCTCCGCGGCATTGCACCACACGGTTGCACAGACTTGCATGCAGACAGTACATTCCTACACATAAATAAATTAATTAAAAAATAAATAAATAAATAAAAAGCCCACTATAGCTGTGTACCCTGAAACAAGCAGACCAAGGGGACCAGCCAGCCTAGCCTAGCTTGTCTCTAAGTCTTTTTGGGTCTCCAGCACTCAGCATCCCTGCCCTGGGAAGGTTGTCTGTGTCCGCCAGTGCCCCCAAAGACAACCCAAGGCCTCCTGTGAGTGGAGCATCAGCAGCTTTAGGCTCATCGGAGTGAGAGGCTGACTGCTTCGGGCATGCCCTCAGGCCTCCCCACCTTCCCCTGCTGCTGGTTACCTGCAGCATTGCCCAGGATGCCCTGCAGACTGAAGATCTGTGCCAGGAGAATTCCAGTGATGACAAACACCTCGGTCATCGTCCCTAGCGTGCCCCTCAGGTTCTTGGGAGCCAGTTCTCCCAGGTACATAGGAAGAGCACTGTAGGCTATGCCTGGTTCAGAAAAATGGAAATCAGTTCCTAGCCTCTAATGACAGAGTGCCTAATGCTGACTCAATTCCATCTCCTTATCCCTGAGCTTCTTGGGGATAAGGGAGACGGAGCTGAGATGGGAAGAGGCTAATCTTATTATTATTATTATTATTATTAATGCATATGAATGTACTGTCTGCATATAGGTTTGCAATGCCTCAGAGGTCAGAAGAGGACATCAGATTCCCCTGGTCCTGGAGTTAAAGACGGTTCTTAGCCTCCATGTGGGTGCTGGGAATAGAACCCAGGTCCTCTGCAAGAGCACTCAGTGCTCTTAACCGCTGAGCCATCTCTCCAGCCCCTGAAGATGCTGATCTTAAGTTTGAACCTGAAAATCACCCCCCCAACCCCAACCAGCAATCTATTGCCAGGCTGGGGACATCGGCAGGGTGTGGAGAGGACATTCCTTTCTGGCTGGATCTGATCACCTGTTGGTGAGGAAGAGTCTAGGCTGTGTGTCCTGGAGCTTAAAGGTGGCTTATTTTCTAATATTTCTAAACCACAGATTACTTACATAGCCTTTTGTCTTGTTTTGTTTTCTATGGACTCATGCATGCTAGGCAAATATCTACCACTGAGCCATATCCTTAGCTCGTGTGTGTGTGTGTGTGTGTGTGTGTGTGTGTGTGTGTGTGTGTGTTTTGGGGATTGAACCTAGGACCTTGTATGTGGGTTTTTTTGGACTTGAACCCAGGGCCTTGTATATCCTAAGCAAGCACTCTACCACTGAGCTACATTCCCAGGCCTAGCTCTGTCCTGCCCCTGCCATCTCTCTAGCTCTGAAATTCTGTATTCTTTTTGCTTGAAGTCATTTATTCACAGTTTAAACTGTGTATTCTCCTTGGAAGATACCTTGTAAAACTGGATCGGTTTTTTGTACTTTACAATAAAAATATTTTATTCCCTCCTTCCTCCTACCCCTTTTCTCTCTCATTATTTCTCTCTCCTCTCTCTTTTTCTTCCTTTCTTTTGTTTGGGAAAAGTTCAATGAAACCCTGGCTGGCCTGGAACTCACTATATAGACTAGTGTGGCTTTGAGCTTTTGGCAATCCGCTTGTCTCTGCTTCCTGAGTGCTGAGATTACAGTCGGGTGCCTCTTCACCCAGTTCAAAGGTGTGTTTCTAGAGATCATCGCACACTTACTTCATTATATAAAGGGGAGGGGAGGGCTGGAAAGCGTGCTGCTCACAGGGCTGGGAGGAAACAGAACGGCTGGGAAGGAAGAAGAGGCAAGGAGCCAGCAGGACGCCTCACGTGCCTCTGTGGCAGGCCTTAGTCCATGGCTCTGGGTACTTGTACCTCGGAGCCCTTGTCCTGACCAGAGCATAACCGGCCAGCCTGAGGCTTCGGTGGCGAACCCAGGTACCTGCACAGACTCCCACCAGCACTCTTGAGAAGATGATCAGCTCAAAAGCCTGGGCCACTTTGCTGAGTCCCATCAGGAGGGCGGGGATGATAGCGAAGACATTGTTGATCAGCAGTGCTCCCTTCCTGCAAGACATGGCAGGGGAACTCGGCAGAAGCTCTTTCCGAAAGGAGCTCCAGGCTGCTCACTGAAGAGAGCTAGGCCCTGCCTTAGAATGGGCTGGAGGTTGGGACTGTGTACTGGTGTGCCACGCCCCCCCCCAAGCATACAGGCTATATAGCCCCGTAACTGCAATGTGATGGTGTCAGAAGGAAGGAGGGCTTCAAATGATCAGGTCATGAGGGGACCCTTCCTGATGAGGCTAAGTGCTGTTATAAGAAGGGACATACAAAAGAAAACAGGGGAGGTTGGGGAGATGGCTCCGTGGGTAACGTGCCTTCTGAGCGAGAATAAGGACCCGAGTTTGGGTCCACAGCCCCATGTAAAAGCTGAGCATGATAGCCCGTGTCTGGATCCTCCACACTGAGAGAGTAGAGACATATCCCTGGGGCTCCCTGGCCAGCCAGTCTAGCCTAACCAGTGAGCTTCAGGGAGAGACCCATGTATGGCAGAATGCAGGAGGTCTGGCATGGATGGAGAGGGGATCTAAATTTGATTATGAACTGCTGTATGAAATGTATAAAAGCTCAATAAAAACTTACATTAAAAAAAAAAACCCAAAACAAAACAAAACAAGGCCAGGTGTGATGCCTTTAGTTCCAGCACTTGGGAGCAGAGACAGGAGGATCTCTGTGAGTTCAAGGCCAGCCTGGTCTATGTAGTGAGTTCCATCCTAGCCAGCTGGGGCTACAGGGAGACCCTGTCTCAAAAAGACCAAACAAAACAAACCAGGTGGAGAGTGATTGATGAAGAGACCTGACTTCTGGCCTCCACAGACCAACGCAAGCGTCAGTGAATTGCACATGCACGTACACACAGAGCATCCACACACATGCACATAAACACAAACCACACATGCACACGCATACACACATGCTGAAAGGGGGGTGGGGGGAGTTGGCCTTTAGTGGAAACACTTGCTTAGCCGTGTCAAGCCTTGGACTGGACTCTGGCCCTGGGGTAAACCCTCCCTGGCAGCCTCCTCATGAGGCCAAAGTCAGAAGCAAGCCCTCCGTACGCATTTGCACTAGAAACTGAATCAGCTCGCACCTTGATCTTGGACTTCCCAGCCTAATCTAGAGCTCAGAGATAAATATTTGTTGCTTAGGTCCCTAATCTGTGATAAGCTGGTGAATCAAGGATGGATGTGCCAAAGACCCAGGAAGTAAGATTTGGGGCCAGCAGAGGCAGGGGGTGGGTGGGGTACGTTCTAAACAGCAGCACTAGTGATACTGGACCAGACCTGAAGACTGGCAGGGATGTTAAACATTTTCACAATGGGTGGGGCTGAAGGTGGGGCCAAACCTCTAAAACTCCTTCGGAGCTGAAAATCCCCTCATCTATGGAGGGAGGGAGGGTGTCTGAAAACTTATTAAGCTTGGAATCCAGCCAGCCCCTATGACCCATTTCCTTTTCCCTTACAGCCCAAGCTGTCTTCAAACTTGCTGTTAGCCAAGAGCAACCCGAACCCCCGATCCTCCTGCCTCTACCTCCCAAGTCCTGGAGTTGTAGGTGTGTGCCATCGAGGCTGGTTTAGGAAGAACTAGGAGTCTGAACCCAGGACCTCCTCATGCTAGGCAGGCACTCTACCACCTGAACTATGCTCTCCTTCTTAGAATCTGGTGCTGGGGGCTGGGGAGATGGCTCAGCGGTTAAGAGCTTCGACTACTCTTGCAGAGGACCGGGTTCGATCCCCAGCACCCACATGGCGGCTGAGAACCATCTTTAACTCCAGTTCCAGGGGAATCTGACTAGCCTCAGGGAGGTTCAGCTGGTGTACCCCACGAGGCTGGACCCACCTACTGGCTCTTCATTTGCAATATGCAGATTGATTTTTTTTTTATCTTTTCCAGACAGGGTCTCCCTGTAGTCCCAGCTGTCCTGGAACTCACTCTGTAGACCAGGCTGGCCTTGAACTCACAAAGATCCGCCTGCCTCTGCCTCCTGAGTGCTAGGATTAAAGGCCTGCACCACCACGCCTGGCAAGATTGATTTTTTTTTTTTTTTTTTTTTTATCTTTTCCAGACAGGGTCTCCCTGTAGTCCCAGCTGTCCTGGAACTCACTCTGTAGACCAGGCTGGCCTTGAACTCACAAAGATCCGCCTGCCTCTGCCTCCCAAGTGCTAGGATTAAAGGCGTGCGCCACCACGCCCGGCAAGATTGATTTTTAAGCTTCCTCTACCACCCAAGTTTAATCGTGAGGGGTTAGGATGAAGAAGTTAAGCCGGGCTTCTAGAGCAGTCCAGTCACTCTTTGGGAGCTGAGAACTACACATATGCCTGAACTATGCCATGATTAGAATCAATCCACTGAATGCTTCCTTAACTCATGTGCACAAGAAAGGACAAGTTCAATGTTCATCAAGTATTTACAAGGAGAGGCTAATGGGTCCAGCTTTTGCAAATAGATAATTAATTTCCATCTGACAGTATTTTCTTTTATGCATGCTCTTTGGGTTACTTCATTAGGGTCTTCTAGTCCTTCCCCTATCCCCACACCCTGATGTGGTGCAGGAGGTTCAAGTGTACCCCTGAGTTCAAAGGGAATGGAGCCTGATCACACAGAATGCAGATGTGCCTCACCCTGAGACCTTGACTCAGGCTTTCCCAGCCTGGGGACCTTGACCCATGTATTGCTCCTTATCTGCACAGTCACGTCTCTGTAGCACCTTGGATTGGGCGGAAGGGCAGTGTGCAGCCAAGCAAAGTGCAAAGACCCGGGCTTCACTCCCAAAGGAGTTATGAGATAGAGGCACGTGTAGTGACTCAGCCCTGTCCCCAACCTCAAGACAGCACACTGCTCAGGCCATGTGAGCAGAGAATGCTTTTGTTAGGATGTGCAGACACCTGACCCCAGAGTGAAAGCCCTTCAGCAGCATTTACAGAACACCCAATAGAAGTGCTTACAAGGCACTGAGCTAAGTACCATCAGAACCTTGACCTCAGAGGCTGCATCACCTCTGGGGCAGGTGGTGGGAGGGATGCTGTGCCTGCCTAGCTGCTGGGGAAGAGATTCCAGAGAAACAAAGGACTAGCTGGCTGTAACCCTGCGGTCTGAAGCAGCATGGAGGCTTGCTTTTGAATCTCTAGGTTTTCAGGGTTGGCACAGCTGCCCATCAGGGACATAGTCTCCAGGAAAACTGTGTGGCTTGCTAGCGGGAACTTCAAGTCTGGGCATCATATCTCCTGTTTACCTGCCACACTTGTCGACCATCAGTCCAACAACCAATGACCCCAACATGCCGCCCAGAGGGAACATGGACACGGTGCAAGACCACAGGAGTAGCAGGACATTCTCATCCATGAATGTTCCATGTCGCTCAAAGTATGTGTCATTGTAAAATGACTTCAAAATCTGAAAGACAGGGCCACACAGTACAAAATGATGTTGTGTTCTCAGCTGCCCCTTTTTATGGCACAGAGGGACATTTCTGCCCAAAGGACACCGTTGAACCCACTGGTTCTCTGTTGGTACCTGAGAATAAAGGAATCTGTTGGGTGATAGGGTGAGGTGTGAAGCCAGACTGAACAATACTGTTAAAGATCCACTTCCTGAGGCTAGAGAGATGGGTCAGTGGTTAAGAGCACCGGGTGCTCTTTTAGAGGACGAAAGTTCCGTTCCCAGTACCCACATGGCAGCTAACAACTGTTCCTAACTTCAGTTCCAGGGGATTTGATACTCTCTTCTGACCTCCACAGGCACTGCATGCACATGGTACATTTACATACATTCAGGCAAAACACATATACACAAAAAATAAAAATAAATTTAAAAATTTGGGGGCTGAAGAGATGGATCAGCTGTTAAGAGCATGGGCTGTTCTTACAGAAGTCCTGGGTTTGAATCCCAGCACCCACATTGCAGTTGACAACCGGCTGGAATTCTAATTCCAGGGGATCAGTTGCCCTCTTCTGTCTTTTGTGGGCACTGCATGACAGAGGTACACCAACACACATGTACGCATTACATGCATATGCGATAAGTAAATAAAAATCAATCAATCAATTAATTAAAATTCACCTTCAAAGCCTTATACTGCCAGAGGCAATATAGGAAAAAGTCACGCAATTAATTGTGTGACCTTGGGGAATTAGTTAACCTCATAAGCCTTAATTTCCTCATTGGTAATAGAAAGCATCTATTTCGATTAATAATTTGTGGGCATTAATCTTGAGTCAGATTGCCTGACACAAGAATAAGGATGATCCAGGGCTGGGGTTATAGTTCAGTTGGTAGAATGCTTGCCTAGCATGCATGAAGTGGTGGGTCTATCCTCAGCACGACGTAAACAGCACTCGGGAAGGAGAGGCAGGAGGTTGAGAAGTTCAGGATCATCCTCAGCTATACAGAGAGTGTGGAGCCATCCTGGGGGACATGATGCCCTGTCTTAAAAGTGGGGACTGGAGGCTGGAGAGACGGCTCAGTGGTTAAGGGCGCCGCTGCTCTTGCAGAGGATCCGAGTTTGGTTCCTACACCCACATGGCAGCTAACAACTGTCTGTAACTTCAGTTCCAGGGGATCCAACACCCCCTCTTCTCCCCAGGCCCACATGATAGAAGCAGAGATCTGACTTCTGAAAGTTGTCCTCAGGCCTGCACATTGTGGCAAGTGTATGCTCCCTGACCCCAGACACACTAAATAAATAAATGTATTTTTTGTTTATATTTTGGAAATAGGGTCTCCCTGTAGCCCCAGCTAGCCTGCAATTCATTATGTAGGCCAGGCTGGCCTCATAGATAGCTGCCTGCTTCTGCCTCCTGAGTGCTGTAATTAAAAGCATGTACCATCAGTAAAATTTTTAATTTTATTTATTTTTGTATGTGTATGAATGTACTGTCTGCATGTAGGTTTGTGCACCCATGTCGTGCAATGTTGTGGAGGTCAGAAGAGGGTCTCGGATTCCCCTGGACCTGCAGTTCTCCTGGAATTGGAGTTACAGTTGGTTCTCAGCTGCCATGTGGGTGCTGGGGATTGAACCCGGGTCCTCTGCAAGAGCAGTCGGTGCTCTTACCACTAGGCTATCTTTCCAGCCCCAAAATTTTTAAATATTAAAAAAACAAGAGCTGGGGATGTTTCTCAGTGGTAGACCACTTCCCTCCTTGCATGCACAAGTCCCTAGGTTCATCTCCAGCATTGCAAAACCCTCACAAAAACAAAGATGTTCCATTAATTGTAATAAATAATATATATTAAATACACATACATGGAATTCATGTACATGCATATTCATATACCATGAGCCTCCACTGCTGTCCCTCCTACAAACTTGTAGCTATATGTTAATGATATTTATTTATGTATTTATGATATAAGGTCTCTACTCTGTGTTGGATAATTTTAGTTGTCAACTTGACACAGCTGGAAAGAGGAAACTTCAATTGAGGAATTTCCTCTATCAGACTGGCCTGTGGCCATGTCTGTGGGGCATTTTCTTGATTGACTGATGTTGGAATGCCCAGCCCACTATGGATGATGCCACCCCTGAGCAGGTGGTTCTGAGTTGTACAAGAAAGCAGGCTGAGCACAGGCCAGAAGAGCAAGCCAGTAAGCAGTGGTCTTTTCCTCCACTGACTGTGCTTCAGCTCCTGCCTCAGCTTCTTTTGATAATGGACTGAGCTGTGAGGCGAAATAAACTCTTTTCTCCCTGGTTATTTGGATATTTCTCCACACCAATAGAAATCAAACTAATACAGTCTCACCGTGTGACCCTGGCTGGTCTTGACTCCTTGTGGGCAGACCTCAGCTTGGGAGTGTGTGAGCTAACATTTCAGCCAGCATGCTTCAGAGACATGAGCAAAGATCACAAGACCTCTCTGTTTACGACCTTCAAGTTGGGATTGACATGTGACAGTATGGACATCTAGGATTGGACACTAGGAGGTGATGTCATGTTACCAGTCTGAAACCTATATAAGCTGTTCATCCTGTAAGAATAAAAAGAATTCCTAGGAGTTGTGCCACCTGACAAGCTCTCTGGGTTGTTATTGTGCGCATGTGTCCCTTAGCCAGATGCATCGTGGGACTGTTAATCTTACAGCTAGCCTTTCAGCTTGTCCAGCTGTGGGAGCCAGCAAGTCCCCGGCCAACTGGGTGGTTGCGAAGGCTAACAGCCTCCAGCCATAGGTTCGGCCACATGTGGGGGCTGTGGAGGCCAACAGCTTCCTAGCTGCATGTTGGCTGTAGCTTCAGCCCTGGCACGCATTTGGCTACGAAGTTATCAACCTTACAGTTGGCCAGGGGGTCAGCAACCTCCTGAACAGCAGGAACTTGCGACAAATCCTCAATCCTCCTTCCTCATCCTTCCCACTGAATGGGAAGATAGGTGCGTATCACTGTGCTCGGATTATAAAGACATTGGTTTTTCTCCCCGTCTATTTACTGTGGGGGGGGGGGCTGCACATGCCAGCACGCCTGTGGTGGTGGGAGGACATCCTGCATGAATGGGTTCTCTCCTTCAACCATGTGGATCCTAGAAATGGAAGTTCAGTTGTCAGGACTTAGCAGCAAGCACCTGCTGAGCCACCTTGACACCCCATGACATTGATTAAAAAATATTTTATTGATTATTTTTATTTTTTTTATGTGTATGACTGTCTTGCCTGCATGTGTGTTAAGTGCACCTGTGTTGTGCAATGCCCATGGAGGTCAGAGAGGGCATTGGATCCCCTGGAACTAAGTTATAGAGGGTTGTTAGCCCTGATGTGGGTGTTGGGATTTGAACCAGAGTCCTCTGTGAGCCAATGCTCTTAACCATATTGATTTTTTTTTAAATACTGGAGAACTTACATTCCCTCTACCTACACCACCAAGGTACTGGCTTCTGTTCCCGTAGCTCTTTCAGTGACACCCTCTCTGTGTCTATCCTCATAGGTTCTGCTTCATTGGCCTCTCTCTGTGAACTTCCCATCAGTATATAGACGGCACCTACTGTGTGAAACCCCAACCCAGTCCCTTGTCACCCCCACTAAGCTTCCTTTTCTGACTCTCCACACAGCTAGATCCCTCACAGTGGTGTCTACCCCAAGGTTTCTGTTTTATTCTGCCTGTTTTCCCTTTCATGCACTCAGCCAGCACTCACCTATTCTGACCTTGTCACTCAAATCTTTTTTTTTTTTTGAGACAGAGTCTCCCTGCAGCCCCTGCTGGCCTAAAACTCACTGTGTACACTAGGCTGGCCTTGAACTCACAAGAGATCTGCCTGCCTCTGCCACCACTCCTGGCATCCCTCAAATCTTTATAAGGTTAAAGCCTTTGGTCAGTTCTCAGACCTCCCCTGGACTCGTGGGCTCTCTACGGCCCTCCCTTCCTCACTAGGACCGTTGGGACCCTGAGCTTGAGAAGAGCCCTTTTTCTGCTCCCCCTCACCCCAGTCTCAGTCCTAAATGCTCACAAAGTCCAATCCTTGCCTCATTTCTTTACCATGTACAAATGGCCCTCCCTAGTGAGTGACGACAGTGGGGCCACGGCCCAAAGAGCCTGGCCAGAAAATCCAGGTCCCCCAGCATCGGTGCGGCAAGAAAGGATGATTTTGCTGGGAGCATGCCTCCAGCTGTCTGCGGTCCTCAGAGACAGGCAGGCATCTAGGGAAGTCCTAAAAGAAGACGGAGGTTTCTAGAAGCAAGACAGCAGCCGCCTCCCACCCTCGGGCCCTGCTCAGCTGCCCATAGCCCACCTTGTGCCCACCTTGTGCCCACCTTGTGCGGTGTGTTGACCACAGCGATGTTGTAGCCGTACTGGAAGGCTGAACCAAAGGCCGCGCTCAGGGTAGTAAGGACCAGGATGGGCTGGAACTGCTGTGTGAGAGATTTCCAAGGTCAGGGACTGTGGGAGTGGTCTCCGGGGCTCCTAGGGCTGGTGTGGGGGAGGGACAGGAAGTGAGAGTACCTAGGCCTCCACTTCCCTCCTCTTGGAGGGGAAATGGAGCCTTCATGGGGGACAGGCCAGGGAAGGAGAAGGGGGCTGTTGGGGAAGGCGGTCCAAGCTGCTGTCCTCAAGGCTCTGAAGTCTCATTTCCTATTTCTCCGCCCACATTTGTTCCCTCCTTGAAGGCATATGTGTGTCTCCTGCATGCTGGATCCTATGCTTCACCTTAGAGATGATGTGTGAAGTAGGGTGTGCCCTGCAAACCTCTGCAGTGAGAGGAGGTCTAAACAAAGACCCACAGAGAACCAAATATGGTCATTGCAGACACTGGCAGTACTGTGGGAATACTAAACCAGGGACAAGATAGAAAGAGGAGCCCTTCCCAGCAGGCAGCACCGGGAAACCTCTTTCAAAGTGTCTTTTAGTGACCTGGGTAGCTGATTGGAATCGTGTCACCTACTCCTCCCACTGTGACAGAATACCGCACAGGAACAATTAAAGGCACAGAGGCTTGTGGTAGCTCGTGGTTCAGGGGCTACAGTCCATCCTGGAGGGAAAGGCCTGTCTGCAGGCCTGGCCTCTGTCCATGGTGGCAGGAGCAGGAAGCGGTCGCTTACTACATGGAACCAACCAGGAAGCTGCCATCATTTCCTACTTGTGGAACCAGGCTGTACCCGTCCGGGTCAGTACCCAGTGCTGGCTTCCTCCAGCCCTGCCTCCTCTAAGTTCTACAACCTCCCTAAACAGTGCTTCCAGCTGAAAGCTATTGCTCAAACCCAGGAGCCATGGAGAAGTGGGACCCAGGAGGGGTGTGTGTGTGACCATGTAGGGGTGGGCAGGGGAGGGAGTCCACTCACATTCAAATTGTAACAGTCCGCATGGGAATGACTGGAGAAGAAACATTCTAAACCAGGGGAGCCACAGGCGGAGGATCCAGAGGACAACTGACTGGCCTTTGGCTTCAGAACAAGCCCTTGGGAAATAAAGGCAAACCCTGAGCTCCCTGGGGCCAAGGGGTTGCCACACACCCAGAGAAGCTCAGAGGGAGCTGATCCAGGGTCAGAGTTTGTGTGGGGAACAGCAGGGTTGGGTGGGGGTGGGGTTCTGTAGCAGCCTTTCAGAGCTCTAGGCTGTAAGAGCCATAGCCATGGGCTAGCCACTCAGTGCTCTTCGTGTGCACCCCCATCCCCACATATGGTCAGGTGCCTGACTGTCCTGAGCCCAGTGCTAGCTGGTTGAGAGTTTGGGTACCTGAGCGTTCATCAGAGGTGGTTAAGGTCAGGATGGGTGACAGGGATCGGGAGGGACACGCACAGTGCCCTCTGGTCTCCCCGAGCTTTCTTGTATCTGAGCCATGGGGCCTGGGTGTGGGGGTCGCGTCACACTACCATTTATTTGAGTAGTCATCCCCTCCTTCATATGTAGTTCCAGGGCCCTCACCTCCCTACAAAAGTCTCCATCCTTGGTGGGAAAAGGCTTAGGACACTGCCAGTTTCAAACAATTGATGGGACTGAAGAGATGACTCAGTGGTTAAGAGCACTGGCTACTCTTACAGAAGACAGAGGTTAGGTTCCCAACACCCGCATGGGGACTAAACAACCATCTGTGAGTCCAGTTCTGGGGTTCCTGACACCCTCTTCTGGCCTCCTCAGGTTTGCATGCACATGGTGCACTTACATACATGCAAGCAAAACACTCATACACATAAAACAATAATAAGTAAATAAATTTAAACTGGCACTTACCCCCTCCATGGATGGGGTGGGCAGAGGGGTCCCTGTGCTCTCCATCCCTGTTCGGGTGACAGGGCAGGTGCTCTTTGCTCTCCAGTGACACCCTGGCTGGGCTCTGCTGCTGCCTTCTGGATCCGCCGGTTCTCCCTGAAGCCGGCAGGCTTGGTTATGACCCTCCTGACCTCTGCACCCTAGTGGATTTCTCCAGGAGAAAGTTCTTCTTGAGGGATCGATAAGATATGTGTTGATGGTTCTCAGTGAAATTTATGCACAGAGTGGACTCTGTCTGCACCCCCGTCCCCTCATCCCCCAACCAGAAGCCTCCCAGTGGTCACAGGGAGGGAAAAAGCTCTGCCCAACACTGGACTCTGCAAATGAGTTTTGGGAAGTGGGTCAAGCTGTGCCCGGAGCCTTCTCTCTTATGTTTCTCTGAATATGCTGTCTTGATGCATTGGGACTTATTTTTCATTGGGAAGGACAAGCAAAATGTTTTTTTTTTTTTTGTCTTTTTGAGACAGGGTCTTCCTGTAGCCCCAGCTGTCCTGGAATTCACTCTGTAGACCAGGCTGGCCTTGAACTCACAAAGATCCGCCTGCCTCTGCCTCCCAAGTGCTAGGTTTAAAGGCGTGCGCCACAACGCCCGGCTGCAAAATAAAATGTTTTAAATGCAACTTTGCTGGTTGTGGTGGCACGCACCTGCAAAGCGCAGCATTTGGGAGACTGAGGCCAGTCTAGGCTACATACTGAGACCCTGAGTTTAAAAACCAAGGTATGTGCCGGGTGTGGTGGTGCACGCCTGTAATACTAGCACTTGGGGGGCAGAGGTGGGCGGATCTCTGTGAGTTCAAGGCCAGCCTGGTCTACAGAGTGAGTTCCAGGACAGCTAGAGTTACAGGGAGACCCTGTCTCAAAAAGGACCAAAAAAAAATAAAAAATAAAAAATTTAGGGGTTGGAGAGATGGCCTAGTGGTTGGGGGCTCCGACTGCTCTTGCAGAGGACCCAGGTTCAATCCCCAGCACCCACATGGCGGCTGATAACTGTCTTTAACTCCAGTTCCAGGGGAATCCAACGCCCTCTTCTGACCTCCGCGGCATTGCACGACACAGGTGCTCAGACCTACATGTAGACAGTACATTCATACACATAATAAAATAAAATTTTAAAAAATTTATGTTTAAAAAAAAAGCTGGGTGTGGTGGTGCACACCTTTAATCCTAGCACTTCGGAAGCAGAGGCAGGCGGATCTTTGTGAGTTCAAGGCCAGCCTGGTCTACAGAGCAAGCTCCAGGACAGCTTGTACTAAAAGGGAGACCCTGTCTCCAACAAACATACAAAAAAATAATAAAAAAAAAAAAAAAAAAAGAAATTAATAGAAAAACTGAGTAGAGATAATTAGGAAACAATATAATTGCTATGGTTGGCCAAGGCCCACATGTTAAAGGGTTGGTCACTAGATTCTTCCTACTAGAAGGTGGTGGAAACCTTTAGATGCTGGATTTAGTGGGAGGTCAAGGTGTGTTCTTGAAGAGGATTGTGGGATGCCTGTCTCTTCCTTTTCCTTCACTTCTTGGCTTTGAGGTGAAGGACTTCCTGTGTTTCCATCACAATGTGCCTCAACATAGGCACAAAAGCAAGATAACCAATTGAAGGAAGCTTCTGGAACAGAAATAAACCCTTCTTTAAAAGATGAGGGCTACCGGGCATGGTGGCGCACGCCTTTAATCCTAGCACTTGGGAGGCAGAGGCAGGCGGATCTTTGTGAGTTCAAGGCCAGCCTGGTCTACAGAGTGAGTTCCAGGACATCTGGGGCTACAGGGAGACCCTGTCTTGAAAAGACCAAAAAAATAAAAGATGAGGGCTGGAGAGATGGCCTAGCAGTTAAGAGCACCGACCGCTCTTACAGAGGACCTGGGTTCAATCCCCAGCACCCACATGGCAGCTAAGAACCGTCTGTAACTCCAATTCCAGAAGAACTCAAGTTCCAGGGGAATCCAACGCTCTTCTGACCTCTGCAGCATTGCACGACACGACATGCAGACAATACATTCATACACATAAAAAAAAAAAAGTTGATTATTGCTGGCAAGATGGCTCAACAGGTAAAGGCACTTGCCAAGCTCGATGGCCTGAGTTGAAGTCTGGATCTCACAGAGAAGAGAATTGACTCTGAAAATTGTCCTCTGGCCTCTATACAAATGCTGTGCACGTGCGTGCCCAGCCCCATACATGAATAAATGTCATAAAATTGATTATCTTAGGGCTAGCCTGCCTCAGCAGTTAAAGTCACTTGCTGCATGCCTGATGACCAAAGTTTGGTTCTTGGGACTCACCTGGTAGGAAAGGACCAATTCCTCAAGTTGTCCTCGAACCTACACACACACACACACACACACAAATGTAAACTTAAAAAATTATTAAAAAGTTGATCAAAGCTGGGCATCTTTAATCTGGGCACTTTAATTCAGTCAGATCTCTGAATTGTGGTTAGGCTGTCAAACTGTCTTCTTTTTTTTCATTTTCTTTTCTTTCTCTTTTTTTTTTTTTTTTGAGACAGGGTCTCCGGAAGCCCCAGCTATCCTGGAACTCACTATGTACACCAGACTGGCTTTGAATTCTGCCTCCCGAGTGCTGGGATTAAAGGCATGTGCCACCATGCCCGGCAACCTGTCTTCTTAATATTTATGTTTCTACACATAGATTTGCGATGCTTCTAACTTTGGTCAGGGAAGCTTCTTTTTGCAGTGGGCAGCCGTTAATGCAAAGACACATAGTTAGTCAAAGTGCTCAGAATGCGTGACTTGACTGCTCATCCCTAAACAAGACATCTATATCACCTCCACTAAGGCTCAGGGGACACTGAAGAAGAGGGGGCGGGAGGACGAGGAGGACAGCTGTGAAATGCTATGCTCTGGATGTACCACGGCTCTCGCACTTGTAAACACACAGCGTGGGGTTGGGAGGGGATGTGTTGGGGGTCCTTAGGGGAAGATGGAGGTGGAAAATGGGGCATATAGTCAGAGTACATTGTACACACATATGAAATTTTCTTTTCCTTTTTTTTTTTTTTTTTTGGTATTTTTGAGACAGGGTCTCCCTGTAGTCCCAGCTGTCTTGGAACTCACTCTGTAGACCAGGCTGGCCTTGAACTTACAAAAATCCACCTGCCTCTGCCTCCCAAGTGCTAGGATTAAAGGCATGTACCACCATACCCAGCTGTTCAAAATTTTCAAAGAATAAAGAAATCTTATAATTAGCAGGGTGTGGTGGTGCAAGCTTTTAATCCCAGCACTCCAGAGGCAAAGGCAGGTGGATCTCTGTGAGGTAGAGGCCAGCCTGGTCTACGTAGGGAGTTCTAGACCAGCTGGAGCTCCAAGGAGACCCCATCTCAACTGCCCCCCAGATTATATTTAAATAATAAAGAAAATTTAATTTGCCCACTTTGGTGTCACACTTCCATAATTCCAGTATTGAGCAGCAGAAACAGGAGGGTCTTCACAAATTCAAGGCCAGAGCATGTTCCAGGGCAGCTAGGGCTACATAAAGAGTCCCTGTCTCAAAAAGCAGAGTAAAACAAAAGAAAGGGAGGGAGGGAGGGAGGGAAGTATGGCAGCACATGCCTGTGATTTCAGTGTGAGGCTAAAGGCATGAGAAGCCCCTGGTGTGAGTTCTAGAGTCCCCAGGACCAGAACATGCAGTGGTCAAGGTCAGGAGAGGAAGAACATGAAACAGGCCCTGCTATGGGGGAGGGAAAGGGAAGAAGGAGGGGTGGGGAGGAAATCATGCACTGCTCTGATTAGATGGTGCCTCTTCCCTACACTCTCCTAGGGGAAACACCCTCATAGACACGCCTGGATGTAACGTTCTGTAAACATGCCTTCGACCAGTCACATAAAACCACCACAGCTGTCCCTTTAAAGGCAACCCTGCCCTCACCTGGCAGGATGCACACCTAACTTGATCACTTTTGGTTCACACCTCCTCCTCACAATGCTGGGAATTAGTCCCAGAGCTTCACACCTGCTAGGCAATGCCTACCACTGAGCTTCTGCCCCAGTCCTCACTTGCAATAACCAAAAGATCAGAAGTGATCCAACTTCTATTTTGTCTGTTTGGTTTTGGTCTTTTTGAGACAGGGTCTCCCTCTAGCTCTGGCTGTCCTGGAACTTGCTATGTACACCAGGCTGGCCTTGAACTCACAGAGATCCACCTGCCTCTGACTCCCAAGTGCCCTATTAAAGGTGTGCGCCACCATGCCTGGCAGTTTTTTTTTTTTAAAGATGAACATAGTGGTGCATGTCTTTAACTTCATCACTCAGGAGACAGAGGCAGGCAGATCTCTGAATTCTTCTTTTAAATTTTATTATTTTTGTTTTATGTGTATGAATATATTTGCCTGCATATGTGTTAGTTCACCTGCAGTGCCCACAAAGTTCAGAAGAGGGCATCAGATTCCCCTGGCTCTGGAGTTAGGACAGTTGTTAGCTTGTATGTGGGTGCTGGAAATCAAATCCCAAATCCTCTGCAAGTGCCACCAGTGCTCTTAACCACTGAGCCATCTCTCCAGCCCCTGAATTCATTTGTTTTTTTTTAATTTTTTTGTCTTTTCTAGACAGGGTCTCCCTGTAGCCCCAGCTGGCCTGGAACTCCCTCTGTAGACCAGGCTGGCCTTGAACTCACAAAGATCCACCTGCCTCTGCCTCCCAAGTGCTAGGATTAAAGGCGTGCACCACCACACCCGGCTTGAATTCATTTTTTAAAAGATTCCCAGCACCCACATGGCAGCTAAGAACCGTCTTTTACTCCAGTTCCAGGGGAACCCGACGCCCTCTTCTGACCTCCGCAGCATTGCACGACACGGGTGCACCAACCTACATGCAGACAGTACACTCATACACATAGTGGCGCACACCTTTAATCCTAGCACGTGGGAGGCAGAGGCAGGCAGATCTTTGTGAGTTCAAGGCCAGCATGGTCTACAGAGTGAGTTCCAGGATAGCTGGGGCTACAGGGAGACCCTGTCTTGAAAAGACAAAAAAAAAAAATTATAAATAAATAAATAATTCCTTTTTTATTCATTTTATGTGTGTGTATCTGTGTGGGGTTTTGTGTACGTGGGTACAGGTGCCCTGAAAGGCCAGAAGTGTCAGATCCTCCTGGAGCTGGAGTTACAGGCAGTTGTGAACCACCTGACTTGGGTGCTGGTAACTGAACTCGGGTCCTCTGCAAGAGCAATACACCCTCTTAACCACTGAGACATCTCTCTAGCCCCCAACCTTTATTTGTTACATTAGATCTGCTGCTTGATATATAGTAATATTTACTATTTGTAAACCTCTACTAGAAAGGATGAGGGACCTTATTTATGGTGTTCCTTTCTCTGTTACTCTCTTTTTATCTTGTTTTTGAGACAGGGCCCTATGTAGTCTAAGCTGTGCTATGTAGCCCTGGCTGGTCTTAAACTCCCAATGTTTCTGCCTTTACCTCCTCAGACCGGATGACAAGCCTTTGCTACTACCACCATGCCAGCTTCCTTCATTACTCTTGAAAACACTTTAAAAATATTTATTTTGGTCCTGGAGAAATGGCTCAGTGACTTAGAGCATTGGCTGAAGAAGACCTGGGTTTGAATCCCAGCACCCACAATGGCAGCTAACAACCATCCATAACTCCAATTCCAGAGATCCAACACCCTCTTCTGACCTCTGTGGGCACTGCAGGACAAGGGTGCACCTACCTACATGTAGGCAATACATGCATACACATAAAAAAATTAAAGATTTTTGTTTTATTCATGTGTATGTCTGTGTCTGTGTGAACATATGCCATATGTATCTGGTACTATCTGAGGCAGTGAAAGACCCCCAGAAACTGGAGTGGCTCTCACTCAAATCTCGGGATAGAATGACTCCCAAAAAATCAGCCAAAGACCGTTCTTTCTGCAATTACACGAGGTTTATTTGGGAAAAACCAGTGCACTGGGGTCGAACTCATAACCCACACAGGGGCAGAGGAGGTCGACCCCCAGGGACTGGGATAGGGAACTTTTAAAAGCAGAGATCCCAAGGTATGGGGAAATGGGGGAAGGGTTGTGTAATAGTAAAAAAAAATCTTATCTCGGCACGCAGGCCTGCGACACACAGGCGGGCGTGACTCAGTTAAGCACCACAAGGTATGAGGAAGTGGGGAGGGAAACCTTATCTTGACACACAGGCAGGCATGACTCAGTTAAGCACCACAAGGTATGAGGAAGCAGGGAGGCCTTATAGCGTACGTGACTTGGAGGCCTTATAAGATGGCGGTACCATGGTTCCTAAAGACAGATTTTAAGAGTGCATAAAACCTTGGGGCAGGGGTCCTTCATTCCCCACTCTCTCTAGGACATAGTTCTAATCATAGAACTAAAGCTCAGAGTACCTCTTTAATTAATTTTTTTATGTCCTTTTTGCTCTACGCGCTGATATTGTTGGTGAAGCATTAAAATCTGCACAGCACCTACTCTCTGGCGAACAAAAGCAATTAGTCTATTGATTATGCAAGGCCCTATGGTGAGCAAAAGTAATAGAATCATCAGGAGCCCCATTAGGGTGGAAAATAGGGTAGTCATCCAAGGGGACTTGGAGAATCACCCTTAATACCAACAGTTATCTTTAGACACAATCCTGCAACTGGAATGAGGAAATGTTGGGTCAGTCCATCTGCCCTCACATATCAACAGTTATCTTTAAGTTAGCTGTTCTTGGGCCTTGAGTAACTGTCTTTGAGCAATCAACCTTTTTTCTGGATTGGGCAGGTTTCAGTAATTGCTTAAAATGGTGGCTATACTCAAAATGGAGTCAGCGTGGGCCTCTCTTACATTTTTCCCTCGAGTTGTATAGTGGGAGGCTAAGCTTAGACTCCATCGTCTTTTTCCTCAGGGGTCCATATACAGGGCCATACCTTGTCCTGAGTACCATGATTTTAATGGATTTTACCCACTGGTTAATAAATCTCACAAGTGAGTTAAGGATACATGGTCCACAAGTCAGAGCAACCAGAAGGATAAGTTTACTGCCAGATCTAGGAAGTCTTCAGCTCTCAGCTGAGGAAAAAACTGGCTCCTTTCGGGGGTCTTGACCCTAAACTGCCTAGCCAACTTTTAGCTCCTACTCATATCACATTACCCTCTGAGGAGGTTACCCCAATTGCCAGGAGGAATTGGGGCACTGACCGCTCTGACTTCTTCCATGCTGAAAAGGGGCATAGGAGGTGGAAACTGGGGTACTGCTGCTCAGTGGATCTATCTGAAAGACCCCAAAAGGATAGAGAACAAAATCCTTAGCCAGTGCCTGTGAAGAGAGTAGCTAGGTACATTTTTAGAAAGGGAACCAGGAAAGGAACAGGGTGAATTAAATGTCCAACTTAAAAGTCCTTTAGAATTT
>VZQC01006857.1:213309-244722 GCA_009823505.1 Rhizomys pruinosus
GATCTTTGTGAGTTCAAAGCCAGCCTGGTCTACAGAGTGAGTTCCAGGCCAGCTGGGGCTACATGGAGATCCTGTCTCAAAAAGACAAAAAAAAAAAAAAAGAATTCTGCTTATTTGAAGAAATTTCTGAAAAGTGTATCCAGGGAATCTGTTAGTCTCTGAACCCTGGATGGGGGAGCAAATATTCTATATCTTGGAGAACAACTAAAATACTGCACACCTCCAACCGAACCATCATTCTTACCATGGGGTTTGTGAAGCTCTACACCATACCAGTACCCTGGAGCAAAGTTTGTTGTCCCAAAGAACTTAATGGTCCCCACTCTCTGGCCCACCATCAACGCTCTTTCTCCAAGGCACAGCTCTCCTTCCTGATGGGTATTATTTGCTATAGATGCTGCTGAAGAATTCAAACCAGCGCTGGCTCTGGGCGAGAGAGAGGCGCTTTTGCTCATGGTCTTCTTGCCATGGCCGCCTGTGTTCTGTCTCTTAGGGTAATTCTGCTTGCAAAGAGCACTGGCTGTTCTTACAAAGGATAGGGGTTTGAGTCCCAGCACCCACATAGCAGCTAACGACCATCTGTAACTCCAGTTCCGTGGGAATCTTATGCCTTCTTCTGACCCGCATGGCCATTGCATGACACAGGTGCACTTATACACATGCAGTACACTCATACACATAAAGGGAAAATAATAAAAGGGGGAAAAAACAACCTTTACTCACCGTTCTCAGAAATCCCACCCTCCCATCCACCTGTCTGTCTTTGCTGTTACTACTTAAGAGTATGAGGACTGGCGATGCAGCTCAGGGGTGGAGTGCCTGCTTCATGTGCACCAGACCCTGTGTTCCATCCTTAACCACCAGACAAAAAGGTCAAAAGATGTGGAGAACAGCATCGATCAACAGGGCAGGAAGGAACAGGGGAATTCACAGGTCACGGAATCAAATCTGAGTGATCCCATGCCAGTTGTGGTGGTGCACACCTTTAATACTGGCACTCGGGAGGCAGAGGCAGAAGATCTCTGTGAGTTCAAGGCCAGCCTGGTGTATAGAGGGAGTCCCAGGCCAGCTGGGGATACAAGGAGACTTTGTCTCAAAAATACCCCCCCCCAAAATCTAAGTAATCTGAGCATTTAGGAGATAGAGGACAGAGGAGGGGGAATTCCAGACCACTCTACATAGTAAGGGGTTTTTTCCTTAATTATTTTTCTTTTTGAAGATATGGTCTTACTAGGTAGCTATGGCTAGCCTGGAACTCACTGTGTAGACCAAGCTGGCCTCAAATTCACAGAGATCCACCTGCTTCTGCTTCCTGAGTGCTGTTATTAAAGGTGTTTGCAACCAAGCCTGGTTCAATTATTTTTTTTTGTTTATATTTATTTATCTACTTCTGTGTGAGTATGTCTGTGTGTCTGTGTGTGTGTGTGTTTGTGTCTCTGTGTATGTTTGTGTGTTCGTGTCACATTGCTCTTTCCTTCCACCCTGAGGGTTCTGGGATGGAACTCGGGTCCCCAGGCACCTTTACCGCTAGGCCATCTCGCTGCCCCCACATAGTGCGTCTGAGGCCAGCTGAGGTTACTTGAAACCTTGTCTCAAAAACAAAGCAGGGAACCAAATCTCATAACCTGTGCAAAGAGGGGAACCAGACCATCAGCCAGGGCTTCCTCCTTGCTCCGGGCACTTGGAACAGCCCTGGAGAACAGCCCAGAGACCACGCCCCTTTATTCCACCAAAATTCTGACTGTAACTTCAGCCTTCATCTCAAAGCCCTTCCAGAGATGCTGTGGTTGCCTGCCCTTCCTCACATCCTTCTGTGGTAGCAGCACCAGGGTCCGGGGTGCTGTGCGGTGTCCAAAGCGCACCGTCCATCTTTCTGGCAGCATCTTTCTGTTCCCGCTGTTTTTCTAAAGAGTGTCTTTTCCTCATTTGGATTATACACAAGTACAAAGTATTCTTCATGTTTTTATTCCAGGTGATCAGTGTTAGTCCAGATTTTGGTTCATGAAACACAATGTGAAAACTGTCAGATCAGCATCTGCCTGCTTGATTTGGGCTCGGACTATGTTACTCTGGGACTGGCAACTCCTCGGAAGCCTTACCCTTTTACCTCTGCTGTCCCCACCTAACCCCCCCTACAAGGCTCATCCATCACACATGTTCACGTTCTGACCCTCCCAGAGCATCGTTTCCCCTGGGCCTTTGCTTCTCCCTTTAACCAACCCAGCTTCTACTGTTTGTCCAACATTTTGTTTTGTCTTGCTTTGTTTTGGATTTTGAGATGGGATCAGGGCTGACCTGGAACTCCTGATCTGATCCTTCTGCCTCCACCTCCCAGGTGCTAGGATTACAGCTGTGCTCCACCACAGCTGGCTTAGCCTTCAGGCACTCGGGTCTCCCCATCAGGAAGGACATCGTGATTACAAACATTCAGAACCTGGATGTTTACTTTTCACGAGCCCTGTCACTGCCTCGTGAGAGAGCCTGCCCTCCAGTGGGATGGCTGACCAAGGGAGACAATAGTTCTGCATTTCTTGCCTTTGGAACGATCCTCACGCTAAGCACCTACCCTTCACCTCACCTTCTGCAAACTGTTCTTGAGGTTGGTCACTAGCCACTGAATCCAGTGTTCTTCCTCTATCCCAGCAGATGACAGGCTGGCTGCCGGGTCTTCTTTGTGGGCTCCCCCGTGGCCCCTGCTGGGTGGATCTCTGCCTTTCGAGCTCTCCTCTGTACTTCCGGGGCATTCTCACACAAATGGGGTCTGATCATCATCTGGGAAAGGCTCTGGTGGCCGGGCTTCCTCCAGGACTTCCTCAGACTCTTCAAAGGCTGCCATGACTCTCTAGATCTTAATCAGACCAGGCCCTGTTCCAGTCTGCCCGTCACATCCCAATTCCCCCCTGTGGCCTAAGTGTTGGACAGCATCTTCTCCATCCTCCCTTTCTGTTTGAGCTCTACTCACCTCTTTCCTTGGGTCCTGTCCTGCCTTCCCTACCCCAGGACATTTGGGTCGGCTGTCTTTCCACCAGAGCCATGAATTTCTTGGGGCCGGGTTCTTCCCTTCACACATGGATCTTTCTGTTAACCCTTGAAAGAAAACAGCAGCTGACCAAATTCACCCCTTATGTGACTCTATTTTGGGGGGGATAGAGAGATGGCTTACTGGTCTTCCAAAGGACCTGAGTTTGGTTCTCATGTTAAGGGGTCCAAAACCACCTGCAACTCCAGCTCCAAGGGATCCAGCGCCCTCTTCTGGCTTCCATGGGTACCATGCATACACACGCATACACATAAAAATAAAATATTTTGCCGGATGTGGTGGCACATGCCTTTAATCCTAGCACTTGGGAAGCAGAGGCAGGTGGATCTTTGTGATTCAAGGCCAGCCTGGTCTACAGAGCAAGTTCCAGGACAGCTGGGGCTACAGGGAGACCCTGTCTCAAAAAGACCAATAAATAAATAAATAAAATATTTTCTGTTTCTGTTGACTTTTTGCAATAATATTTTTTAAAAAAGAATCTTTTTCTCAGGCTGGCAAGAAGGCTCTGCAGATAAAATTGTGGCATGTACAACCATGACATGACCTAGGTACCCAGAACCCACAGTGGAAAGAGAGAACCAACTCCTGAGCGTTGTTATCTGACCTCCACATGCATGTGGTAACATATAAACACACAGACACAGACGCAGACACAGACACAGACACACAGAGTGTTCTATCTACATACACATAATAACAAAATAGAAATGTAATCTCTTTTCCTCTACAGCATTTATTACTCCACAACGAAGCTTTTTTCATCACAGTTGGCCCAGGGGCCTCCAACGGTGCCTTGGCATGTGACATCCCCCCTTGCCAATCATCTCTGGTCTCTTGATCACAGTCATGTGGAAATTTCCTTCTAGACCTCTTTCTGGTGTTCCATGAGCCCCTCTGTCTCAACATGTCCAAAAATTAGATGATCTCCTAAAATCTGCCATCCAGTCCCCCAAGTCATTCCCCCCATTTCCCTATTAGAAACCTGGCAGGGGACCAGAACCCTCACCTCTGATGTGAAGGGGTCCCCAGATCTCACTAATTGGCTGAGTGTCCCATCCATCCCTGACCACTGCTAGCTTTGTGGGGATGCCCCCCCCACCCCATCTTTACCAGCCCGTCTCCCTCCTCAAATACCACCTGGAACTTCTAGAAACTCAGTGACCTTCTAATACCAGGATTATCTTGAATAATGTTTTCCATTGCTGGGGATGGACCCCCGGGCCTTGCACCACTGAGCTACAGGGTGATCTTCATGACCAAGTTTAGACTCAACATGACTCTCAACACTCATAGGCTCTATTCTAGCCCCCCACTTCCTGGGTTTACTTCCAAAGTGTCAGGGCTCCCCAGAACTGAATACACAGCTCCCACTGCATGTTTACCAACTGGAGAAACCATTTTTCCTAAATTCTCACCACCCTGTTCCCATGCCCTCTCTTGTAGTACTTCCTAGCCCAACTTAGACAAGCAGAATTCAAGTTGTTTCCACATGTGACAATGCATCAGTCCTAAGCTGCACATCGGTTCAACTGAGGTCTCCAACTCTGATCTATTGCCACAGGGAGTATTCTGGGCCACCACACGATCTGTATTCTCCCTTACAACAGTGAGGCAGCTCTCATCACCGCTACAACCCATGCGACTGCTCTCCCCTCTGCGTTTCACTGCATCCTCAAGATGAAAGCTCATTCCCAAGCACTTCCAAACAGCGCAGAGTGCGACCGAGCAGAAACTGCAAATACATGAATCATTTAATGCGTGTAGCAGCCGCCTGGGACACATCCTGTTATTTCCATTTTTAGTTGAGTTAGGTAATTTGGCACATTACATAATTGATACGTGGTACAACCAAGGTTTGAATCAGGAAGTAACCAGATCCTGCAGCGGAACCAAGTTTGAACCTGGGTGCCCCCGCTCCAGGCATTGCTGTTCCCGTGAGCAGACTCCGCAATACTGCCGCAGTCTAACTCCAGTTCTGATCCCCTCAGTGTCCACCTTTCACCGGTTCTGCGTCCTTCCCGTGTAGGTGTAGTTCCGCCAGGTCAAGGATGGCTCACCACATCCTGCACTATGCACTCCTCTCCGTCTGACTCTGCCACGTTTAACTGCATGCCAGTGCAATCATATTTTTTTTATTTTTATTTATTTATTTACTTTCGTATGTGTGTGAATGTACTGTCTGCATTGCAGGTCTGTGCACCTGTGTCATGCAGTGCCTCGGAGGTCAGAAGAGGGTGTCAGATTCCCCTGGAACTGGAGTTCTGGAATTGGAGTTTCAGACGGTTCTTGGCTGCCATGTGGGTGCTGGGGATCGAACCCGGGTCCTCTGCAAGAGCAGTCGGCGCTCTTAACCGCTAGGCCATCTCTCCAGCCCCAGAATCTTATTTCTAAATCCCAGAAATTCTACCTGACTCCCACTTTTGTCACCTGTGGCCCTGGCAGGAGAAGATGGCGTATGCTGGCACGGGCCACCGTGAGCTCCCTTCCACGTGCCTCCAGGCCCTCTCCATGCTCTTGTGCTTACACTCACATGTCAGCACACACAGCCCTCCCGTGTGGATGTAGAGCGTCCCATGCTGCCCGCTCTCCCTCCAGCACCACCTTTAGGCCTTCCGCTACTCACCATGCAACTTTTTTCCCTGCATTTATTTATTGTTTTACGTTTGTTTATTCATGTATTTTTTGTGTGTATATGTGTGTACACGTGTGTGCCATGGTGCATGTATGGAGGTAGGACAGTTTGCAGGAGTCAGTTCTCCCTTTCCATTGTGCAGGTCCCAGAAATCAAACTCAGGTTGTCACTCTTGGCAGCAAGCATCCTTACCCACTGAGCCATTTCACAGACCCATGAACACAATTTTTTTTTTGTTTGGTTGTTCTTTCTTTTGTTGTTGTTTTTTTTGCTTTGGTTTTTGAGACAGGGTCTCCCTTTAGCCCCAGCTGACCTGGAACTCGCTCTGTACACCAGGCTAGCCTTGAACTCACAGAGATCTGCCAACCTCTGCCTCTCAAGTGGTGGGATTAAAGGTGTGCATGCCCAGCTTAAAGACGTTCTTAGCCACCATGTGGGTGCCGGGAATTGAATCCAGGTCCTCTGCAAGAGCAGTCAGTGCTCTTAACCACTGAGCCATCTCTCCAGCCCCTCACCATGCAACTTTATACATAATACTATACAGCTCTGCAGCTCCTACCTCGTCCTTCCTTCAGCAGAGAGTGTCTCTCCCAGCCAGGCCCTGTGCTCAGGACCCCAGCTCCCCTCAAAAGCAGGAACTCCCCTCCTTCTCTCTGTTCACAGAGCTCTGGTATGTCTCAGTGAAAAGTGATCAGATCTGTTTTATTGGCTATACAGAAGGAATTCCATTTTTCCACTAACAGTATGATTTAAGATTCATTCATATTCAGTTTCTGTCTCCCTGAGGTCTGCTCCCCAGATTTCTGTCATTTCTGACACCGTATTTTCCCAAGACACTTGTTTCAAGAGCAGGGTCCGATAAGAGGATGAACTCAGTCCTAAGCAAACACCGGTGGCCCCAAAGGTCCCCAGAAGCCACAGAGAGGTCCCTTTTGCTGGTAAATTTGCCTCCTCCATCTCGTCCTATAGTACCTGTTTTTGTTAAAAAGCTAGGTTGCAGAAGCCCACCATGGTTAACCTGGCAGAGGCAAGGGCTGGCTCTTCATGTGACTCAGAGCTGGTCACTATGGTTAGAAACAGCAGGATGTTCAGAACAGCACAGAAGCCAGTCAGAGGTCTCCACTGGATGAAAGCTGGCCGTGGAGCTTATGTTTCCCACCAGGCTTGTCTCGCTTCCGATGTCACAGACAATAAGCCAGAACCAAACTCCAGAGAGAAGGTCCACGAAGACCCACCCACCACACTGGCTAGAGATTCGAGGTTGTGGGTGGAAGGTCTTTCAGTTCCTCCTTCTCCAGGTTCACTTCTGAAACCTTGTTTTTCTTGGCAAAAATGTGGTTGATCTCCATGAATGTTCTACCCTTGGTCTCTGGGATGATCATGAAGATGTATATGGTGGTGAGCAGACATATGACCGCGAAAATAATAAAGCTGTACGGGCCAAGGCCCACCTTTGGGAAGAAAGAGCCGGAAGGGAGATTGTGTTAGAAGTTCTTGCTTGGTGGCTTGGAGATTTTGGTGATGTTGGGGTGCTGGGTATCACTCACTCACTTGAATGAATGGGAAGATGAGGCCCACAGTAAAGTTGGACAGCCAGTGGACACTGCCTCCAACCATGAAGGCAGCTGGCCGGGAGGATTGCAGAAAGATCTCCGTGACGAGCAAGGAAGGGATTGGACCTGAAGGACGGAGGATGGAGGAGACAGGGAGGGAAGAGGAAGAGAGGAAGGTAGGTAGGTTGGGGGGAGATGTCCTCCTTGAAGGCAGAGTGCCTCCCAAAGGGTCCCGGAGCCCATGGGAGTGTGCACCCTGGAGCAGCTAGCGTCTCTTAGACACAGGGCTTTGCGAGGTGTCCAAGTAAGAAAGCAAATAGCATTTCAGAATGATGTCGGTCATGATAGATGACAGAAGCCAATCACACCCACAGAGCTGATGATGTACCCTCCCAACCCCGGCAAAAGGGAGCCAGAGAGAAGCCACTTGGGGACACAGTTGCCCTCCCTAAGGACTCTGAGAGAAACTCATGAAGAACCAGGATATGGGGGGCACTGAAACCTTGAAACTAGACTAGGAATACATACTAGGTCCCACGGCATGTCCTACGACGTAGATGATGACGCAGGCGATACTGATGTAAGGCATCCAGGAGATGGTATCCTGCAGCGGTGCGGAAGCGGGTGGTCGGCAGTTGGCAAACCAAAGATCATTTGAGGCCTCAGAGTAGGGGATTGATGGTACCTGGCTCTTCAAGGAGCCATGCTTGGCTAGGGGATGGGCCCGTGCTCCCCCGTCATCTGAGAGGCCGGGCTGGATGCAGCAGGACTGTCACTCCTGTGTAGGGCTACCTGCCTTCCTTACCTGCAGAGTCAGAGCGACTGTCAGCACGCTGCAGGCGATGAGGCAGGTAGAGAAGCCAAGCAGGAGCAGAAGTCTCCGTCCCCAAAGCTCCACCACGAACACCTGGGGAAGGTGGGGAGGAAGGAATGAGGCTCTGGAGCCGGTGCCCAGTGGTTCAGAGCACCCCCTGCCTGGGTGAAGCCCTCACTGCCTCTCAACCCACTTTTAAGGGGCCAGAAGGAATGTGTGCCTATGCATTAGTATGTACAGAATTATACACTGTGCACATAGCATGTGCACTTGGGTGGCCGGTGGAGAGGTCCAGTTGGGTGACTAGGCCCCAGCTGCTCAGCCTTGAATGAGATTCCATGTTAAGGGCCTCAGTTCTGTGGCAGACATCCTGCAATGTCAGGAGACCACATGAAGTAAGTAAACTTGAGAGACTCTGGCCACACGAGGGAAGGCCAGGCTTGTCTGCGTGGTAGCCACACCTCAGTTCAGGTGACTCGAAGCAGGTACTTGTGAGGAACAGGTTCTTGCAATGGCCCAGAACTGCCCTGTCAAAAGGCCCCCTCCATTCCTGCCGTGTTCAACAGCTACAAATAGACCAGGCCAGAGTGCAGCCACCTCACATCACATGCAGTGGGCACATCTGGAGCCAGGTTTGGGCCTCTTCCTTTGTGGGGGGATCCATGATTGCTCCCCATTAGAATCAGGGCTATTCTTTTAAAAAAATATTGAATTATCTTTATTTTACATGTATGAGTGTATTGCCTACATGTGTTTAAGTGCACTTGTGTCATACAATGCCCATGGAGTCAAAAGAGGATGTTGGATCCCTGGGAAATGGAATTATGGATGGTTGTTAGCCATCATGTGGGTGCTGGGAATTAAATCCTGGTTCGGTTCTCTACAAGAGCAGCAAGACCTCTTAACCACTGAGCTATCTCCCTAGCCCCAGGGAGCTCTCATAGCAGAGCTCTTAGGTTGGGGCATCAGGGTAAAAGGGGGGATGTTATCTTGCCATGTCCTGCCTCCCTCCAAGGTTGGGACCCTCTCCATTTCCCAGATAGCCCTCCTCCCCAGCCCCCTGGCCACTCACAGTGCAGATGGTCATAAACACATTGACTGCCCCTGTCCCAGCTGTCACATATTGGACCTCATGGGTCTTTACACCAGCACTGAGGTAAATCTGGTCTGCATAGTAGTAGATCTGGAAGACAAGTATAGGGGCTGACAGAGGACCTTTAGGGGTAGGCTGTGCCCTGGTTCCCCAGAACTGTGTAAAGGAATAGCCCTTGCCCCTGAGCACTCATTGCATCCTGCCCCTGAACACTCATTGCATCCTGCCCCTGAACACTCATTGCGTCCTGCCCCTGAACACTCATTGCGTCCTGCCCCTGAGCACTCATTGTGTCCTGCCCCTGAGCACTCATTGCGTCCTGCCCCTGAGCACTCATTGCGTCCTGCCCCTGAGCACTCATTGTGTCCTTCCCCTGAGCACTCATTGTGTCCTGCCCCTGAGCACTCATCGCGTCCTGCCCCTGAACACTACCCTGCCCCTGAGCACTCATTGCGTTCTGCCCCTGAACCCACAGGTCCTCCCATACCGCGTTCACTCCTGACAGCTGCTGGCCAGCCATGAGGACGATAATGGAGATTAGCTGCCAGCGCAGGGACCGCAACCTGAACAGCTTCCACACTGAGATGGAGCCAGCTGCCCTCTCTGCCTCATCCTCCCTCCGGATCTCCACCATCTCGGAGTCAACATCTTTCCAACCTCGAAGGGTCTGTAGGGCTGAGAAAGGGAGTGGAGGGGTCAACTCAGAGTCAAAGGACCCAGGGCCCAGGGGCAGCCACTGCAAACCTCAGGAGGATGAACCTCACCTTTCTGGGCAGCTACTTCATCTTTCTTCTGGATCAGCAGATATCGGGGGCTCTCAGGGAAGAAGGGCAGGAGGAGGAGCTGCAGGCCTGCGGGGACCCCGGTCAGCCCCAGGAGGACTGGCCAGCCTGCAAGTAAGGAGCTGCTGTCACAGAAGCTCCTGTCCACATCAGCCCAGGGCCCTGTGCCCATTTCCCCCCATGCGCCATGCCAGAGTCTGTGCCCCTTTGAATGGGCTCTGGAAGGCCAGACCTTGCCTTTCTTAGCAGATACTCAGTGGCTACTTACACAGTGTCTAAGGTATGAAAGACCAGCACTGCATACCTACATGCACAATGGGCCAAACCAAAACTCCTGACAATATCCAATGCTGCTTAGGAGGACTTGGGAAGCTTCTACGAGTCATTGTCATTGTTTGGACATGTGTTATCCTTTAGGGAACAGTCAGCAAGAGCACACTCACACTAACCCAGCCGCTCCACCTCCAAGAACATGCCCAGAGAGGCTTCTTCTGTCTGGGACAGAAGGATACGGGAACTAGAGTGGTCAAAGCAGCAGTGGTTATGGAAAGGAAACCCAGAAACAACACAAACTCCACCTCTCCTCACTGTGTCACCAAAGATCCCCAGATCCCAAGTCCAGACTCTGCTTCTCAACCTTGACCCTGGGGCTGCCTTCTCCCCGGGCACCCTCCCACTTTACTGCCTGCTGCTGTTCCTGCTTCAGAGCACCTGTCCTATGCCAAAAATCACAGTGGGAATTCCAGAGTGGGCAAGGCCGGGCCTTTTGCTTCACAGGAGAGCCACAGTGAAGGGTCAGGGAGGCTCGGCATCCACCTACCACTTTTGCACTTCCCTAAAGGCACAAAGGATTTTGATATTCCTGTGTCTTCTGCCCGGATCTGGAAAGCCCTCTCCCTGGACAGCCCCTGCTCTCCTGCAGAGTGCGGAGCTCTGCGTGTATGCCTTTGAGTACTGCTGGTTGGAACTTCCTGAGGCTGGACTCAAGTCCATTCATTTGGGGTCCCAGCTCCTAGGGACAGTAAAGCACCTCAACAGAGGTATACTGAACATACGAAGGAGTGATGGAAAGACATGAAGTACAGCAGTGCAGCACAGGCCCAGGCCCAAACTGCAGGCCTTGAATCCTAGCAAGACCTTGGGCAACTTTCCATTCTGCTGAGACTCATGTTCTGCATGCATCTATAAAACGGGTGTATTGGGGCTGGAGAGATGGCTAAGAGCACCGACTGCTCTTGCAGAGGACCCAGGTTCCCAGCACCCACATGGCAGCTAAGAACTGTCTTTAACTCTAGTTCCAGGGGAGTCCAATGCCCTCTTCTGACCTCCACAGCACTGCACAACATGGGTGCACCAACCTACATGCAGACAGTACACTCATACCCATAAAAATAAATAAATAAAAAGTAAAAAGGGGGTGTATTTACAGTACATGATATCATTGGGCCACTGGAG
Source organism: Rhizomys pruinosus (assembly GCA_009823505.1). Classification (NCBI taxonomy): domain Eukaryota; kingdom Metazoa; phylum Chordata; class Mammalia; order Rodentia; family Spalacidae; genus Rhizomys; species Rhizomys pruinosus. The sequence continues at coordinate 224,679 of VZQC01006857.1, forward strand.
TGGATAAATGAATTACTGCAGATTATTTGTGCCTGACCCATGATAAGCACTTTCTAAATTCTGACTGGTGTAAAGATTAAGACTGGCTTCTCTTTCAGAAGTTCCAGATAGACAGAAAGAGAGAGAGAGAGAGAAAAGAAAATGGGGAGGGAGATGTAGCTAGTTGGCAGAGTGCTTGCCACGCATCCACAAGGCCAGGGTCTGATCCTCAGCACTACGTAAGCCAAGCATGCAGTGCACACCTGTAATCACAGCACTTGGGAGGTGCAGGCAGGAGGATCAGGAGTTCAAGGTCATCTTTGACTTTATAGTGAGTTCTAGGCTGGCCTAGGCCACATGAGAACCCATCTCAAAAGCAAAAAAAGTAGTTCAAGACTCAAGACAAAGAGGTGACAACATTGCTTGTTATAAGGTACCGTGTGCCACCTGAGGACCAGGCTCAGGATTTCTTGGCAAGTCGGAGGCTGGGATCTTCTTTGCCTCCTTCTTTCCTTCTTATCTGTGAAATGGGGCAATCACAGCCACCCAGAGTATAGCATAGCTAGAAGGCATGAAGCCACCAGAGAAGTCCTGACCCCAGTACCTGGTACATGGGTGGCTGTCACTGCCACACACAGTCTCCTGGATGGAGCTCACTGAATAGGCCAAGGGAACCAGGTCCTTTCTGTTCAGTCAAGCCATCTTGCCATCACCTAAGAGGACTCTGTCACCCTGGCTAAGCCCTGCAGAATCCTCAACAGCACACCAGCATGGTAGGCCCAGGGCAGAGTAGGGCCTCAGTGGTAGACCCCACTGTACAGAATGCAGATGCCGGCTGGCACGAACATCCCAAATGGTGGCGGGGACTGTAGAGGTGGTAGGGAAGGGAAGGGCTCCGTTCTTACCATTCTCATTTGCCAGGACATCCCGAAGGCCAAACAACTGGGCCACGAGGATGCCAATAGTGATGAAAAGCTGGGGCACCACCCCCAGAGCCCCCCGAAGGTTTTTAGGGGCCAGTTCCCCTAAGTACATGGGCACCACATTGGAAGACACACCTGGAAAGAGAGTTGGAATAAGAACACCATCAGGAAAAAGTCTGGCAGAGACAAAGTGTCTTCAAAGACACATTCCACCTTACCAATCACATTATCTGGCCCAGGCCCTCCTCAAATGGGGATAGCTCAGTTGGTAAAGTGCTTGCTGTGCAAGCGTGAGGACCTGAGTTCAATCCACTCGCTATGTAGACCAGGCTGGCCTTGAACTCACAGAGATCCACCTGCCTCTGCCTCCCGAGTGCTGGGATTAAAGGTGTGTACCACCAGACTGGGAAATTATGTGTTTTTAATATGTGGGTATATGCATGTGAGTGGAGGTGTCCTGGGAGGTCAGAGGTATCAAATGTACCACTAGAGCTGGAGTTACAGATGGTTGTTAGCCACCATAAGCATGCTGGGAACCCAATTCAGGTCCTCTGCAAGAGCAGCAACTGCTCTTAACCACTGAGCAATCTCTCTAGCCTCTCACTAAGTCTTATAAAATTTCTCCCTTGGGGCTGGAGAGATGGCTTAGCAGTTAAGAGCACTGACTGCTCTTGCAGAGGACCCGAGTATGATTCCCAGCACCCACATGGCAGCTAAGAACCATCTTTAGTGCTGGGCATGGTGGCAGCACACGCCTTTGCTCCCAGAACTCCTCGGGAGGCAGAGGCAGGAAGATCTCTGTGAGTTCAAAGCCAGCCTGGTCTATAGAGCGATCTCTAGGCCAGCTGGGATTAAAGGGAGACCCTGTCTCAAAATACCAAAAATAGATAGATAGATAGATAGATAGATAGATAGATAGATAGATAGATAGATAAAATTTCTCCCATACCAAAATCTGACTCCTCCAAGAATAGATAGCATTGGGGACCAGTGAGATAACTCAGCAGGTAACAGCACCTACTACCAAGCCTCACTATCTGAGTTTAATCCCTGAGGATCTACATACTAGGGGAGAACCATAAAATAAATTAAAATGTAAAAAAAAAAAAAAAAAAGGTGGGTCTGGAGAGATAGCTCAGTGAGGAAGGGTGCTTACTACTAGGCTGACAGTGTGAGTTTGATACCCAGGATCCACATGGTGACCTCCACATGCATGTGGCAAGTATACATCTCCCCTCACACACTAAGTCATTGTAAAAAGATTTAAAAACAACAAAACAAAAATAAAAACAAAAACTTGGCTAGAGTGTTCTGATTACGGACAATTACATGGTGAAAAGCAATCTCTACTTCGCCTACTTGGGAGTAGGGCTTATCTTGCTATGTAGCCCAGGCTGGCCTCCAACTGGAGATCCTCCTGACTCAGCCTCCTGTATGTTAGGGTTACAGGCTTTTTCTAGGCTTTTGCCAGGCTCCCCAGGCCAGCCTGGGTAGATGTGGAATTGGAGCCTAGGGGCTCGGAGGGTCTGCATTCCCTCTAGACACAGAAACCCTCTGTCTTCTTGCCAAGGAGTTGACCAACAACAAACTGGTGAACCGTGAGCTTCATGAAACCCAAGGTCCAGCCACCTTTGCTCCTGGCTCACAGGAGAGCTGCTTACTTCATTTTCAGAGTATGCTATGTGGCTGGTGTAACCTAAGTAGCAGATGGTTTGATTACACACACTACTGTCAGGCTGTATGAGGATGGCGCCCTGGCTGTATTCCAAGTCTGACCTAATGACCGGGGGGTAGATACTGGGACCTTTTCAAGGTATCTCTGAGATCAAAGCTATTGTCCTAACAGTCTCCACATGTTCTCTGCCCCTTCCCTTCTTGATCTCTCACCAGCTCGGTGTGGAGTTTTCCAGAAACTTGCTGTGTACTGTCACAATTGACTGAACACAGAAGTGGGTTTGAGAATCCAACTGAACTTACCACACCTTGTAGCTTTTTTGTTTCATTTTACTTTTTTAGTTTAGTGATGTTTTTCTGGTAGTTTATTTTTCATTAAAATTCTGTACATTTTGTACCGGAGATCAGACCAGGGCCTAGTGCATGCCGGTATATACTGATAAACTCTATGCTCAGCCCCTTGGTTAAAATTTCTTTTTAAAATATATCTTATTTTTTACATGTGTTTGAGTGTCTTGTCTGCATGTATGTAACTGAACTCATGCTGTACAATGCCTGTGGAGCCCAGAAGAGGGTGTCAGATTCCTTGGAACTAGAGTTATATATGGCTATAAATTGTCATGTGGGTTCTGGGCGCCAAATCCAGGCCCTTTTCAAGAAGAGCCAGTACTCTTAATCACTGAGCTATCTCTCCAGCCCTTGGTTTTTTTTTTTTTTTGTTTTATTTTATTATTTATGAATATATATATATATATATATATATATATGAGACTGGCCCACTGTGTGACTCTGGTTGGCCAGGAACTCTCTACATAAACCATGTTGGCTTTGAACACACAGACATCTGCTTGCCTCTGGCTCCTGAGTTGTGGGATGAAAGGTATGTGCCATCACGCTTGGGTCAGGAACTCTCAATAACCTTTTTCTGAGACAGGGTCACCCTGTTTCCCCAGTTGGCTGGCCTGGAACTCACTATGTAGACCAGGCTGACCTGCCTCTGCTTGCTTCTTGAGTGCCGGGATTAAAGGAATTGGTCACCATGCAGGGCCGGGAGCCCATTAATCAATTTAAGAATGAACAAGAAGGCTGGAGAGATGGCCGAGAGGCTAAGAGCACTGGCTGCACTTGTAGAGGACCCGGGTTCAGTTCCCAGCACCCACCTTACAGCTCACAGCTATCTGTAACTCCAGTTCCAGGAGATCAGATACCTTCTTTTGATCTCCATGGGCCTTTCATGCACTTGGTACACTTACATACATGCAGGCAAAACACTCATACACATAATATAAATAAATATTTTTTAAGCAGTGAAAAAGAATCCTGATAGCAAAAACCAGAGAGGGGCCAGTGAGCCCACTCAGGCAGTAAAGGCACTTCCTGCCAAGCCTGACAAACTGAGTTTGATCCATAGGACCCACATGGTAGGAAGAGAGACCTGCTCCTACAAATTGTCCTCTGACCTTTACAGGCAAAATAAGTAAATAAATGAAAAAAAAATCTGAGAGAAACATTGACTAAAAGTATGCTTTTGATGTGTAAAGGCTGGGAGTTCTTTCTTGCAAAGGTCTTAGCCAGGAATGCTGGCTCCTGACTGTAATCCCAGCACCTGGGAGGCCCAGGGAGGAGGACAGCCAAAATTTTGAGGCTATTATAGGCTACAGAGTGAGATCTTGTTTCAAAAACAGAAACAAACAAAGAAAACAATGGAGGTCATGCTACTTCCACATAGACCTCAAACTCATGACCCTCCTGCCTCAGCCCCCAGGTGCCAGAGCTATGAACCACTATGTCTATAGTTAGAATTTATTTTATTTTTTGTGTGCTGGGGTTGAACCCAGCGCCTTTAGCATGCTAGGCAAGTGCTCTACCACTAAACTATATTCCCAGCCCTCTTTTTACTTTTTTGTTTTGTTTTGAGACAGGATCTCAATAAGTGTGTCCAATAAGCTCATCTTATGTAGGGATGACTTTTATAAATGGATATAATCTGGATTAATGACTTTTATTTATTTTTTTTTAATTTTTTTTTTATTGTTTATTTCTGTATGTGTATGAATGTACTGTCTGCATGCAAGTCTGTGCACCCGTGTCGTGCAATGCCGCGGAGGTCAGAAGAGGGTCTCGGATTCCCCTGGAGCTGGAGCCCTCCTGGAACTGGAGCTTCAGACGGCTCTCGGCCGCCATGTGGGTGCTGGGGATCGAACCCGGGTCCTCTGCAAGAGCGGTCGGCGCTCTTAACCGCTAGGCCATCTCTCCAGCCCCCGGATTAATGACTTTTAATTTACCCCAGAAAAACCATGTTCTCTTGTGTCTTGTGATCTGGGCACCCAATCTTGTTTTTTCGCCAATGTCAATTTGGTACTCTACCCAAGAAAAGTAATGAATGAGTGTGGATATACTTGAGAAGTAACCTATGAAATTGTCAGATGACTGTGCACCCGTCTGCATGGTACACAGTGAGGACTGAGGAGGAGATGTGGCCTTGGGTGGATGAGATATTCTAGAACTTGTGATGAACAGTCAGGATGGTCTGTTAAGATAAGGGCTGAGCCAAGCTTCTTCTTTCCCGTCAAAGCTGGAGAAACCATTTTGAATAAAATCATGGGTGGGGTCTGACTCAAGGGCACATTTCCAAGGAAGGAGTTTAAGCAGGACATTTCTAGCAGCACAGCTCCAGGAGACACAATTTCAAATACCTCAGGGAATGAGTGTTCTTCAGGTTCAGCCCCACTCTTAAAAACTAAATTTACTCAGCTTCTGAAATTTTGTATCAGACTCCATGGTATGGATCGTACTTTATTTTGTCACTGAAGTTCTTGTATTATTGCCTCTGGTGTTCTTATAACATGGCCAAACCCTTGGTAAAGTGGGTCTAGTAGCAGGGGCTTCAGCCTTGGCCGTTGGCTCTTCTGGCATTATTCAGGTTTTGTTAATGAAAGAGTGCAACGGGTGGAGGGCTGCCTTTTGGTAAAGGCTAGACCATGGGAACTTTGTGAACTCCAGGTTAAAAACTGCCTAATAATTCCACTTTAAATATGCACCGTTGCTTACAAGGTCAAAAAGATAATTCAAATTTACTTTTTTTAATTATTTTTTTATGTGTATGAGTGTACTGTCTGCATGTAGGTTGGTGCAATGCTGCAGAGTCAGAAGAAGTATCATGTAGGTCATGCATGTAGGTTATGCAATGCTGCAGAGATCAGAAGAAGGTGTCAGAGTCCCTTGGAACTGGAGTTAAAGACGGTTCTTAGCTGCCATGTCAGTGCTGGGAATCGAACCTGGGTCCTCTGCAAGAGCAGTCGGTGCTCTAAACCGCTGAGCCATCTCTCCAGCCCCCAAATTTAGTTTTTTTGTTTTTTTTTTCTGGTCTTTTCAAAACAGGGTCTCCCCGTAGCCCCAACTGCTGCCCTGGAACTCACTCTGTAGACCAGGCTGGCCTTGAACTCACAAAGATCCGCCTGCCTCTGCCTCCCAAGTGCTAGGATTAAAGGCGTGTGCCACCACACCTGGCTTCAAATTTAGTTTTTTTTTAATTTATATTTTTTAAATTTTATTTATTTTTGTATGTGTATGAAATGTACTGTCTGCATGTAGGTTTGTGCACTCGTGTCGTGCAATGCCGCGGAGGTCAGAAGAGGGTCTCGGATTCCCCTGGAACTGGAGTTCTCCTGGAATTGGAGTTACAGACGGTTCTCAGCCGCCATGTGAGTGCTGGGGATCGAACTCGGGTCCTCTGCAAGAGCAGTCGGTGCTCTTAACCGCTAGGCTATCTCTCCAGCCCCTCAAATTTCGTTTTAAACTTCATCAGAATTATATTTCTTTGCCTTCTAAAGATGTAAGGAAATGTTGAATATATTGGAAGAAAATAAATGAAAGGCTGCATGTATTGCTGCCAACCTGAGCCTGTGCTGCTGTTCTAGAATGTGTATGCATCTCGAAATGCCTTTATACAAATTGCATGTATATAAAAATTCTTCACACTTCTGAAAAAAAAAAACCTAAATTTAAGAGCCAGGCTTTTTGTTTAGGTAATTTTAATGTGGATGTAGTAATGCCACAGTCTTAATCTCACTCTGTAGTCCAGGCAGACCTTGAACTTGCAGTCATCTTGCCTGTACCTAGCAAGTGGCTGAGATCACAAGTGTGTGCCATCAAGCCCAGCTTATGTTGGACTTTTAAATTAAGGACAACTTCCAGGAGTGAGTTCTCTCCTTCCATTATGCGGGTCCTGGGGATCAAACTCAGGTTGTCAGGTTGGGTAGCAAGTGCCTTTACCTGCTGAGCCACCTCACTAGTCCTAGGCTGGGATTTTAAACTGTAATTTATTGATTAGAGTTTAATATTTCTGTTGGAACCAATTCTAAATTGTCCATGGTAATTGGAAAAAAGACAACATTAGCTCATTGCTGCCAAATTCTAGAACCTTCTATTTCTTGAAAAGCTTAACCCCTACAGGGCAAAGCAAAGCCACAACCCACCAGAGTGCGGCCATAAAAGCAGGATGAGCACCCTGGTGCTCCCAGAGGCAGCGAGAGCAGAGTGCTGAGTGAAGATCCTCCCGAGGCAGTAGTTCTCCCTCAAAATCACTTTTCCCTATAAAATAATTGGTTGATGGATTGATTGATCGACTGACAGGTTTTAGGACAGAGTCACACTATGTAGCCCTGGCTAGTTTGGAACTATCTATATAGCCCAGGCTGGCCTTGAACTCACGAGATCTGCCTGCCTCTGCCTCCTGAGTGTTAATATTAAAGACATGAACCTTCACACCCAGCATTGTTTCTCAATGTCTCTCTCTGCCTGTCACTGAACTCCAGCTGAGGGGTTTGCTCACCTCCAGCCAAATCAACCTTCCATCCCTGTCCCCACATTTTGAAGGAAAGAAAGCGTGGTCCTGGGCCATTCTGAGATTGACTAGGAGATGTGAGATGCCCAGGGCTAACCCTGCAGCTGAAGAACCCTAAGAGTTTTCGGGTAAAAACACTCCCCTGGCCTGGCCTGGCCTGGCCTGGCCTGGCAAACTGGGAAATCCAAAATGTGCCTTCATCAGGCTCTCTATTTCTAAGCAATTAGGGAAAAACATTCTAAAGCCCACTCAGCACAGACTGGGCAGCCTCTGTAGGCAAGGGAGTAGGTGGGTGTTGCAAATCAGCTGCACTATTTTGCATGAGCACAAATCACAACCAAAAACACTACAAAAATTTGCCAGTTGTGGTGGAGCATGCCTTTAATCCCAGCACTTGGGAGGCAGAGGCAGGTGGATCTCTGTGAGTTCAAGGCCAGCCTATTCTACATAGGAGCTCCAGTCCAGCTAGGATTAAAGGAAAACCTTGTCTCAAAAAGACCCCCCCAAAAAGTTACAAAAATCCATTGGTCATTGCAACCTTGTCTCCCATACATGCATAGATAAACAATAGAAACAAAAGTTTCAAGAATCAAACTTATTATTCATGACAGGATACAGTGATACAGTTCATTATATTAAACAAAGATGCTGTTCACTAAACAGATACCACTCCCCTCTAACTGACCTGCCCTGCAGTTTAGTGAATGCTGAGCTATGGAGATGAAGGATTAGAACAGAAAGACCCTTCTTTTTTTTTTTGAGACAGGGTCTCCCTGTAGCTCCGGCTGTCCTGGAACTCGCTATGTAGACCAGGCTAGTATTGAACTCACAAAGATCCACCTGCTTCTGCCTCCCAATTGCTAGGATTAAAGGCGTGCACCACCACGCCCGCTGGAAAGACCCTTCTTAACTCAAGAGTTTGCATTTTGGTCTTACAAAGACAAGCTCTATTGGACTGGTATGTGGCTCTGTGGTAGTGCGCTTGCTGGCACCTAGAAGCCTTGGGGGTTCAATCCCAACCTTGGAAAAGAAAAACGAAGGACTGGGCAGGGACTCAGGTGCCTATGTAGGCTCAGCTTGTATCTCGGTGCTTCAGAGACCTCAGACTACATGAGATCCCTGGGAGTCAGTTCTCCTCTTCTGTGATGACCTCCTTACCTGCACATATTCCCACCAGAAGTCTAGAAGCAATTATTAGCTCAAATGATTTGGCAACTTTACTGGATCCCATTAAGATGGCAGGCACGATGGAGAATATGTTGTTGAACAGCAAGGCCCCTTTTCTGCAGAGGACATCAGAGTTAGATTAGTTTTTTTGTTTTGTTTTGTCTTTTCAAGACAGTGTCTCCCTGTAGCCCCCAGCTATCCTGGAACTCACTCTGTAGACCAGGCTGGCCTTGAACTCACAGAGATCCACCTGCCTCTGTCTCCCAGTGCTGGGATTGAAGGCGTGGGCCACCACACCCAGCTAGAGTTAGATTAGTTTAAGGATTCATTCATTCCTTCATTCAACAAATCTGCTCTGAACAGGGACCCCCAATTACAAGAGTGAGTTTCAATGCTTTGTGCTAAGCTCTCTAGGACCTAAGACTGACAGAGTTCAAGTACACAGCCTGCTGTGGGAATGCTCTTGGTGACGGGGGCAGAGGAAAAGGGACCCATATTAAAATACAGTAAGGGTGTGGCTAGCAAGTTTGGGCCCACCTGGGCGTGGGACTCACTGGAGTTGTTGCATCTTACAGATTTGGCTCACACTGGGGTCCACAGAGAAAACTGTGGTGTTAACACTAACCTCTCAGGAAGATCTCGGGGTCTCAGAACCCCAACCAGAGGTAGTATACTTTTATTCTCAGACCATTTCCAAAAATACCAGAGAAGGAAGCAAGGTTCTGGGTTCTGGTCTTGACTTAAGAGCTCACGAGAACACTGACTGGGTCTCACTTTGTAGCCCAGGCTAGCACTAAACTCAAGTTCCTTCTCCCTCCTGACAGGGAACGCCTTGGGATTACAGTGTGTACTACTGGCTCTGTGCACTTGTCTCTTCCAAAACCAAAAATTAACTAAAGAGGGAACTGGTTTTGGGTTTGAGGAAAACCCCTCTGATGCAAAAGAGAGTTCTAGGTCTTCCCTGGTACACAGGGTTCTTTCCTTGGAGACCCCAAGCCATCCCTGAGAACTTGCCTAGGTTCCCAAACATGTTGTCCATGTTCAGGCTTTTTTGAATGATCCCAATAGCCCCTAGTAAAGTTTGCCACACTGGTTATTATTCATTCCATGATGAGGACCTCAGGTATAGGCCGACATTTAAAAAGTGATGATAGAGCTGGGCGTGGTGGCACACAGCTTTAATCTAACACTCTGGGAGGCAGAGGCAGGTGGGTCTCTGTGAGTGTAAAGCCATCCTGGTCTACATAGTGAATTCCAGGCAGGCTCGGGCTACTGGAGACCCTGCCTTAAAAAAATTAAATTAGGGGCTGGAGAGATGGCCTAGTGGTTAAGAGTGCTGACTGCTCTTGCAGAGGACCCGGGTTCGATCCCCAGCACCCACATGGCGGCTGAGAGGCGCCTTTAACTCCAGTTCCAGGGGAATCCGACACCCTCTTCTCACCTCCAAGGCATTGCATGACACGGGTGCACAAACCTGCATGCAGACAGTACATTCATACACATACAAAAAAAATTAAAAAGGGGGGGCTGGAGAGATGGCTCAGTGGTTAAGAGCACTTGCTACTCTTCCAGAGGACCCAAGTTTGGTTCCCAGAACCTATATTGGGCAGTTTACAACTGCCTGTAACTTGAGCTCCTGTAGATCCAACACCATCTTCTAGCCTGTTTGGACACCCACACTCACACATGACAAACACAGACACATACACATACACATAAATAGAAAGTAAAAAAGTAAAGTATTTTTTAAAATATTTCATTTATTATTTTTATTTTATGTGTATGAGTATATTGCCTGCATGTGTGTAAGTGCACCCATTCATGCAATGCCCATGGAGGTCAAAAGAAGGTGTTGAATTCCCTTGGAACTGGATTTATAAATGGTTGTTAGCTGCCATGTGGGTGCTGGGAATCAGACCAAGGTCCCCTGCAAAAGCAACTATCTCTCCAGCCCCAAAATAAAATCCTTAAAACTTTTAAATAAAGGTTGACAGGATTTGAGAAAAGACAATCAACATCTGCCCCCAGCCTCCACATAGTACACATACATGAATACATGCACACATCTACATTAATAAGACATACACCACACACATATAACACAACACATACACCAAACCCAACCAAATGAACCTATTGTTCTCTTACCTGCCAAATCTATTCACCAAGGGTCCAACCAGGAGGGAACCCAGAAAGCCTCCAAATGGAAACATGGACACTGTCACCGACCATAGCAGTGTCAAGGAGAAGGAATTTATGAGACTCCCAGTTCTTTCAAAGTAGGTGTCATTGTAAAACTGCTGCATGAGCTGGGGGACAGAGGACAGACCGACAGAATGTCTCTTTTTCATAAAGAACAACAGAAGTTGTCAAGCCACCAATGGGATGGCTCTACCGGGTTCCCACAGCAATAGTGCTAAGGAAATCAGGGCATGGGATCAGAGCTCCCCAGAGCAGCATGTGGTTGGGGCACCCATGGGAAAGCCTCTGTCTGGTAGGCTAACTGCCCAGGGTGTTTTGTTTTGTTTTGTTTTTGTCTTTTTGAGACAGGGTCTCCCTATAGCCCCAGCTGGCCTGGAAATCACTCTGTAGACCAGGCTGGCCTTGAACTCACAGAGATCCACCTGCCTCTGCCTCCCAAATGCTAGGATTAAAGGCGGGCGCCACCACGCCCAGCTAGGGTGCTTCTTATGCCCTGGAATGGCTGGCTGCTGCTGGTGTGGCCACTGCCCTCTGCATGGCTACACATTACTAAGCCAAGGAAGGGATGTGTGTTCATGAGAACCAGAGGTCTGTAGATGATGTTGGCAGCCTGCTGAGCTGGTCCCTGGGGGACTCTCCTTCTCTCAGCCCTCAAGGGCTCTCCAGGCCACATGCTGTAAGCCCCTCTTCCGTGTCGGGAACCGAATCTCATCACAGTGACCTACCAATGATGGTGAGTTGACAGCAGCCACATTGTACCCATACTGGAAGGATGAGCCGAAGGCAGCTATCAGCGTTGCCAAGGTGAGCACCAGGGTCAGCCTCTGTGAGAGGTGGGAAGAGAATGTCAAGGAAGACCCTGGGGTGGGGGTGAGGACCTCCAGCTCTACTTCCAGCTTGCACAGAACTTTCCTAGAGTCACCTGGGGGTCTTCTAGCTACTCCACACTCAAAGGCTAACCTGCTAAGGGTGAAGACAGACTCCTTATAGTCCTGGGTTCTACCAACACTGTTCTCCAAGTCCTTGGCTCACACAATCCTCCTGCCTCAGTTTCCTGAGCACTTGGGACTTCAGGCAAGTGTTGAGACAGTTGGCTCTCCATGGCTGGCTCACCACATGCCCAGCTGCCTTACTACACACTTTTCCGAGGGTTCCTCATGACCAGGAGCTCCTCCTTCCAAATGAGTGCTCCAAAGTTGGAGCACTCTGCATAGACCCAGCACAGGGGTGGGGCTGCCGCACTGCGGGCTATCAGATCAGGAGACAGTAACCAGCACCCCACCTGGTTTGAGTTGCCCCCATAATGCTCCTACCACAGTGTACTCAGGCACCACTTTACAATTCATACTCCCAACCCCAAATCAAAGAGGAAAACATGGGAATTTTTCTTTGGGAACACTGATTAATTCTTCTGAGTCCCTTTTGCTCTAATAGGAAGAAACCACAATGAAAAATACTTTAATGCAGACTTCTGGGAACTCTTCAATACAACTCTCTCTGATAACATCTTTTCAGATGATCTTTAATAATAAGAGAGTCTCAGCCTAAATGTCACTTTTTGGACCCCTGGAATTTTTTTTATTTTTTTAACCTACGTGTTTTGTCCTTACAGTACTTATTATAGTTCCCAGAAGTGAGCCCAACCGGATGGGGTGGGGGTCTTGACAACAGAGAAATCTCCTGATGCTCTAAAATTAAGTCCCTTAGGAGAAGGGTGTCCCCCAAAGTCCCTGATTTCTGTTTTGTTTTGTTTTGTTTATTTGTTTGTTTTTTGAGACAGAGTCTCCCTGTAGCCCCAGCTGGCCTAGAACTTGATATGTAGTCCAGGCTGGCTCTCAATTGCACAGAGATTCACCTGCCTCTTCTTCTCAAGTCCTGAGACTAAAAGCATTCCAGTCTTTCTGAAAGCTCCCATGCCTGGTTTACAGTGGATACCTCAAACCAAAAGATCACTGCCTTAACCCCATGAGCACTCCTTCACTACCGATTGGCAGGTTTTTTATTAGATTTAATTAATTAATTTATTTATTATTTATTTTGGTCTTTTTGACACAAGGTCTCCCTGTAGCCCCAGCTGTCCTGGAACTCACAAAGATCTACCTGCCTCTGCCTCCCAAGTGCTAGGATTAAAGGCATGCGCCACCACACCCGGCTGATTTATTTTATTTTTAATTCCATGTCTGTGTATACCTATGGACACATGAGTACTGGTGCCCACAGAGGCCAGAGAGGGTGCTGGATACCCTGGAGCTGGACTTACAGGTGATTGTGAGCTTGATGTGGCCTCTGGAAGACCAGTAATTACTCTTAACTTCTGAGTCCTTTGGCAGTTTTTTTATTCACACAAACTGGCTCTCTGCAGGAGACCATAACTCATCAGGTCATACCCCACATGGAATAGCAAAACTGACCAGTTCTGGTCCCCAAGATGGCTTTTCTTTTTCCTCCTGGAGCTCTAGGACCGACAAGAAGACCAAGCACCAACTAGGCAATGAAAGAAACTTTCATTCTTGGCCAAGAATAGAAGTGAGGGGCTGGAGAGATGGCTCTGTGGTTAAGAGCACTGGTTGCTCTTGCAGAGGACCTAGGTTTTGTTCCCAGCACTCACAACTAACAATTGTCTATAACTTCAGTTCTAGGGAATCCAATGCCCTCTTCTCCATGGGCATTGAATACATGTGGTATGTTCAATTAACATAAATCAGGTAAAACTCACAAATAAATAAATAAATAAAATTTAAAAAGTAGAATTGTGAGAGACTCTCAAATGCACTTCTTTCTCTTTCCCTAACTCTCTCTCTTACTCTATTTCTTTCTTCTCTCCCAGTATTGGGGAGAGAACCCAGGGCCTTACACTTGTTTAGGCAAGCACTCTACCACCGAGCTATATGTCCAACCCTTTGGTTTTGGTTTGTTTGCTTTGTTTCTTAACTATTTACTTTAGGATGGGGGTATCATTAAATTGCCCAAGCTGGCCTTTAAGTCACTCTGTAGCCCAGGCTGGCCCTGAACTTATAATCTTTCTACCTTAGCTTCCCAAGTAGCTGGGATCACAGGCCTTTGCCACCAGATCTGGCTTTCTTTAGGGTGTGTAATGTGATAGTTTAACAAACCTATACTTTATAGAATGATTACAACAATCCAGCTCATTAATACACTCAGCACCTCACATGGTTATTTTTGCACATGTATATGATGAAGAAGTGTAAAACCCACTCAGCAAATCTCCAGCACCTAAGGCGCTATGAGCTGCAGTCAGCACAATGTGTGTTACTGATTACAGTCACAGTGTGTATTACAGTTCCAGATCTTACTCATCCTGCATAACTGAAACTTTGTACCCTGACCAGTACCACCCATTCCCCTCTCCCTCAAGCCCCTGGCAACTACTCATCTTCCTCTCTGGGCTCCACCTGCTTTAAATTTCTGTGCCTGAGTCTGACAATGCAGCATGTCATTCTGTGCCAGATTTATATTGCTTAGCTTGCTGTCCTCCACGAACATTCAGGCAGCAAAGCAACAGGACTTCCTTCTTTTTTTAGAGTGATTAATTATATAGTTAATGTGACTGAAGTCACAGGGTGTGTGAGTTACAGCTGATAAAGGAACTATCATTCAGGACGCACAGCAAAGAGCACCTAAGCTTTCTCTTCTCCTTTATTTTAAGGAGGGGATAAGAGAATTTTGGTGGGGGGCTTTGAAGCAGCTCTGTGGTAGAGTGCTTGCCTAGCATGGACAAGGCCCTAAATTCTATCCCCAGCACTTCAAAACATCTCTAAACAGGCTGACTCTGTGTTGGGTGTGATTCAAGGACACTAGGAAGAAGGCCCAACCCCACCTGTTCTATAGCGTCACATGGGTGGGTTAGTTAATACAAACATTAGTGAGGATCTAGCGCTGGACAGAGGGAAGGTGATCGGCTCCAGGACGATGAAGTAGCTGGTGGTAGAGACGCTTCACAAAACATGTTTTCATTTTCCACTTTGTTTTGGCAGGGAAAGGAATAAACAATTCTTTTTTTTTTTAAATTTTTTATTTATTTCTCTATGTGTATGAATGTACTGTCTGCATGCAGGTTTGTGCACCTGTGTCGTGCAATGCCACGGAGGTCAGAAGAGGGTGTCGGATTCCCCTGGAACTGGAGTTCTCCTGGAATTGGAGTTAGGACGGTTCTCGGCCACCATGTGGGTGCTGGGGATCGAACCCCGGTCCTCTGTAAGAGCGGTCGGCGCTCTTAACCGATAGGCCATCTCTCCAGCCCCAGGAATAAACAATTCTTAAGTAGTCGTAAGACTTGGACTGCACAGCCACTGAGGGACAAGGAGTTGGGCCCAACACACTGCCTGGCACCTTCCCCTGCAGCCCGCACACCCTCTGCCCCCTCGGCTTCTCCTAATCCCCCAGTTTTCATGCGTGGTTTCCTTCCTGGACAACAGAGGGGCCCAAGCCAAGATCATCCCATGCCCTCTGCTCCTGGGTGAGTCATTTCCTTCCACAAAATATTGCTTACTTGCAGGCTGCATTGCATGGGAATATCTTTGTATTTCTCTTTGAATAGCAGACACAGGATGTCTCTTGACCCCAAACACCCAAGTCCTTAACCTCAAATGCTTTCCTATCAAATACAGGTGATAAGACTTGGCCTTTCAAACACTTTCTCAGGTGTGAAATTAAACAAATAATTCCAGATAGGCCGGGTGGCATAGGCCTGTAATCCCAGCTACTTGCGAAGATAAGGGAGGGGAATCACAAATTCAAGGCCAGCAGCCTAGGCAATTTAGAGAGATCCTGTTTCAAAAAGAAAATTTTTGGGGTCTTTTTGAGACAGGGTCTCCCTGTAGCCTCAGCTGGCCTGGAATTCACTATATAGACCAGGCTGGCCTTGAACTCAGAGATCCACCTGTCTCTGCCTCCCAAGTGCTAGGATTAAAGGCATGTGCCACCATGCCTGGCTCAAAAATAATTTTTTGGGGGGGTCTTTTTCGAGAGAGGGTCTCCCTGTAGCCCCAGCTGTCCTGTAACTCACTTTGTAGACCAGGCTGGCCTTGAACTCACAAAGATCCGCCTGCCTCTTCCTCCCGAGTGCTAGGATTAAAGGCGTGCACCACCACGCCTGGCACTCAAAAAGAAAAAATTTAAATGTCTGGGGATATAGGCCAGGGGTAGAGCACTTGCCTAGCATGTGTAAGACTGTGAGTTTAGTCCCCAACATCAGAAAATAAACAGCAAACCAACCAAACAAACCAGAATGAAGCAAGATCATTGTAGTCAGGCCTTGGGTAAATTCAGAAGCAGAGATTCTGGGTTGAGGGGAGGGGTTGATCCTGCTAATGTTGCAGAAACGTCTGGGAGTCAAGAAACCAGTAGTCAAGACAGGTGAAGGAGTTTACACCAGCAGGCTGATCCCTGGATTATTCTGTAATGTGGCATCAGCCCGCGGCTCAAGCCTATAGGGAAATTTATAGTAAGCAAGCAAGCCGGTGTCCCCAAGCTACACAAGGTAGTTGAGCAAGTGGCCACACTGAAGCACGTGGTTACAAAAGCTCACAAGAATGCAGCAGTTTGGCAAACAAAGATTTCAATGGTGGCAATGGTGTGTAGACTGGTGGTAAGCCACGGAGGGCACGGGCAGATTCTGAGTTACTTTCCTCATTCTTTTCTTATGTCTTCCTATCTTGGGGGGCTTTACAAGGTTCCAAGTTCAGAAAAAAGTGGAAAGAGGCCAGGGATGCTGCCGACCATCCTAAACTATACAGGACAGCACCTGGAAAAGAACTTTCGAGAGCCTAGTATCATCGGAAGTTACCATGTTCTAAAGGATAATCAAAGTAATAATGCAGGTAGAAGAATTCACTGCATGCCAGAGACTTCATAAGCATTATCTCATTTAATTGTTCTGACACCCAGAAGTCTGAGTGCTTATTTATCAGTCCATTTTACAGATGAGAAAACACTAGAAGAGTTAAATAGCAGATGTGGTGGCACACACCTGTGATCATAACCCTTGGGAGGTAGAGGCAGGAGGGTCAGGAATTCGAAGCCAGTCTCAGGTGTACAGTAAGTTCAAGGCCAGCTTGAAATACACAGCCTGGCTTAACTGAAACTAAATATCTTGCCCAAGACCCAGAGCTAAAACGGGATGAAGAAAGAACCAATGACAAGTGCCTTCTACCTACCAAGCCCATTCTAGATGCTGCAGACCACTTCCAATGCACAGGGCTTACATCTGAGCTTGAATAGATACAAAATGCATGCTCCTCTTCTCCCCATCCCATAAAAGCAGATGCTACCATTGAAGGAAAATCTGGTTCCTTATCAGCCTCCTTGCAGATCTGGTTCCTCACCAACCACCTCCCAGAAGAGACCTGGCTCCCCCGTCAGAACCCCATCTCTCCTTCCCAGATCCCAGGAAGGAGCAGGACACCGCCCAGGAAGGCACACCCCAAATTCGGGATCCCAGAAAGGCAGGACCTGCTTTCTGGGACTTTCTGGGTCCACCTATATGCATCCCAGACCTCCCCCAACCCCAATGCCCAACCTCCATTATCTTAGGAAGGTTCTGTGCCCCTTGTAGCTGGTAAAGCTGTCTGCATCTGCTGAGAGCAGATTCACTGCTGCCTCTTCATTCCCTTGCCTTCTCCTCCAAAATTCTAACATTAGGTGCCAACACCTGGGCAGGATTTTGGAGTCCTAAGCCCCAGCCCTTCCCTCTGGGTGACCTTATATTCATATTCTCTCTCTTCTCTCTCTCTGCCTCTCTCTCTCTCCCTCCCTCTCCCTCTCCCTCTCCCCCTCCCTCCCCCCTCCCTCCCCTCCCNAGGGAACTTGGGAACACACAGGAGAGCACAGGGGTACTTTGCCTTAAGCATACTTTGGATTTTAACCCCGGGCTTTCCTGTGGGGCTTGTGGGTAGATGAGTTTGAGGAAACTGTGTGCCAGTGTTTTTGGCCTGACTCTGTTGTTGACAGGTTGTATATCTTGCTCCACAGCTCTGGGAGGTGTTCAAGTTTATATTTGTGCAATGAGCAGCAAGCAAACTACATAGACAAGAAAAATGTTACCCAGAAAAAAGGTGACAGCTGACAAGGTTGCCAAAAATTTTATCACCCATATAAATAGATGGCTGGAGACCAACTGTGTTCATCAAAATTGCAACAGTAACGAAAGTCCTAGGTTGTCAGTGGTAACGGATTCAGAAGGCACAAGTGTGGAAGGATTCTAATCCTCAATTGCTGCCTTTGTTTCTGCACCTCTCACTCATAGTGATGCTTTAAACTCTTAAACTCCGGAGTTTTTGCCACTCCTGGAAACAATGGTGTCTCTAAAGAATTAAGCCAGAGAATTTAATACTTTGAATCTGATACTCAGACATAGTGTCAAATGTGAAATATCTCAGGAAATGGGAAGTATCCAGTGGAGTGTCAAAAGGACTCTGACATTATATCCTTTCCTAGAATATGAGTCACTGAAGAGGCTGAAATGGATATGCTGGGAGATTCTTCCTCTCCCTCTCCCTCCTCCCCTCTCCCTCTCCCTCCTTTCCCTCTCCCCCTCCCTCCTCTCCCTCTCCCTCCTCTCCCTCTCCCTCTCTTCTCCCTCTCCTCTTCTCCCTCTCTTCTCTCTTTCTCTCCTCCTCTCTCTCCTTCCTTTCCCCTTCCTTCCTTCCTTCCTTCCTTCCTTCCTTCCTTCCTTCCTTCCTTCCTTCCCACTGGGTCCCATTGAGAGCTCAAACACCCTCCAAACTCACTATTGGGCTAAACGGTTTTTAAAAGAAATTTTCTTCAAGCTATATCTATAGTAAAACAACAAAAAAAGAAATTTTCCTTGACTATCCTATGCCCTCTGTCCTCTAGACCAGAGGGTTCTGCTTGTTTGTCTCCTGAATGCACCCCACACCACCCATTTGGGTAAGATAAGACCAGCCCTGATCTGGAGGTGCCCCAGATCTCTGACCCACTTGAGACTCCAGGAGTCCTCACTCCGGACTTTGCCTCCTTTCCTGAATCTTCACAAGGTGGGGACATTCCCTTCTGAAGATTGGGACACTCCTCCAACCGTCCTCCATAACCTGGGTGGTGACCCAGGTGCAAGAACTGTCTCCTTTAAACTTCACCCTGCCCTAAAAGTTGCCCCCCAATGGGCTCCAAATTGTCTGAACCAAGGAGACCTCGTTGGCCTACCTGAGATCATACCTTGAGACCGTCCAGTTGGGACATGGCAGGGCTGCCACCCTCCCTCAGCGCTCAGCCCAAATCCAGCCTCAGTACTACTGCCAGCACAGCTCCTACTCTGGCTCCTTCCTTTCCTCTTTGTTTCTCTGGGCAAATTCTGGTCCCTTCTCTCTACAAACTCCTGTCTACCCTTTTCTCTCTGCAAATTCCTAGGGCAGGCAGCTCCATCCCCAGCCGGCCGCTGGCTTTTCTTTGTGGGTTTGGGGCTTCTCTGAACCACTTTCCTTGGCCAGAATCCTGGCCTTGGTTCTGCCTCCTGGCTGCTGGCAAGGGTTTTGTGTGTTTGCCCCCCCACCCCCCACCCCGTGGCTTTTGTTGCCCTGTGCCGTCTATGGTCCATCCTCTGTGGCTTCATCCATAACCTCCACCACTGCACTGAGATCTCAGTGGTCTTTTCCTGTCCCTTAAGCTAGTTACAGTTTGTAAAAGCCTCAGCAAATATTCTACTTTATTTCAAACATTTTCTCAACTCTGACCTTAATAAAGGGCCCAGCACACCCTCAACTGTCTGACTTGGCCCACGGTTCCTGTCCACTGCTCTACTGCTGTCTGGTGCAGCTCCTCATGTGTCTCAATCTTTTTGCAATTATTTCTTTGATTTTCATCTTAAAGTTATAAATCAACACACGTTTTTATAAGCTCAGATGCTCTCTGATGACACTCTTAGCTTTGGGGTTGCTGGAACTCAATTGTTTGTTAGTACATCCCAAAGCAGAACTAGTGCTCTGTTTGTCCATTCCAAGTAATTGATCTCCTGATCATAAATCTATTAGGTTGAAAAGGCCCATTAAAAATGGCCCAAGATAATTTGACTCTGGATTTCCAACATTCCAAACTCTCTCCATTATAAGAGTTCTAGCCACTTATGAGGAGTTACAACCTATTTTTTTGGAACTTTGTTTACATATCCCCTTATATTTTATCTTTGTTGTGGACTCTTCTTAATCCATTCTATTGGTGAGAATTCTCACAGAGCTTCTATTAGACCACGTGTTTCATCTCATATATATATATATATATA
>VZQC01006857.1:245263-259256 GCA_009823505.1 Rhizomys pruinosus
CCTGGCTTTACCCTCACTCTATCTGTGGGATGTCCCCCTACCCTTTCACCCTTGCTTTACCCTCACTCTATCTGTGGGATGTCCCCCAACCCTTTCCTCCTGGCTTTACCCTCACTCTATCTGTAGGATGTCCCCCAACCCTTTTGCCCTTGCTTTACCCTCACTCTATCTGTGGGATGTCCCCCAACCCTTTCACCCTTGCTTTACCCTCACTCTATCTGTGGGATGTCCCCCTACCCTTTCACCCTTGCTTTACCCTCACTCTATCTGTGGGATGTCCCCCAACCCTTTCACCCTTGCTTTACCCTCATTCTATCTGTGGGATGTCCCCCAACCCTTTCACCCTTGCTTTACCCTCATTCTATCTGTGGGATGTCCCCCTACCCTTTCCTCCTTACTTTACCCTCACTCTATCTGTGGGATGTCCCCCTACCCTTTCGCCCTTGCTTTCAGTGTCAACCTCAAAGGATTTATTGTAAACCTCAATTTGATAAAGGTTGTTCTCTCTATCCACAGTCTATACTCATTCAAAACCTAAAACTCTCTATGTTTTCTGTTAAGTTCACCTGGGACCCTACAAAGCCTCAGTGTGTACACAGAAAATATTAATTTATTATATTATCTCATATATTTAATGTTCTTTTAGTAGAATAATACTATATCACGCTCCCTTCTGAGCCAAACAACTGCCTTCCTCATGACTTCTGCTGTGCTTACAAGCGAAAAAAATCACCATAATCATACTTGTTGATTATTGTGTTTTGGGTGCATCTAGTTTTCCTTTTTTTTTTAGTCTTTTCTTTTTTTTTTTTAAATTTTATTTATTTCCGTATGTGTATGAATGTATTGTCTGCATGCAAGTCTGTGCACCCGTGTCGTGCAACGCCGCGGAGGTCAGAAGAGGGTGTCAGACTCCCCCGGAACTGGAGTTCTCCTGGAATTGGAGTTTCAGACGGCTCTTGGCCGCCATGTGGGTGCCGGGGATCGAACCCGGGTCCTCTGCAAGAGCGGTCGGCGCTCTTAACCGCTAGGCCATCTCTCCAGCCCATTTTTTTTTAGTCTTTTCAAGACAGGGTCTCCCTGTAGCCCCAGCTGTCCTGGAACTCACTCTGTAGACCAGGCTGGCCCTTGAACTCCCAAAGATCTGCCTGCCTCTGCTTCCCAAGTGCTAGGATTAAAGGCGTGCACCACCATGCCCTTTTGCACCTAGTTTTCATGTAATAATGTGATACCTGTTTTTTCATATGTTGAGATCTCATATAATTCTGTATGTGTGTTCATAATTGTCTTCATATGTTGTTTCTGTCAAAACAATTTTGTTTTTGTGTTTTGTTTTTTTTCAAGACAGGGTCTCCCTGTAGCCCCAGCTGTCTGGGATTCACTATGTAGACCAGGCTGGCCTTGAACTCACAGAGCTCTACTTGCCTCTGCCTGAGTACTGGGATTAAAAGCATGCACCACGATGCCCAGCAAAACAACTTTTTAAAACAAACTAGCCATTTCTTTTCCTTTTCATTTTTTTTATTGTGCACAAAATTGTTGATTTTATTTTTACTTTGGCATGCCCAATTAAGATGCACATGTGCAGATTTATAAATAAGGGGATTTCGATGATGCATTACAAAGGCCTTATCAACTTGGCTACCCTGAACATCTTTAAATCTATTAAACCAATGTATCTAGGTCTATTAAGTGTTTTGCAAAAATGTAAATGCTAATTATTTATACAAAACATCATCTGAGCTGGTTGATTAAGGATCCTATTTGTTAGATACCTGCATTAGTCCCTTTTCTGTTGCTGTGCTAGAACCACCATGACCAGGGAACATAAGTTTATCTGAGGAAGAGTTTATTTGAGCTTGCTGTTAATGATTCCAGGGGAATTTGAGTCCATCATGGTGGGGAGGCGTGGTGGCAGGAGGTACCAGAGCAGAAAGCAGAGGTTCACATCTTCAAGCAGGCACTGGAAGCAGAGAGCCGGACTTGAGGCTGGCAATGCTTTTTGAACTCTCTAAGCCGCCCCCAGGGAAGAGCTTCCTCCAGCATGGCCACACCTTCTAAGACCTCCAAAAACAGCGCCATCCATCGACTGGGGACAAAATGTCCAAATACTTGGAGCCTATGGTTTTGGTTTGCTTTCAGTGTTTTAAGGTTTCTCTCTCTCTCTCTCTCTCTCTCTCTCTCTCTCTCTCTCTCTCTCTCTCTTTGGTTTGGTTTGAAAGTATTTTGGTTTTGACATTCAATTTGGTTTTTCCTTGCTTTCAGAGCTCTGAAAGTGTGTTTGATTTTGACCATTTGTTTGTTAAGTTTCCTGGCATCATTTTTTCCCTTCTTTTCCTCTGGACACTTTTCCCACAGCTAATCTAAGCAATGAAGTTTGGGGGCTGGATCAGCAGTTAACAGCACTGACTGCTCTTGCAGAGGACCAGGGTTCAATTCCCAGCACCCACCTGGAGGCTAAAAACCATCTTTAAGCAGGGTGTGGTGATGCAAGCCTTTAATCCTAGCACTTGGGAGGCAGAGGCAGGCGGATTTTTGTGAGTTCAAGGCCAGCCTGGTCTACAGAGCCAGTTCCAGGACAGCCGGGACTACAGGGAGACCCTGTCTCGAAAAGACCAAAAGAAAAAAAAAAAGAAAAGAAAAAAAGAAAATGTCTAAGGTCAACATTCAATCAAAACCTTTTCTTAAATTAGTTCTCATAAAGGTTAACTTAGGAATAGAATATATGTCCAGTCAAGGTTTACTCAAGAATGCTTATTATATGTTTTTTCTTCACAGTTGTCACCTTTATGATGTTCTTCCTCCCTGCTCCGACAAGCAGACCCAGGAGGAGGAGGGGTGAGCCCATACAGGTTAGTAAAGAAACTAACCTGCGAGGGAATAACTTAACTTTATTTTTACAACCCAGGGTCTTTATACCAGACCTTGTGAGGTGGGAATGGGGGGTGTGGCATACAGGAATTTACAGCGTATGCAGGATGCTAGTCCACCGAAACTGAGGTGTGTACGCCAGATCACTACAGGAATAGGACAATGTTTTGCCTAAAGCATCAAGGGCAGAGGCACCAAGTAGGTTCCATAAGGGAGCAGGAAATCAGCAGGGTGCCAGCCTCTGAGGGCTGGGGATTGCCAGCATCTAAAGCTGACTTCCTAACCTAAGTGCTCCAGGCAAATGGAATGCCCACACACAGCAATTAAAAGTACCAGACTGATGTAACTGACTGTGCTGGGTAGATTTAGTGGCAATTTGACACACTAAAAAATTGAGAGCCTCAGTTGGGGAATTGCCTCCATTGGACTGGCCTGTGGCCATGTCTGGGGGCTATTTCTTGATTGTTGAGTGATATGGAAGGGCCCAGCCCACTGTGGGTGATGCCACCTATGGGCAGGTTTTTGTGTCTTATATAAGAAAGAAGACTGAGGGGCTGGAGAGATAGCCTGGCGGTTAAGAGTGCCAACTGCTCTTGCAGAGGACCTGGGTTCGATCCCCAGCACCCACATGGTGGCTGAGAACCCTCTGTAACTCCAATTCCAAGAGAACTCCAGTTCCAGGGGAATCCGAGACCCTCTTCTGACCTCCGAGGCATTGCATGACACGGGTGCACAAACCTACATGCAGACAGTACATTCATATACATACAAAAATAAATAAAATTTAAAAAAAAAAAAGAAAGAAAGAAGACTGAGCATGGGTCAGGGAAGCAAGCCAGTAAGCAGCACTGCTTCATGGCCTGTATTTCAGCTCCTGGCTCCAGCTTCCTTCCCTGAGTTCCTGCCTTGGGCTCCCTATGTGATGAACTGTGACCAGGGAGATGTAAGAAGAATAAACGCTTTCCTCCCCAAGTTCTTATTGGTCAGAGTGTGGTGTCACAGCAATTGAAGGTGAACTAGAATGCTGACTTCTTGGATATTTAGTAACCATAATTAAAGACCTACGTTAATCTGATCAGAGGGCCTTAAAGGGACAGCTGTTTTGTTACTCGACTCAGAGGTTGACTAAGTCCCAGGGGACTATGGAGCGTTTCTCAAAATGTCCTGTAACTGTGATGAGTAACCCGATCTCCTGTTCAGGGAGGCCACAGAGACAGCACTAGAGGGACTCAAGCCAGCATCTGGCCTATAAACAGGAAGGTCAATACAAGAAAATTTCCTTCGTGCTTCTAAGAAATTGGCCAGGCAGTTTTAGGGTAAAGACCCCAAAAGAAAAGTGACCACTTTCTTTCCAGCTGAGAGCTAGAAATTCCCTTGGATCTCCCAATAAACTTGTCCCTACCTGAGGCTAGGGATGTCAGAACTATCTAATCCAAAGAGGCCTCTAGTCCCACCATAGCTAGAGGCTGGGGATGCCAATCAGGGGTTCTGGTTTTTTTTTTTAATCTCTCTCTTTTTTCTGAAGTAATACCCTGTTCCTAGAAGACATGCTGATGATGTGACCATAACCTCGATGGAACTGGACAGCTGGACTGAAGACTGGACTAAGCAGTTCATCTCTTACTCCCCTCTTCCCTCCACTAATCCCTTATTGACTCCTGAGTAATGAGACCACTGTACTATGCTTAATCAACTGTTGTCTCCAAAGATTCTTACAGAATCTCCTGACTAAGGAGCCCGTATGACCTCGCAGGCTACTACCTGAGACCAAGTCAGGGCTAGGTTCCTGTTCCATGCCAGCAGAGGACTCCCTCTCAGTGAAGAGACAAAAGATGCCACCGCCCCTCTCTTTTTATGTCTTCGGGGTTTAAAATGAAGGAAAACCAGCCTGACAAATGACTGAGTGAGCTGAACTTTGCCCCACCCTGCCTCCCAACTCTGGAAAGCTTTCTCAAAACACATGACCTCTAGCAAAAGCCATCTGGTTTCTTATCAGCCTCCTTGCACCAACCACCTCCCAGAAGAGACCTGGCTCCCCCGTCAGAACCCCATCTCTCCTTCTCAGATCCCAGGAAGGAGCAGGACACCGCCCAGGAAGGCACACCCCACCTTCTGGGATTCCAGAAAAGCAGGACCCACTTTCTGGGTCCACCTATAAATCCCAGACCCTCCCCAACCCTGATGCCCAACCTCCATTCCCTCCGGAAGGTTGTGTCCAGATAGCTAATAAAAGCTATCTGCATCTGTTGGGTCAGATTCTGTTTCTATTTCTTTACCTCATTGCCTCCTTGTCCTAAATTCTAATTGTAAGGATTAAAATGCAAATCCCTGTGCCAGGCGTGGTGGCGCATGCCTTTAATCCCAGCACTTGGGAGGCAGTGCCCGGTGGATCTCTGTGAGTTCAAAGCCAGCCTTGTCTACATAGTGAGATTCAGGACACCTGGGGCTACAGGGAGACCCTGTCTCAAAAAGATCAACATAAATAAATAAATTCCTTGATAGCATTTATCTATTCTTGTTACTTTCTGGCATTACAAATTGTCCTCAATCAAGGAAACCTACAAGTGAATTCCAATTACACTAGGGGGCGAGTCTCTAGCCTAGGCTGGCCTTGAATTCTCTACGTAGCTGAGGTTGACCTCAAACTCCTCATCTCCCAACTAGGGTGCAGTTGTGCACTGCCATATCCAGTTTTATGTAGTATTAGGGAGCATACTCAAGTCTTCATGCATAGCTAGGCAAGCACTCTACCAGCTGAACTGTACTCCGCAGCCTGGTAGCAAATACTTTCTCAATAGCTGTTTCAGCGGCATGATTCCTAATGGGCATTTGTCTATAAACTTTATTTTTATGTGTATAAATGTTATGCCTGCATGTATGTGAGTGCATCCATGTCATACACTGACAGAAGAAGGCGTTGGAGCCCATGGAACTGGACTTGCAGATAGTTGTTAGCTACCATGTGGGTGCTGGGACAGTGCTCTTAACTGCTAAGCCATTTCTTTAGCCCCCTGCATTTGTCTATAAACCTCACTACTCCCATAAAAGTCCAGCTATCTGTTCGGCCTTGGGGAAAGCCCCCTATCCCCAGACAGTCCTCCCCAGCAAAGAGCGGGCTTTGCAATAACAGAGCCCCAGCGATCCCCAGGAAGGATGAGCAGGCCTGCAGCTGGGCTGCGCCTGACCACACACTCACCCCTTTCTCCTTCTGCATCTCCATCCTTGCTCTGGAAGGGCAGCCCGCTGCTTGCCGCCTCAGTGACAACCACACTGTGTGGAGAGAGAAGACATTTGGGTTGCACTTTGGCCGTGCCAACTCACAGCCAATTGCATTTTTATTGCCAGTCTAAGTCAGAATAACCCTTTCAGGCACCTGGACATGCCTTCTTTTCACTTCTGCTTTTAAGTTAAATGTCTGGGGTTTGGCTAAGCCAGTGGGTATCTCAGCCTGGAATTAACTGCAGGCTCAGCAGTCCCCCAAAGACAGACTCCAGTGTTTCCTCACTCTTCAAGCCTCTCAGTGAGTGACTGGAAGAGCTAATTCTGTCTGGAACACACAGAAAGCAACAGCTGTCACTGGCCCTCTAACGCATTATGTCATGGGCTATAGATGGGGCCCTAGAGACTTAGCAGAGGTAGTCTCCACTTGCAGGCCTGCAGCCCAGGGTCCCAAGTGAGAAGTCAGTCTTCGCCTAAGTAACTATGCCAAAACTTGACTAGTATTATGGGCGCTAGATATGGACCCCAGCACCTTGCTTATGCTAAGGAGTGTAGAGTACTGAGTGAGCTACACCCGAAATTCGATTTTGCTTTTGAAAGAATTCCAAGGAGCCTGGAGAGACAACTGTCTATGTATGCATTCACCAATAGTGGAAAAGCAATAAATACCTTGTACCCTTTATTGGAAGGACAGGGGTAAATAAGTCACTTGGGTGGATAGTCTGGGTCTGGCTGTCCACGCAGCCTGGCCACCACAGGTCCCTGTGCTCAGCACGTGTTTAGCTGCCATGGAGCATTCCGAGCCAAGTGGCCAAAATCCAGACCAAAGTCTCGCCAGGCCCGCGGGTTTTCATCTTTACATGACCTGTTCATTTTATTTATTTGCTGTGGCTCAAATCCAGTCTCAGCTTTCAGATTTGGGGTTTAAAACTGCCTTCTCCCCTCTCTTTGCCTTCAAGCAGTTTTGGAGCCCACTATGTCGCTACTGGAATCCAGGAATTGTGAATCCTCGAGGGTGATACTGTAATAGCGGGGAGGGCCTGTGTTGAGCAGTTAGGGGAGGGGAGTCTCCCTGTCCTTAGGGACAATTGAGCATCTCCTTCCACACCTGCGGGTTTTTTCTTTTTCTTTTCCTTTTGAAACACAGCAACACAAAGGTCTTCAACTAAGGTAAGACCAGAAGTTTCCACTTATTTCAGAGTTAGAAAAGCAAAACAAAACAAAAACAAAAACAAAAAACTTTTCCGAAGAAAATACACTTTAGTCGAAGGTGGTAGTGGGTGTCCACCTTATTGGGAAGTGAGGGGGAAGGGACTAGTTGTGAATCGACAGAGTCTGCAGTCCTCCCTCATATCCAGCGGAGACCAAAGACCGAAGCTTGGTCCCTGATCTTCAATTTCTTTTCTCCCTGATGTCTTCCAGCTAGCAGGGATCTGAAAGCGGACGGTTCAGCCCCTGCCCTGACTTCCCCAACTGGGTCCGAGCAGGATTATCCTACCGGTACCGGTTCCTGCTGCTGTCCCCAGATCAGCCCCACAGGTGCGTGGCTAAGAGCGGGGGGGGGGGGGGCAGCGCCGTGTGTGTGCGTGGGGCGCTGAGTCCCCAGGATCCTGAGTCCCCTTAGCTCTGTCTGGTCCTAATCAGCTGGCCTGGAGCGCTCCTTCTGGCCCTGAACCTCCAGCCTGCTCAAGGCGACCAGGGTCCGTGCTTCAAGCATCCCTCGAGATGCTCCTGGGGGCTGCGTCCGTCCTCTGTGCCCCTGGAAGGGCCTCGTGCTCCTCGCGCTCTTCTGAGGACAAGCCAAGGCCCACAGGCTCCAGGGCTGGAAGAAGAGCAGTGGTCACTCTTGGAACAGCAGTGCTCCGGGCCCTTCGGGGTTTGGGAGTATGTGGCTGTTCACGGTTTGATTCTCCATGTTGTCCCCCTCCGCGTCGCCTGTAGAGCTTCCCACGGGCATCTTGTCCTAGCCTCTGCCTTTTTCTGAGAATGGAAATCTGCCACTTGATTTTAGCTTCGGGGTTTATTTTATTTTATTTCCTTATTTTTGTATTAAGGCAGCACTCCATTCTGTAACCAGGCTGTTCTGGAATCCACTATCTAGGACAGGTTGGCCTTGAACCCCTGGTGATCCTGCCTCAGCCTCCCAAATGGGCTGAGCTCAGCTTTCAACTTTGGGGTTTTAAATGGCTTTAATAAACAGCAAAGATGAATCCATGGCCCTTTTGGTGAATTACAGATCACAGGATGAAGACTGTGGAAGGAACATGTACTAATAATATTTCTAAGAAATGGGCATCTGTTTTGGAACCAAGAGCCAAAGAATTGTTTTAAAAAAGAAAATGAGGGGCTGGAGAGAGGGCTTAGCAATTAAGAGCACTGGCTACTCTTCCAGAGGCCCCAGTTCCTTTGCCAGCAGGAACATGTTGGTTACAACTATCTGTAACTTCATCTCCACCGGGATCTGATGCCCTCTTCTGGCCTCTGCAGGTGCTGCACATACATGGTGCACTTATATATGCAGGCAAGCGACTCCACTCCTACACATACAATAAAAATAATTTTGAGGGGGGCCTTTTTGAGACAGGGTCTCCCTATAGCCCCCGCTGTCCTGGAACTTGATATGTAGACCAGGCTGCCCTTGAACTCACAGAAATCCACCTGCCTCTGCCTCCTGAGTGTTAGGATTAAAGGTGTACGCCACCACACCCAGCAAAATAAACTTTATTAAAAGGTGAGAAAATGCCGGGTGTGGTGGCGCACGGTCTCAGCTCTCAATTCCAAAATCGTGATTAGTAACACAGCCTGGGAAACACAAATGTTAGCACACACATTTAGAAAACAGAATCTGGCTGGGTATGGTGGCACACGCCTGCAACCCCAGTACTTGGGATGTGGGGGCAGGAAGAGAGGCAATCAAGGTCATCCTTGGCTGTGTAGTGAGTTTGAGGCCAGCCTAGGCTATGTGAGACCATATCTCAAAAAGGAAAACGAAAAAGTAAGACAAGTAAGGAGCAAGGAGACAGGAGCAGAAGAGGACTTAGAATTTGGGAGCTGTGGGCTGGAGAGGTGGCCTAGCGGTTAGGAGCGCCGACTGCTCTTGCAGAGGACCTGGGTTCGATCCCCAGCACCCACATGGTGGCTAACAACCGTCTGTAAGTCCAATTCCAGGAGAACTCTAGTTCCAGGGGGGTCCGAGACCACCCTCTGACCTCCGCGGCATTGCATGACATGGGTGCACAGACCTACATGCAGACAGTACATTCATACACATGGAAAATTAAAAAAAAAGATTTTGGAAGCTGTTTGTTCTGGGACAGGAGATTGTGTATGATTTTCCTTTTAGTGTGTGTGTATATATATATATATATATATATCATATATATTATATTCTTTCTTTTTTTTTTTT
This sequence comes from Rhizomys pruinosus, assembly GCA_009823505.1. Taxonomy (NCBI): domain Eukaryota; kingdom Metazoa; phylum Chordata; class Mammalia; order Rodentia; family Spalacidae; genus Rhizomys; species Rhizomys pruinosus. The sequence goes on from VZQC01006857.1 coordinate 254,760, forward strand.
TTTGGTCTTTTCAAGACAGGGTCTCCCTTTAGCCCCAGCTGTCCTGGAACTCACTCTGTAGACCAGGCTGGCCTCGAACTCACAAAGATCCGCCTGCCTCTGCCTCCCAAGTGCTAGGATTAAAGGCGTGCACCACCACGCCTGGCATCTTTTTAGTTTATATTTTTATTTACTGGGTCTTTTGCTGTACTAAAGAGGAGAAACAGTGAGATATAGAAATAGCCTTGGCCACTTGGGACTCAGACTCTAGTTGGGAAAACAGAATTTAGACAAATGAACACATTGAGCAATCTAAGCTATAAATGGCTCATAGAGGGTGTGTGGTGGGGAGCTGGGAAAGGAAGTGGGGAAGACGAAGAGTGTTCAGCTGTCGGAGAGAGCCAGGCTGGGGACAGTGTGTGCCAACAGCATGTGTGCCACTCTGAAGGAACTGCAGAGTCAGGGTGTCTGAAGAGCACAAGGCAGATGAGAGGGGCCATGGCAGGAGACTGTTGAGTTGGGAGGACAGACAACCGTCAGCACTTTCATAACCCTGTTAAGGAGCAAGCGAAGGCATTAATTATATTTATGCATGTGGTAAGTACATGTGGGCGCAGTTGCCAGTGTGGCCAGAGGCATTCCATCCCTGCAGAGCTGGGATTACAGGCATTTGTGAAGCCTGGGTGTTGAGAACTGAGCTTGGCTCTTCACCATTAAGTTGTCTCTCCAGCCTAATTTGACTCCATCCTGATCCAATTGCACTGTGTTTTCCATATGGGGATTGAACCCAGAGCTAAGCACACACTGTGCCACTGAGCCGCACTACAGCCTTCAGATTTCCAACCTGATGGAACGGCCGTCTATCAGTAGTGAGCAGCCTGAGGATCTGGGAGTAGAGACAGAAGCGTGATCTGTGCTGCTGCGGGTGAAGCTTCACCATCGGCTGCATTATCCCAATCACAGTGGCTTTTGTGTTCAGATTCTGTAACATTCTGGTTGTCAGCACCAACTCTCTTCTCCTTTAGACTTTATGTTTCCATGCCCTTCAGCAACCAGTGTGATATGTGTGTGTGTGTGTGTGTGTGTGTGTGTGTGTCCAAGCAGATCTGTTAGCTGTGCCCCTGAGTTGCACCATGTCTAGTGAGGGGATTAACACGGAATGTCCAAAGTCCAATGCCCACACAACATGTCGCCCTCACCTATGCCCTGTCCCCAGCTATACTCCGCCCAGGCGTGTCCCTGGCTATGAGAACACAATCTGCCACATAAGTAGAAAAGGAGAAAAACACCAGCAGGAGTGTGTGCTTCGTCATCCTTTTAGTGCCTGTCCACGCTTTGATCGAATGTTCCTGAAGCAGAGAGGCTACCAGCCCCAGGCTGACACACTTGCTGTATAAGTTCCAGAGACCTGAGCAGTTTGTTCTGTTCTTTTCCCACCAAGAACAGAATTTGACCTCATCTATCAGAGAGTACAGTAGGACAGAAGGGTGCATTCCTGGGAATCACAGAGCAAGAACAGAAAAGCTAGTATCCCCAGCTCCTTGGGGACCTGCATAGTTACTGTTGACTAAGCATTACCTTAAAATGCCATTCTTGGGTTTGGAGAGATGGCTCAGCAATTAAGAGCACTGGGCTGCTCTGGCAGAGGACCAAGTTTGATTCCCAGCACCCACATGGCAGTTAACAACCATCTGTAACTCCAGTTCCAAGGGAACTCCGCGGCGTTGCACGACACGGGTGCACAGACTTGCATGCAGACAGTACATTCATACACATACAGAAATAAATAAAAATTAATAAAAAAATTTAAAAAAAAGAAAAAGATCATAAAAAAAGATGTTCTATATGAAAAACACAACAACTCAACGACAAATTTACAGAAAAGTCATATAATATAAAATTAACCATTTGCCACCTTCAGGTCAATAGGAGACCATGTCTCAAAGGAAGTGGACAGCGTGCCTGAGAATGGCACCCCAGGTTGTCTTCTGGTGTTTACCAGCATTTGTATGTGCACACACCCCAGCATGCATAAAATAAATAGGTTAAGAGATAGCTCTTGTGTGGTTGTGTGTGTATGTGTGTGTGTGTGTGTGTGTGTGTGTATGTTTTGGTCCTTTAGTCCCAGCTGGCATGGAACTCACTCTGTAGACCAGGCTGGCCTTGAACTCACAGAGGTCCTCCTGCCTCTGCCTCCCAAGTGCTGGGATTAAAGGTGTACACCTCCACACCCAGCTTTTTTTTTTTTCTCTCTTTTTGAGACAGGGTCTCCCTATAGCCCCAGCTGGCCTGGAACTCACTATGAGGACCAGCTGGCCTTGAACTCCCAGAGATCTGCCTGTCTCTGCCTGTTGAGTGCTCAGATTAAAGGCCTGCACAACCAGGCCTGGCTTAACTACAAATTTTATTTTTTTGTCTTTTTGAGACAGGGTCTTCCTGTACTGCCAGCTGTCCTAGAACTCAGGCTATGTAGACCAGGGTGGCCTTGAACTCACAGAGATCCACCTGCCTCTGCCTTCCAAGTGCTGGGATTATAGGCGTGCACCACCAAACCTGGCTAACTACAAATTTTAAAGTAATGGTGTTGAGGGGTGGTAGAGAAATGGCTTGTCGGTCAAGAGCACTTTCTGTTATTGCTGAGGATCCAAGTTCAGTTCCCAGGACTCAAATCTGGCAGCTCACAACCACCTATAATTCCAGCTCCAGAGGAATCTGAACCTCTGGTCTCTGAGGGTAACTGCACACATGTGACACACACTTACAAAGACACATGTATACACAATTAAAATTAATAAATCTTCTTTAAAAAGGAATGATACTTGGGGGCCTGGAGAGATGGCTCAGTGGTTAAGAGCACTGGCTGCTCTGGCAGAGGACCTGGGTTTGATTCTCAGCACCCATATGGCAGCTAACAACCATCTGTAACTCCAGTTCCAGGGGATCTGACACCCTCTCTGATCTCCATGGACATTGCATGACATGAGTGCACTTACATACATGCAGGCAAAACACTCATATGCATAAAATTAAAAAAATAATATAAGCTAAGTGTGGTGGTGCACACCTTTAATCCCAGCACTCAGGAGGCAGAGACAGGTGCATCTCTGTGAGTTCAAGACCAGCCTGGCACCCTCCCGTAGCCCCTCCCCCACTGGCATCTCCCATAGCCCCTCCCCCACTGGCATCCTCCCGTAGCCCCTCCCCCACTGACATCCTCCCGTAGCCCCTCCCCCACTGGCATGCTCCTGTAGCCCCTCCCCCACTGGCACCCTCCCGTAGCCCCTCCCCCTCTGTCATTTGTGTCAAGGCCCATCATGTCAAGTTAGAGTCCTCAGACATCCCTCAGTACAACTTCCTTCACTGGGGTCTAGTCAGCCTGTCTAGAGTCCCTCCCTTTAAGAAGATCATTTCTGCTGGGCACGGTGGCACGCACTTTAATCCCAGCACTCGGGAGGCAGAGGCAGGCAGATCTCTGTGAGTTCAAAGCCAGCCTGGTCTACAGTGAGCTCCAGGCCAGTTGCGACTAAAAAGAGAGAGGCCCTGCCTTGAAAAGACCGAAAAAAAGAAAAGAAAAAAAAAGATCATTTCTTCCTTGCTTAGCAGTAATCAGCTACCAATAATTCTTCAACTAAGATTGGGGCCTGCTGCCCATTTTTACAGTTCTGTACTGAGTTCTTATCAGCTTTCGTATGCATGGGGCTTGTGTGTGCTGACACTGTTGCTGTAGCTTCCTATGAGCAGGGTTCCAGGAGCTTGTAGAACTCTATTGCCATATGGTCATGCACCTCCTCCTTGGCTCTTACAATCTTTCCACCTCATTTTATATTATATGACTTTTACCTCAATAAAAATGTTGGCACGGAGTCATATCTTCACCATAGCAAAACAAAGAAATCATGACTCATAAATTCAAAATAAAGGTGGTAATGATTTTATGTAATTTAGTAATAAGATCTTATAACTGATTCAAAAAAGAATCTAGATAAGCTAGGGCACACCTGTAATCCCAGCAGGGAGGTAGAGGCAGGAAGATCAGGGATTCAAGGTTGGTCCACAGCTACGTAGTGAGTTGGAGGTCAGCCAGAGTCACAGTTCAGTCTGGTGCTGCAGAGTTCCAGCTGATCCCGCCGTGCCCCCTACAGCTTTCACCTATCCCAAGCCCAAGGAAACCAGAGTTAAAGCCTTATATCCTACCTAGTACCTTCAGTAAGCTATTGAACCCAGAGATCCCTCTTCTTTCTTTCTTCTTTCTTTTTCTTTCTTTCTTTCTTTCTTTCTTTCTTTCTTTCTTTCTTTCTTTCTTTCTTTCTTTTCTTTCTTTCTTTCTTTCTTTCTTTCATTCATTCATTTATTTTGGTCTTTTCAAGACAGGGTCTCCCTGTAGCCCCAGCTGGCTTGGAACTCACTCTGTAGACCAGGCTGACCTTGAACTCACAAAGATCCGCTTGCCTCTGCCTCCCAAGTGCTAGGATTAAAGGCGTGCGCCACCACACCCAGCGATCCCTCTCCTTAAAAAAA
>VZQC01006857.1:264526-317976 GCA_009823505.1 Rhizomys pruinosus
CCCGGGTCCTCTGCAAGAGCGTCGGTGCTCTTAACCGCTAGGCCATCTCTCCAGCCCCACAAATTTCTTTTCTTTCTTTTTTTTTTTTATTATTATTTATTTTTTTTTTTTTGTATGTGTATGAATGTACTGTCTGCATGCAGGTCTGTGCACCCGTGTCGTGCAATGCCGCGGAGGTCAGAAGGGGGTCTCGGATTCCCCTGGAACTGGAGTTCTCCTGGAATTGGAGTTACAGACGGTTCTTAGCCGCCATGTGGGTGCTGGGGATCGAACCCGGGTCCTCTGCAAGAGCGTCGGTGCTCTTAACCGTTAGGCTATCTCTCCAGCCCCCACAAATTTCTTTAAAGATGGAACTTTTTTCTCATTTAACCCTTTGATGGAAAAGACAGTACATATCATTTGCCTTTCGAACACTTCCAAGGCTGTGCCTGGGCTCTAAACTGTGACTGCTCTGGGCAGGATTGGACACTGAGTGGACTCTTCAGATTGGGTTCCATCATCAAGACAGGCTGGCCAGCAGCGGACCCACAACCGCATCAAAAGCTTTCTCCAGTTGCTTTTATAGAAGCACTGGGTCTCATTTTGGATTTACTACCACAGGTCAGACGCAACTGAGCCCGGGGGTCAGCCAGCATATAACGACAGAATTGTCAAGGAAGTGGGGTTGGGAATCTTTCTCACCAGAGCCTCGAAGCTTACGGACCTGGTAGTTGGGACTCGCCCACTTCCCACTTTTTTTCTTTTTCTTTTGTGGTCTGGGGATGGAACTCTGGGTCTTATGAACGTTCACTCAAGGCAGTTGTCTCTCCTGAGCCACACCTCCAGCCCTTGCCTGCTTCTTTCTCCTTCAGCTCTCCCCCTCCTCCTCTTCTTGTGTGTCTGTGTGTACACATATATGTATGTGCACATATGTACTCACACCTGCTCCATAACACACACAGCACAAATCTGGATAGTTGTAGGGAAATGTGGTCCATCAGCACTCAGAGGTCCACCCCGAAAAAAGAAAGGAGAAAGGATAAATACCCTAGACGTTGTCCCTTCCATTCTGAGAGCTTCTGAGGTTCTAGGTTTTCCCTCACCCTGGCCAGCAATGCACTGGGCTCATAGCCTGGGACTGAGCAGCCACCCACAACCCCAAGGATAAAAAGCCAGCTTGCAAGTGCTGGGACCACAGAAAGGCTGTCACACTCGCCCTGCTTTTACATTGGTGCTCTGGTTCTGAAATCATCCTCACACTTGCACAGGTGCTTTGTACACTGAGCCATCTCCCCAGCCCGTCTACACCATATTTTTTTAAATCTTAAAAAATTTATTATTATTTTAGCCAGGTGTGGTGGCACACGCCTTTAATCCCAGCACTTGGGAGGCAGAGGTAGGTGGATTGATGTGATTTCAAGGCCAGCCTGCTCTACATGGTGAGTTCCAGGCCAGAGAGATCTCACAGAGGGAGAGGATGGAGAGAGAGGATAGAGAGAAGATAGAGAGGATAAAGAGAGGATGGAGAGAGGATACAGAGGATGAAGAGAGAAGAGAGAGAGAGGATGGAGAGCATGGAAAGGATGGAGAGAGGATAGAGGGGATGGAGAATGGAGAGAGAATGGGAAGAGAGGATGGAGAGAGAGGATGGAGAGAGAGGATGGAGAGAGAGGATGGAGAGGTATCCAGGTCTCAGCCACGGCGCCTCGGTCAGTCTGATCTGAGTCTCTAACCATATGTAATCAGTTTACCAACACACAGGAGAAAAATAACTGTTTTATTTAACTTAAAATATCAAGACTTTGTCCTCTGCCCATCCAGGGTTAGCATCACCCTCCTGAAAAAGCTCACACTGGGCAATTTACATCGCATAAGGAAGTTCATAAAAACATGTGAATAGCTTTGATTGTACCCTGCGCTTGGGCCATATAAATTTAATTTTAAAGAGAGAGTGGCAGAGACAGAAAGAGAGAGAAACAAAAAGAGAGATGGAGAGAGAGGAGGAGAAAGAAATCTAAATGCTTCACAAAGCCAGGTTTGGTGGCTCAGGCCTACAATCCCAAACACAGAGAAAGCTGAGACAGGAGGGTCACAAGTTCAAGGACTGCCTGGCCAGCTAAGCAAGAATCCTGTTCCCCCCCACACACACCCCTTTTTTTTTCTTGTCTTTTTAAGACAGGGTCTCCTTTTAGTCCCAGCTGTCCTGGAGCTTGCTCTGTAGACCAGGCTGGCCTTGAACTCACAAAGATCCACCTGCCTCTGCCTCCCAAGTGCTAGGATTAAAGGCGTGCGCCACCACACCTGGCACCATCTCTTTTTTAAATGAAAAGGGGCTGGGGGTATAGCTTAACGTTAGAGCACTTGTGTGGTGCTAGACCCTAGGCTCAATCCCCACTATCTCCCACTACCAAGTAACACCAGAGGCACAGAAATGCAGCTGGTAAACCTGATGGGAACGAGATTGAGAAGGCACGCAAGCAGGCAATGGAGCTCGGAACACAGCAAGGCTGTAGCACCTGTTACGGCTGAGGTCACGCTTGAGTGTGGAGGGGCACAGGCAGGTAAACATTAACACCAATAAGAAGAGAAAGAACCCCCACCGCAGCTGAGCAAAGTGTGAGTTGAGCAGTTGGCCCTGCATGGCTCACATACCTGTGGCCCCTGCTGGGCACTGAGGCTTCACCCCAGACTCCTCTTCAGTCCTGGACTCTGCCCACCCACTAGACCCACTTGGTCATCAGCTCTGAGAAACATGTGAGGTAGCTGGCTGTGAGCTCATACGGCCAGAGGGACACAAGAAGCAGGTGCGAAGGGCCAAGACGTGTGACTTTCTGGAGGGTTTTCCAGCGGGCCTGGCCCAGGGCATCAACCAGAGACTTGTGTGAGCTCCAGGCCCCAGAGCAGATGCCCCGGCTTCTCTGCAGGCTTTTCCAGAGCGTAGCCACTCGGGCCTCAGTCCCAAGCCAAAGGCACCAGGGCGCCCTCTGCCCAGCTTAGTTTATTTTAAATCATCTCCTTTGTGGAATTTTGACTCTAGACCATCTTCTCTTATGCAGGAAGCACATTCCTGGATTTCTGTTGCATTGCACAAGCTAGATCATTCCAGCTGTAATTCAAAAATTTGCTGTAACAACTTTATGGGAGTTCAGAATGCCCTACACAGGCTATTTCTGTAAGAAAATGGCCCACTGCTCAGGAATCATCCCTGGAGTGGTCCAGTGCTTTCTCCGACTCTCGAGGGGACACCCACCTCTTACCTGTGTTCCAAAAGAAATGCTTTCCAAAGGAGCTGAGAAGGAACATTTTGGACGCGGTTCTCTAAATGAGCAGTCCTTCCCTGGTATAGATGCTTTTTTTTTTTTTTAGAACAGAACTGAAGGCCGAGCATGACTCTGCTTTCATACTGGAGCCACCTTTGGAGGCTCTGATAATCATTTCAGCTTTGTGGATTACTGACGGAGGAGTAACAAGGGAGTTGCCTGCTGAGTAAAGCAGCAGTTCCCTCACCAGGCCTCCGAGGTGACAGCTACTCTTCCAGTTCTTAGCTTCTGTGAATGAGCACAGAAACTGCTTTCTGAATGAGGAGTATAAAGGAAATGCTCAGGTAAGTTCTTTTCTGCTCAGGTATGGTGGCAGGAGCCTGTAATTCCAACTTTGGAGTTGGAATGGTGGGAGGCTGAGGTAGGAAGATTGCAAGTTCAAGGCCAGCTTGGGCAACTTCGTGAGAACTTGTCTCAAAACAAAAAAGGCAGGAAGGCCGAGGATAGCTCAGTGGTGGAGCACCTGCCTACCATGCATGAAGCCCCAGCACAGAGAAACGGAAAAAGCAATCATGCCAGAATCCCAGTTGCTATGTCCTTCAACACACACACACACACACACACACACACACACACACACAGACATGCACACACATACACACACACGCGCACACACACACACACAGACACACACATACACACACACAGACATGCACACACATACACACATACAAACACACGTGCACACACACACATACACACACGCGCACACACACAGACACGCACACACACTCACACACACAGACATGCACACACATATACACACACACGCACACACACATACACATACACACACATACACACACACTCACACTCACTCACACATACTCACGCACATTCACACACATACACATACACACATACACACTCACACACTCACACACACACAGAGTTTTTGGCAAGCTAAGGATACTCTATCACTCAGCTATATCCCAGCCCATGGCTGAATCTCAAACTATTCACCTTTGGGAACTAATCAGTATTTGGACCATTCACTAACTCTCTGATCACCTTTTCTACAAAAACCTAAACAAGGAGGTGTATAAGCCAGATCCCCTCCCAATTCACCCCTGTACAAGCACCCTGGGCACAGGGTCCCTTGAAAACACCACGTGAGAGTGTGTGCTGTCCTCAGACACTGGAGCTGAGCCACCACCTGACACTGCAGGTGGGCGACCCACAGAGAATCCGTGAGGGCCCACGAGTATGCTTCTGGGTGGCTGTGCTGGACTGTGATCTCAGGGACCTTGATCTGGCTTAAGGGACCTGCAGTGCTTTCCCAGCTTCTCCAGGGAATCTCAGCGCCTTGGCAAACCAAACTCTGTAATGTCTGGTGGGAGGCACATTTCTGGAGATCCCTGATACAGTGTGTAGTCATGTGTGGGACAGGTGCCTCAGAGGTGAGGCCCTCAAACTAAAAACAGCACTGGTGGTCTCGGGACACCGAGAGCCGCTACCATGGCAGGACCCTGCCTGTGTGGCGTCCTTCAGTCTCACTTCTTCAAGCTTATACAAACAAACCCCACTGTGCCAGGACAAGGTGTGCAAGGAAGGGGCCGCGTGCCTGAAGGGCTAGGAGGTAGAGGAGGCTGAGCTGGCTCATACTTGTAACCCAGGTCAAGAGCTTGACTAGTGGCGTCTACCAGTGTAACACCCCTCACAGCGCGGTGCACAGACAGGAAGGCAGCGCCTATGAGCACAAACGGCAGCTTCAAAGGCTCAGGTGCTGGGAGCCTCTTCTGGGGTCCAGCTGGGCTCCTGAGATTCTCCCATCTTGGAGGGTTCGGGAACGCCAGGAGCGCTCTGGGTGGAAGGCTGAGGGCAACAGCGGCAGCAGAGAGAGAGGAGCCTTGTGCGGACCGCACGAGTGCAGAGGACAAAGGTGACGCAGTTGGCTCCTCCCTGGAAGGTGTTCCCAATGCCCTGTGGAAGGAGAGGAGGCATAAGAACAGGGCTGGGCACCTCAGAAACAGTCCCCGGGAGGCAAGAGGCTGCTGTGGATCCACAACCTCTTGTCCCTTTCTGCCCCAGTGCTATTATGGGATGTGCTCAGTCAGGTGGCCTTTAGCAGAATGCTCACAGGTCTGAACTGGCCAAATAGCCCCTTCCTCTAAGAGAGGAAGGATCCAGGATTAGTTACTTCTGCAGCGGCTCCTCTAGGTTACTGACAGGAACTGGGCGCTCCAGGCCCATAGACTCCTCCCCATCACTCTGCAAAGCCACACATCTTTGGGGCAAGGAGAAGGTGCTGTGGCCCCATCCTGATTCCCACAGCCACGCCTCAGCCAGCACACCGGGACCTGACATGTGCTCCTGTGTAGGGATGGGATGTGGCTATGAGTGTGGAGCAGCAGGGCCTGGGAGGACAGACACAGACATACGTGTAGGACAACGAGCACTGGGGACTGCACTGCTGGGGAGCCACAGAGGGTCAGGACGAAGCGCACAGTGCTCCAGACTCGGAGGCAGATGAAGATGAGAGGGATGAGGACCAGCTTCTTATCGGCCACAGACGAAGAACGTCGCTGGAGCTGGCGCCCCTCGAGGATGGGCCGGTACTCTGAGAGTGCCTCATGCTGTGTGGGGACAGAGAGGGCAGACCTGAAGCAGACCTCCACTGGCAGCTGCCATAGCCACCTCCACCTTCCCAGAGACCCACAAGCCAGGGGAGGCAGGAGGGAGGCATCCACATTGTTCCACTCGGACACAGGGTGACCTGGCATCTATCAAGCCAGGATCTTTCTCCTGAATCAGATGCACCTTATGTCCACACGGGAATCTCAAAGCTGTCACAAATTCCTGCCCACGATGGAATGCCTTATCTTAATCCTCAAGTCCCCTGCACATTTCTCGTTCATCTGACAGTCATATCCGTGTGACAGTCATATCTGTGTGACTTGGACATGATCTCCTAGCCCTCTCTTCCCCACAGTATACACCTGACTTATGGGCAAGCCCTGTGGACCTACCTTCAAAGCCCAGAATCTAGGTACACAACCACTGCCAAGGCAGAGTCTGGTCCAGGTACCACCACCACTTCTAAGTAGTCTCTCTCCTTCCCAATTTCAATACAGAAGTGGCAGGTTCCTAGAAGGTCTAAGGCAGGTTTGGGGGAGTCCTCCCCTCAAAGCTCTCAGTGGTCCCCTTTCACCCCTTCCTTACAGTATTCATCAGAGTGAGCTCTGGCCCAGCTCTGACCTCATTCCCACAACTCCCCTCATCCTCAACCTTCTCTGGCCACACTGCCCTCCCTCTCCCTCACCCCAGGGCCTCTGCACTAACTGTCCCCTGCCTGTGTCACAGTATTTTCATTGATCTGCAGGGCCTGCTCTCTCACCTTTAAGTCTTTATTCAATGTCACGTTCTGGATGAAGCTTGGAACCAGCCATTTCACACACAGCCCTGTGCCTGATTTGGCCATTGATTTCTGTATTTTGCACGGCTCTTCCCACCCTCGTGCTCTGAGGTGGGTCACCCCTTGCTTCTCAGCTTACTCTACTGCCCTCCATCTCCCAGATCCCAGATGCAGACCTGCCCACAGGAGCGCCTGAAGGGCTGAAGGTAGTCTTGCATTCCTGGGGACTTCGTGGCAGGAGGTGGGAGGGAGGCTTGGTTCCAGACCAAACCAAATTTGTAAAACCAGCCCAACTGGGCAATCACAGAGATGAGTGAGCCCAATCCTGTGTCCAGGACACTGAAGGCCGTGGCAAGGGAGCACCCATACATCCTGGCATCCTTGAGCTCACCTGCTTAGGGAACCCACTTCTTTCTCCCCTGGAGAACTGTGGCAGAAGCGTAGGGAACTAGATAACCCCTTGGAACAGCTGGGGTGGGGGGCGGTGAGGCACAGGGCAGACAGCTAGGCAGGAGGCAGAGCGGCTTGGAGAGACTGAACTAGCCCGGGCTGCCACTCAGCCCCTCCTCAAGCAAAGCTTCCTTCCCCGCCGTTCACGTCCAGCTCTCCTTCTCGGTTCCAGGCACAGAACAACTTTACATTCTCACCTCCCTGACCACTCACTCCTTTTCTTTTCTGAATTTATTGCCAAATTATAAGAGGAACTGGCACATGCCAGGGCCAGCCTGGCTGGTGCAGAGGCTCACAGGTCCCCTGCCCAGTTGCAGAGAGGGTGAGGATTAGAAAGGCACAACCAGAGAGCAGAGCCTGGAACAGCTCCTGGGAGCCCTCCTCCCCCTGGACACCGTCCATCTTTCCAGGGCAACGGCAAGGGGAGGGGTGGGAAGAGTTTGCCTATTTGGGGTCAGGAGGTAGGGGGCAGGAGGCCACTTCCTCAGAGCCCAGCAGGAGACTAAGCAAAAAGCACCAAGAACACAGAGGTGGCTGACATCAGACTCAGTGCCAGGACTCAACTGAGCCAGAGAGGAGGCAGGGCAGGCAAAGACAGGGCAGGGCAGGTAAGGATCAGCTCCATGGAGAAACAGTCTCAGAAGACACAGACATAAGTATCATGCAGGGATGAGGTAGCCCTAGATCACAGGTGCCAGCAAGGAACATCCTAACTCAACAATGGCTGCTCAGTCAACAACTGGAATAAGCTGAGAAGCGAGGGGTGAACCTCCTCAGAGCACAGAGGGTGGGGGTGCGGGTCAGTGATAGAGATTTAAGCAAGTAGAGGCCCTGGGTTCAATGTCTAGTACTGCAAACACAAACAGCCCAGTATGAGCTAAAAAACACACACACCCTCCTACAGGTTTTGCCTTGACAGGTCCAGAGAGCAAGGCAGGCAAACATATAGTCCCAGCAAGGCAGGCATACATATAGTCCCAGCAAGGCAGGCATACATATAGTCCCAGCAAGGCAGGCATACATATAGTCCCAGCAAGGCAGGCATACATATAGTCCCAGTGAGGCAGGCATACATATAGTCCCAGCAAGGCAGGCATACATATAGTCCCAGTGAGGCAGGCATACATATAGTCCCAGCAAGCAGGCATACATATAGTCCCAGCAAGGCAGGCATACTTATAGTCCCAGCAAGGCAGGCAAACATATAGTCCCAGCAAGGCAGGCAAACATATAGTCCCAGCAAGGCAGGCATACATATAGTCCCAGCAAGGCAGGCAAACATATAGTCCACGCAAGGCAGGCATACATATAGTCCAGGCATTTGAGAGGTAGAAGCAGGACGATCAGGAGTTCAAGGTTGTTAGATAGTGAGTTCAAGGCCAGCCTGGGTTCTGCGAGACCCTGTATCTTCGGCTAGGGTTATAGCTCATTTGGTAGAGTGTTTGCCTAGAGTGTAGGAAGCCTGAGGTTGAGCCCAGCACCACACTGTGTGTGGCTCACACCTGCACTTCTAGTGCTTGGGAAATGGGAATAAGACATCAGAAGGTTGTTTGGTTTTTTGGGGTTTTTTTTTTTTTTTTGTATTTTTGAGATAGGGTCTCCCTGTAGCCTCAGCTGGCCTAGAACTCACTCTGTAGGCCAGGCTGGCCTTGAACTCACAGAGATCTGCCTGTGTCTGCTTCCCAAGTGCTAGGATTAAAGGCATGCACCACCATGCCTGGCTAAGACATCAGAAGTTTAAGGTCATCCTTGACTATATAGTGAGTTCGAGGCCAGCATGGGCTACATGCCACCCTATTCAAAAAGAAAAAAAAGCAGGGACCGGAGAGATGACGCAGTGGTTAAGAGCACCAGCTGCTCTTGCAGAGGACTTGGATTCGGTTCCCAGCACCTATGTGCCAGTTAACAACTGTCCATAACTCCAGTTCCAGGGGATCCTACATCCTCTTCTGCCTTCTGCAACTATTGCACAACACAGGTGCACTTACATACATGTAGGTAAAACACTCATACACATAAAATAAAAACTGTGGGGGCTGGAGAGATGGCCTAGCAGTTAAGAGTGCCGACCGCTCTTACAGAGGACCTGGGTTCGATCCCCAGCACCCACATGGCGGCCGAGAACCGTCTGAAACTCCAATTCCAGGAGAACTCCAGGTCCAGGGGAATCCAACGCCCTCTTCTGACCTCCGCGGCATTGCATGACACAGGTGCACAAACCTGCATGCAGACAGTATACTCATACACATACAAAAATAAAATTTAAAAAAAATAAAAAAACATATATATATATATATGTTTTTTATTTTTTTTTAATTTTATTTATTTGGTGTTGTTTTGGTCCTTTGAGACAAGGTCTCCCTTTAGTCCTAGCTGCCCTGGAGCTCACTCTGTAGACCAGGCTGGCCTTGAAATCACAGAGAGATCCACCTGCATCTGCTTCCAAAGTGCTGGGATTTAAAGGCCTGTACCACCATGCCCAGCCAACATATATATTTTTAAAACAAGCAAAAACTGGGCTGGAGAGATGGATCCATGGTTAAGAACCCTTCCAGAGGACCCAGGTTCGATTCCAAGCACCCACATGGCAGCTAACAACCATCTGTAACACCTGGGATACTCTCTTCTGGTCTCTTCGGGCTTTGCATGACACAGGTGCACTTACATGCATGCAGATAATACACTCATAAACATTAATAAAAATAGGGCTGGAGAGATGTCTCAGTGATTAAGAGCACTGACTGCTCTAGAGGACCCGCGTTTGATTCCCAAAACCCACATGGCAGCTAAGAACTGTCTTTAAGCCAGGTGTAGAGGGGCATGCCTTTAATCCCAGCACTTGAGAGGCAGAGGCAGGTATATCTCTGTGAGTTCAAGGCCAGCCTGGTCTACAGAGTGAGTTCCAGGCCAGCTGGAGCTACAGGGAGACCCTGTCACAATAATAATAATAATAATAATAATAATAATAATAATAATAATTAAATTAAAAAAAAAAAACAAAAAGCCAGGCATAGTGGTCCATACCTTTGGGGGCAGAAGCAGGCTGATTTCTGTGAGTTCAAGGCCAGCCTAGTTTACATAGTAACTTCCAGACTAGCTGGAGAAACATTTTCTCCAATAAAACAAAACAACCCCCAATCCCTCCCCCCAAACAAAGGTCAGCGTGGCAATGCATGCTTTTGGTCCTAGTACTCATGAGGCAGAGGCAGGCAGAGTTCTGAGTTTAAGGCCAGCCTGGTCTACATAGTGAGTTCCAGGCCAGTGAGGGGTACCTAGTGAGACCCTGTCTGAAAAAAGAAAAGAGAAAACCAGAACAAAACAAACAAACACAAACAAACAAAACAAGACCCTGTCTCAAAATAATAATAAATAGGGGAGAGGGCCTAGCGGTTAAGAGTGCCAACTGCTCTTGCAGAGGACCTGGGTTCGATTCCCAGTACCCACATGGTGGCTGAAAACTGTCTTTAACTCCAGTTCCAGGGGAATCTGACACCCTCTTCTGACCTCCGTGGCATTGCATGACACTAGTGCACAAACCTACATGCAGACGGTACATTCATACATATAAAAAATAAATAAAATTAAAATAGTAATAATAATAATAATAAATAGATGAAAATAAACATGGCGTCTTGGGGTGGCCTGCAGCTGTGGCTGGAGTCTGCATTCAGAACATCTCCATGGAAACCTTTGCTGTTCCAGCAGCCCATTAATTGACTTTAACATAATTCTTTAGGCTTCTATCTTTCTGGAGACAAGCCTGCCTTTCTGGCCATCCCTGATGATTTTTAAGTTCCTGGAAAGCCCAACTCTTCTGACACAATTACACAAGAGGTAACTAACTAGGTGACTTATCTGAGTTCCTTTCCTGACTCTGGAGCCAGCCAGCATCCTTGATCTAAACTCCTAAGTGTAAGTACCCTGGCTGTCCACATGGGGGCAGCACAGGACTGTGGTCTGGAACAGGGATCTGAACTAATGGCTCTGACTGCAGCTCAGACCCCAGGATCCCTGAGCTAGCCTTGCCCAGACTCCTCAGCCTCTGTATCTCACTTATACATGGACCAACCTAGCCAGCAAGCCTGTCCACAATTCCATATCACACCAAGCAGCCCAAGCACAGTCCCTTGGCCTATCACTAGTTCTGTCCCTCAAAGGTGCCTTCTGCTGCCCCCCACACACACACCCCGCACTGGTGCAGTAGGCACCTACAGCTCTGTTGATGTGCTTCCTGACCAGGAGGTAGAGCAGGGGCAGCAAGATATAAGCCAGCATCTCCCACAGCTTCCCAGTCAGCAGCATCCACAGGAGGCGGTCCTCGGCCTCCAGGTTGATCCAGCACCAGCCCACGGACACGTCTGAGGCATCATAGCCGATCTTCTTCAGAGCGACAGCTGCCACTGTGATGGCCAGTGGGACACCCCAGCTGAGGAGGAACAAGAAGAAGAAGGCACCAAGGTCAGCCCACAGATCCTGCAGGGCCGGCATGGGCAGAAACGACTGGGGTAGGGGCTGGAGAGACTGCTCGGTGGTTCAGAGCACCAGCTGCTGTGGCAGGGGACCAGGGTTCAGGTCCCAGCACCCGAAGCGTGGCTAACAACTGTCCTCTCCTAACCTCTGCTGGCGCTGCACGATGTGAGTGCACATCCATGCACTCAGACACTAAAAATAATAAAATTTTTTTTTAAAAACTGGGTGCTCGGGACTGGAGAGATGGCCTAGCGGTTAAGAGCACCGACGCTCTTGCAGAGGACCCGGGTTCGATCCCCAGCACCCACATGGCGGCTGAGAACCATCTGTGACTCCAATTCCAGGAGAACTCCAGTTCCAGGGGAATCCGACACCCTCTTCTGACCTCTGCGGCATTGCACGACACAGGTGCACAGACTTGCATGCAGACAGTACATTCATACACATACAGAAATAAAAAAAAAAAAAAACAAAAACTGGGTGCTCTTTGGAGAAGGGGACAGTGTCCCACATCAGGACAAGAGAATGTCCTGGAAAACAAAGAGGGGCAGCTTGGTTCTCATCTAAAGTTCCAGGGCTTAGGGGCTGGGGTGTGGCTCAGCCAGCACAGGGCTTACCTAACACGAATGAAGCCCTGGGGTCCACCCCCGGCACCTCATAAACTGGGCATGATAGCACAAACCTGTAAGCCACGCACTCGGGAGGTAGAGGCAGGAGGACCACTGTGAGTTTGAGGCCAGCCTGGGCTACAGAGTAAGAATGTCTCAAAACATCAAAATAGAATAAAATAAGATAAGGGGTCTGGAGAGATGGCTTAGCAGCTAGAGCACCTGCTGCTCTTGCAGAGGATTTGGATTCAGTTCCCAGCTGTTCACAACCATCCATAACTCCAGTTCCAGAGAACCCAACACCCTCTGTTGGCCCCCATGGGCACCAAGCATGCACATGGTGTGCAGGCATGCATTCAGGCAAAAATACTCATACTTAAAAAATAAAAATAAACCTTTAAAATTTTTTAATCTTATTTATTTTTGTATGTGTATGAATGTACTGTCTGCATGTAGGTTAATGCACCTGTGTCATGCAATGCCGCGGAGGTCAGAAGAGGGTGTTGGATTCCCCTGGAACTGGAGTTAAAGATGGTTCTTAGCCACCATGTGGGTGCTGGGGATCGAACCCAGGTCCTCTGCAAGAGCAGTCAGAGCTCTTAGCTGCTGAGCCATCTCTCCAGCCCAACTTTTAAAAATTAAAATGAAATCAGCTGAGCATAGTGGCGCACACCTTTAATCCCAGCACTCTAGAGGCAGAGGCAGGCAGAACTCTGTGAGTTCAAGGCCAGCCTGGTCTACAGAATGAGTTCCAGGACAGCTGGGGCTACAGGGAGACCCTGTCAACAACAACAACAACAATAATAATAATAATAATAAATCAAAATTCAGGGTTCCTCAAGAGTTTGGCACTAGAAGGGTGTGGCCAGAGAGAGCCAGCCCCCACATGCCCAGCTTCTTTCCCTGCACTCAGAGAGCCATGGACAACAGCCTGCAAACACCAGCCTGCATGTCTAGGCTCGGGCACAAATGCCCTTATTCAGCCCATTTGTCTAGGCTCAGGCACTAATGCCCTTAGTTTCCTGCATGTCTAGGCTCATGCACTAATGCCCTTAGTCAGTCTCCTGCATGTCTAAGCTCAGGCACCAATGCCCTTAGGCAGCCTGCATGTCTAGGCTCAGGCGCTAATGCCCTTCGTCAGTTTCCTGCATGTCTAGGCTCAGGCACTGATGCCCTTAGTCTCCTGCATGTCTAGGCTCAGGCACTAATGCCCTTTGTCAATCTCCTGCATGTGTAGGCTCAGGCACTAATGCCCTTAGTCATCCTGCATGTCTAAGCTCGTGCACTAATGCCCTTAGTCAGTCTCCTGCATGTCTAGGCTCAGGCACTAATGCCCTTAGTCAGTCTCCTGCATGTCTAGGCTCGTGCACTAATGCCCTTAGTATCCTGCATGTCTAGGCTCAGGCACTAATGCCCTTAGTCAGCCTGCATGTCTATGCTCAGGCACTAATGCCCTTAGTCTCCTGCTTATCTAGGCTCAGGCACTAATGCCCTTAGTCAGTCTCCTGCATGTGTAGGATCATGCACTAATGCCCTTAGTCAGTCTCCTGCATGTGTAGGCTCAGGCACTAATGCCCTTAGTCAGTCTCCTGCATGTCTAGGCTCATGCACTAATGCCCTTAGTCAGCCTGCATGTCTATGCTCAGGCACTAATGCCCTTAGTCAGTCTCCTGCATGTCTAGGCTCATGCACTAATGCCCTTAGTCTCCTGCATGTCTAGGCTCAGGCACTAATGCCCTTAGTCAGTCTCCTGCATGTCTAGGCTCATGCACTAATGCCCTTAGTCTCCTGCATGTCTAGGCTCAGGCACTAATGCCCTTAGTCAGTCTCCTGCATGTCTAGGCTCATGCACTAATGCCCTTAGTCTCCTGCATGTCTAGGCTCAGGCACTAATGCCCTTAGTCAGTCTCCTGCATGTCTAGGCTCATGCACTAATGCCCTTAGTCGGCCTGCATGTCTAGGCTCATGCATAATGCCCTTAGTCAGTCTCCTGCATGTGTAGGCTCAGGCACTAATACCCTTAGTCAGCCTGCCTGTCTAGGCTCAGGCACTAATGCCCTTAGTCAGCCTGCCTGTCTAGGCTCAGGCACTAATGCCC
Source organism: Rhizomys pruinosus (assembly GCA_009823505.1). Lineage (NCBI taxonomy): Eukaryota > Metazoa > Chordata > Mammalia > Rodentia > Spalacidae > Rhizomys > Rhizomys pruinosus. The sequence continues at coordinate 278,807 of VZQC01006857.1, forward strand.
TTAGTCAGCCTGCCTGTCTAGGCTCAGGCACTGATGCTCTTAATCAGTCTCCTGCATGTGTAGGCTCAGGCACTAATGCCCTTAGTCAGCCTGCCTGTCTAGACTCAGGCACTGATGCCCTTAGTCAGTCTCCTGCATGTGTAGGCTCAGGCACTGATGCCCTTAGTCAGTCTCCTGCATGTGTAGGCTCAGGCACTAATGCCCTTAGTCAGCCTGCCTGTCTAGGCTCAGGCACTAATGCCCTTAGTCAGCCTGCCTGTCTAGGCTCAGGCACTGATGCTCTTAATCAGTCTCCTGCATGTGTAGGCTCAGGCACTAATGCCCTTAGTCAGCCTGCCTGTCTAGACTCAGGCACTGATGCCCTTAGTCAGTCTCCTGCATGTGTAGGCTCAGGCACTGATGCCCTTAGTCAGTCTCCTGCATGTGTAGGCTCAGGCACTAATGCCCTTAGTCAGCCTGCCTGTCTAGGCTCAGGCACTAATGCCCTTAGTCAGCCTGCCTGTCTAGGCTCAGGCACTAATGCCCTTAGTCAGTCTCCTGGTAGCCCTGGGTGGTAGGAGTATGGAGAGTCCAGGATCTAGAAAGTGGATCGGGGCTATGAGCAGGCAAATGCCCTAGGCCCCAAGGCCTCTCTCTTATGTGGAAGGAGCATGGTATCATATGGGGGTCATGTAGGGACCCTCTAGAGCATCTGCTCGGCGGTGGGGGGAGGGAGGTGGGGGAGGCACCTCTGAGGCGCTGTCCTGCTCAGCTTTTCAGAACCACACCCCTATAGCAACATAGCTGGACCAGGCCAAGTCCCCTTCCCGAGGGTCCCTGCCCAGATTCCTTACAAAAGTAGCTCAACGGGTCAAAGCAATACCTGAAAGACTTCTTACAGAGCTAACACACAGGGCATCAGAGCTGGGACTTTGATGTAATGGGCTGGGTCCAAATTATAACTCTGCTCTAGCTTGGGCAAGCTGTTCCACCTGGTACACAAGCATTCATTCTCACAGGGTGGGGATGACAACAGCAACATCTGAGAACCACCAGATGAGTATGTGTGGGGTTCAGCACACAGGCCTGGGCAGCCACACACGTCCCAGCTGCTGTCAAGACTGTGGCTAGGGCTGGGCAGGGCAGTGCATGCCGGTAATCCCTGCACTTGAAAACCAAACACTCCAGCAACCGACCTGGGCTACACTGACAGCTTTGTCTCGATGGTAATGTTTCATGACTGGCTCATCAGAAGAGTGCAGAGAGATGTATAAATGTGTGTGCACGTGTGTATACGTGTACACACGTGCACACACATTTATCATGCATACCACTGATAGAAAAATGTGGAGCACACAGATGATGCCTAGTCATAAAACACACAGCACTCCTTGTGGGCAGCTCCATACAGCCTGCTGGGTCGGTCTCAGGACTGAACCCTGCTATCCATGGCCAGATGCGGTCAGGAAAAGACAATCTTCCAGCCTTAGCCTCTGTGCTGGGACCCAGATCTGTTTTTCAAGGATTGGTTGCAACACGGCAATCCCCCTTCATTTGCATGTTACCTATGGCTGCCTTTCCATGAGGCTGGGTAGCTGTGACTAGGGCTGCAGAGCCAGCAAAACTGAAAATATCATAAATACTTCCTATCCAGTTCTTCTCAGGGAAAGTTCGTTGACTCTTCCTTTCATACTCAACAGAGACTGATCAAGCCTTTACTGTTTGCCAATTTCCATGGGGTAACTGTGGCCCTTGACCTGTCTTCAAATGTCTGAAAGTCTTAAAGAGGAGCTGCTGATGGAGAAGATGGGGGGAAGGGGGGAGCAGGAGTCCCCCTTGATCCTAAAACCTGCTCTCTACAAAAGGGCCATTCAAGGGCTGGAGAGATGGCCTAGCAGTTAAGAGCGCCGACCGCTCTTACAGAGGACCCAGGTTCGATCCCCAGCACCCACATGGCGGCCGAGAGCCATCTGAAACTCCAATTCCAGGAGAGCTCCAGTTCCAGGGGATTCTGAGACCCTCTTCTGACCTCCGCGGCATTGCACGACACGGGTGCACAGACCTGCATGCAGACAGTACATTGACACACATACAGAAATAAATAAAAATTAAAAAAAAAAAAAAAAAGAGCCATTCAAGTAACAGATGAAGCGTCTCGTCTCCAAGCCTGAAGCAGGGATTGGGGTCTGTCCAGCTTAACATGAGCATACCATACCCTGACCAGACCTCTCTCTCCTCTCTGAAAAGCGTCAACGGCAGCTCCCTGGTTTGTGTTTCCCTGGAGCCCAAGGCCAGTCTCTGCGCTGGAGTCTTCCCTTCTCTGACACAGTTATGGACTGAACTGTGTTCCACGTTGAAATTTTGTTTTGCAAGTTTTATTTAAGTAAAGTAAGAATACAAGCATGTGAGCTGTTTATTCGCTTTCTTCACTGCACGGCCTGGCATTGGGGTTGGTGACTCCCACGGCCAGCTGTGCTGCTCTTTCCAAGATGGCTTTTCAGTTCTCGAAGGAAACGCTGTATGCTATCTCAGCACAGTAAGATTTGTTGCGCAATCAGGAGCACTTCCGGCTCTTTGACCTTGTAGACTGGGAACTTCCGAAGCCCCTGAGCACTATGTGTTTTCCTTTCCTGTGGCTCCCATAAGCAGTGTTGTGTGTCATATCTGGCCCTTGAACCCACCTCCGCACCCTGTTGTCAGACTGGTGCGGGATGAACTTCTTGATTCTCTTTCTGACAATCTTGGGCTTCACCAGAGTTCTCAGGGCAGCCATGATGCCTCGCAGGAAGCGGCAGCCATCGCGCAGATAGCGCCAAGGAAGAAGCTCATCTGTTGAAATCTCGGTCCCTAGGGTCTTTCCAAAGTTGATTAAGCTAAAATGAGGTGGTTCCTTGCGCCCACACCCAACAAGAGGGACAACCTCGGAGGACACAGAGAAGACTCCATGTACAAGCCAAGGAGACAGGCCTCAGGAGAAACCCACACCTTGGTCTTGAACGTCAGCCTCCAGAGCTATGAGAGAAGAAATTGAACTCATGCCATCTGTGGGTTGTTGGTGGTGTAGCATGGAGGACAGAGACCTGAGTTCTGGGAGGGATACTATCCAATACCCTAGGGAGTGGGCCGCAGAAGTGAAGAGATGATCCAGAACCTCCCGCTCTACCGTGCTCAGATGGGTAGGAGCTGGGTTAGCTCCGAGGAGGGAAAACTGACACCCAGCACCACATGGTTTGCTCCATTTGAGCCCTTCTGGGAATTCTGTATCATTCTAGTTTAAAATCTCTTCTAGGGGGCTGGAGAGATGGCCTAGTGGTTAAGAGCACCAACTGCTCTTACAGAGGACCCGGGTTCAATCCCCAGCACCCACATGGCAGCTGAAAACCGTCTTTGACTCCAGTTCCAGGGGAATCCGATGCCCTCTTCTGACCTCCGAGGCACTGCACAACAGGATGCACCAACCTACATGCAGACAGTACACTCATATACATAAAAAATAAAATAAAATTAGCCAGGCGTGGTGGAGCACACCTTTAGTCCTAGCACTCCGGAGGCAGAGGCAGGCGGATCTTTGTGAGTTCAAGGCCAGCCTGGTCTACAGAGTGAGTTCCAGGACAGCTGGGGCTAGAGGGAGACCCTGTTTCAAAAAGACCAAAATAAATAAATTAATTAATTAAATTAAAAAAAATCTCTTCTAGGGAAGAAAACCAGAGGTAGCGATACAGGATTAGCCAGTCAGCAGGCAAGCCACCCTCATACCAGGAATTCCCTGGCATTCACCCTATGGCCATAGGCAGGTGGCTGTGCCCACAACAGTGATGCCTTGAATGCTTACTGAAACCAGGTCCTCTGGGGTTCCCAGCTCTGCCCATCTGGGGAACTTCTGTTAGGGGGCAGGGGCACTTCAGTGAGGGAGGACCCCCAAACTCACACACTTCATATAGAGTCCTGCTGAAAAGCTGCTGGCCTAGTGGTTAGGAGTGCCGACGCTCTCGGAGAGGACCCAGGTTCGATCCCCAGCACCCACATGGCGGCCAAGAGCACAAACTTGCATGCAGACAGTACATTCATACACATACAGAAATAAATAAAATTAATTAAAAAAATTAAAAAAAGAAAAGCTGCTCGCTGCTTTTCAAAGATAATTTAAATCTCTCTCCTCTCCCTCTTCCCTCCCTCCTCCAGGCATCATTGTGAAGTCAGCTGTCCCCACCTCTGGATTCCTATACCTCTCCCTTCCTCCAGATCTTTGCAGGTTAGCAGCTGCTGGCTGGAAAACAAAGTGGGCCAAATGTGGTTTAAGGATTCGGTGGCTATGGCCAGCCTTAAATGTTAACATAATTGGGAAAAATGAATTGAGAACTAAACTGTCAGGCTAAACAATGTACTAGTTTAGAAAGCCTTGGGGGGGGTGCAGCTACAGGGAGTGAGGCCAGAGAGAGGCCGCCTAGAGGCTGATTTCTTGGGACAATGGCTTCTTATCGCCCAGCACATGGGGGCAGATCGAGGACATGGGAGTCAGTCTTTAGGCAGGCCACCATGAGACCACTCTGCAGCTCCAGCTGTGGGAGGGGAGGTGGATCCTTTGCAATGCACAGCACACCTGGTTGAGCCTGCAGCCCTCAGGAGGGCCCCTGTCCATCTGGATCCTGGCTACTCAGCCTGGAGAAGGAAGGACCCATGGTGACCTCTGCTCTCAGACACCTGCTGCTGGCTGGGGCTCTTGCCTGGGTTTCCAGCTGCTGAGATTTTTAACCACATAATCTTGGAAAACTTTATGAGTGGAACAAACAAAATAGCAGGCCAAGTCTTATAATTTTAGGGGCACTGATGCCAGGGCTTACTGCTCAGGAGGTTCCTGTTCCCATCTCCCCTCAGAAGCTGCCTGCTTAGTGTTAGAGCACCAAGCTGTCCCTGCAGAGGGGATCAGCCATTCGGGTTATCCTATCTACTACCCTCCCTAAGCTGCTAAACTAGCAGGAAACTGCCCTAAGGAAAGGTGGGACAGCAGGACTAGCTTCCTGACATACCCCATATATCACCACATCTCTCTACCTAATCTGGAAAACACTTAGGGCTTGTCTCGGTCTGAATTGTGTTGCTGTAACAATCCCCCAGACTGGATAAAATCATCAAGAAAGGTGTATTTGGCTCACAGCCTAGAGCACGGTGCTAGGAAGCTTCCATTTCACAATAGAAGTTAATTGAAGACAAAGAGAAAGATAAACATCCTTCATCAGAGCCCACTCCCTCCAGAACAGCATTCAAGGCTTTAAACCATTCACCACCCAGGTGATGCTCCAGGCTCCCTAGTCTGTACACTGCTGTAACAGCAACTGAACTTCAACAAGAGGCAGATGTAGTGAAGTATGCCTGTAATCCCAGTACTACAGAGGCTGAGGCAACAAGACTGCCCCAAACCACCCCCTCTAAAAAAAAAAACAAGCTGGGCATGGGGGACCCACACCATCTATCACTTAGGGGTACAGGCAAGAGGATGGAGAGCTTCTGATCATGCTGGGCTGCTTAGCAAGTTTGAGGCCAGGTTGAGCTAAGACTGTGTCTCCAAAATCCAAAACACAAACAAAAACTCACTCGCACACAAAACTTCCAGCATGAATATTGGAAAGGACATAGGGCCACAGCTAGGAGGACTTCTGAAATCCACTCTACCAGATCTCGTCATTGCAGTTCCAATTAGAGAACTCAGACCCAGGCTGGCCTTGAATCCACAGCAGTCCTCCTGGCTCACCCTCCCAAGTGCTCGGATGACTGGCAGGTACACACCTCAATGCTTGGCTGTTTCCCTTTTCACTGTGTTAGGACTTCCTGCTCTCCCCACAGCAGGGTTTTTATGGTCAACCTGGAGCACAAGATACTTTCTTCCTCCATAAACCCAAGTGAGCTCCTGGGGTTGGTGAGGGGCAGAGGGCAATGCAGCTGAGTCACACACCTATTCTTACTACAGTGAGTCAGAAGTGCAGAGTGTTGGAGGAGGCCAGCTCAGTCAGGACCCTCACCTCTGACCCTGATGACATCCCAAGTCCCACTGCCCATTCATAGGACTCCAAGGCTCATCTGACTCCACAGGAATGAGGGTGGGGTGGCTAACTGGCTCCTGTTGATTCAGGGGGCCAGCAGGCCACTTCTAGGGAGGCTTATCTCAACTCACTCAGGAAAGGGAAATGACCCCACATCCCCTGCAGCTCCAGCCCCAGCCTCAGCAGGGTACTATCAACAGGTGGCCCCATGGCCATATTCACAGGGAAGTAAAATATTAATTACAGAAACAAAAGCAGTAACTGCCAGACAGAGCCAAACAGATACCACCTTAGCTGCCTCAATGCCAATAGGAACAGACTTCTGGAAGCAGCCTGCCAATGGCCCAGAAGCCCCAAACCCCATGTGAGAGACATGCTACAAAATATCAAGTTGTACTCTTCAAAACGTCTGTCAGTGGGGCTGGAGAGATGGCCTAGCGGTTAAGAGCGCCGACTGCTCTTGCAGAGGACCCGGGTTCGATCCCCAGCACCCACATGGTGGCTGAGAACTGTCTGAAACTCCAGTTCCGGGGGAATCTGACGCCCTCTTCTGACCTCCGCAGCATTGCACGGCACGGGGCACCAACCTACAGGCAGACAGTACACTCATACACACAAAAAATAAATAAAAAAATTTTTAAAAAGTCTGTCAGTGTTATGAGCCGGGTGTGGTGACACAGGTCTGTAATCTCAGCACCCAGGAGGTTTGCCCTGAATTTGAAGCCAGCCTAGGCTACATCTTGAATTCCAGGCCAGCCTGAGCTACAGAACAAGACCCTGTTCAGAAACAAATACACAAACAAACAGAAAACGTAACTCGGGGGGCTGGGGATGTAGCTCAGTTGGTAGAGTGCTTGCCTGGTATGCACAGGCTCTGAGTCTGATCCTCACCATGGTATAAAACAGGCACGGGCTGTATTCCCAGCCCTAGAATCAGAAGTTCAAGGACAGTGAGTTCAAGGTCAGCTGCAGGAAACACTATCTCAAACATATACAAGCAGGGGGAATCTGATGCCTTCTTCTAGCTTCTGAGGGCACCAGGGATAGATGTGACACACGCACACATGTACACACAAGACACCATAAAGTAAAAACAAATAAATCCTTTAAAAAAGTTGTTTTGTTTTTTGATGTTTCTTGAGACAGAGTCTCCCTGTAGTCTCAGCTGGAATTCACTATGTAAAGCAGGCTGGCCTTGAACTCACAGAGATCTGCCTGCCTCTGCCTCCCAAGTGCTGGGATTACAGGCATGCGCAACTACACCTGGATTTAAAAAAGTTTTAAAAGTAAACAAAAGCTGGACATGGTGGCACAGGTCTTTAACCCCCGCACTTGGGAGCCAGAGGCAGATGGATCACTGTGAGATCAAAAACCTNGGGAGATCTTGTCTCAAAAACACCAAAAAAAAAAAAAAGACCAAAAAAATATGTAAAATAAAATAAAAACGTGTGCAGGTACACACACAATGTTACCTTGCTCCCAAAGAATGCCCAGCAGCTACAAGCAATGTAATTAGCCAGGCGTCACAAGACTGAATCCAAACAAGCCCCTTTGTATTGATCTACCATAGGAACATGAATGCTAGGCCAAGGTCCCTGCCTTCCACTGCCAGAGGCACAGATATCCCAAGAATGCAGTTAACCAGAATCCTCAGGCCTTGAAAAGCCACACAACAAAATAAAAAACTGGGAAAAATGACACAGAAAAGGAACTTCTGAGTCATATCTTCCCCAACGCCCACATCTGGAGACAAACTTTTCCACACGAAAGTGGATGTTGTTCAAATACCCCGAAAACCCAAAATGAGCTCAAAGGGTACAGTGGATACTGTGATTCACTGAGGGGAAGTTGGCCAGTGTCTCCCAGAATTCAGGAAGTGGCCTGCACTGGAAAGAGACCACACTCAGCTCTGCTCCCTGCATTGCTGCACCTGAGACAGAAGCCAACAGATTAGAGAGGCCCCCAAGTCATGCTGAACCAGGGTACTCTAATAGTATGTCCCTTGGTCGTATTAAAGAGACATTCCGGGCTGGACAGATGGCCTAGCAGTTAAGAGCACCGACTGCTCTTGCAGAGGACCCAGGTTCGATCCCCAGCATCCACATGCGGCTGAGAACTGTCTTTAACTCCAGTTCCAGGGGAATCCGACACCCTCTTCTGATCTCCGTGGCACTGCACAACATGGGTGCACAAACCTACATGCAGACAGAACATTCATACACATAAAAAATAAATAAAAATTTAAAAAAGAGACATTCCTGTTTTGGGAGCTGGAGAGATGACTGACAGTTCTTGCAAAGGCCCTGGGTTCAGTTCATGTCAGGCAGCCCACAACTGTCTATAATGCCAGCTGCTGAGGATCCAACACCCTCTTCTGGCCTCCATGGGTATTGCACTTACATGTGTACATACACACAAACACACATTTAAAAAAAAAAAAAAAAAAACCAGGACTGGAGAAGAGATAGTCCAGTGGTTAAGAGCACTGGATACTCCTGCAGAAGACCCAGGTTTAGTTCCCAAAACCCACATGCCAGACAACAGCTGTCCATAACATCGGTTCTAGGGGATCTGATACCCTCTTCTGTCCTCCATGGGTATTGCATGACACAGGTATACTTACATACATACATGCAGGCATTACACTCATACATTTTTTAAAAAGGCATGATAAATAGGTCCACACGTAATCCAAGATTTTCCTTTGTTCTCAGAGGCACTGTTGGACCACAAACAAGAGCTCAGTCAAGTCCACCCAATCATGTGACAGGGTCAATGATGCTGAGAAGGCATTATTGTGTAGGCATGTGTGGTTCTGTAGGACCACACACACTGAAGCACTACGGGACAAGGGGATAGTGTCTGTACCAGAAAAAAAAAAAAAACTGGAGATTATAAAATGTTAACATCTTGGAAATCTGCAAAGCTAAAAATAAGTTATTGTTGAAATTATTATTTTTCATGCGTGTGGTACCAGGGTCCAACCCAGGCCTGTACATGCTAGGTAAGCACTCAGAACTGAACTGCACACCTAGCTTTCTTGTGGAAATTATATCTTAATTAAAAAAGAAATTGTCAGGGCCTGCCAGGGGGGGTGGTGAGGCCTTTAATCTTAGCACTTGGGAGGCAGAGGCAAGGAGAGTTGCTGTGAATTCCAGGCCAGTCAGGGTTACACAGTAAGACCCTGTCTCAAAACAAACAAGAAATTGTCATGGCTAAGAGGCAAGAGAGAATCATAACAAGCACAGACCCTGGACTGGGAATTAGATTTTACCCCCGAGCCTCCCACATAACAGCTCTGTGGTCTTGAGCCACCTGCCTGTGAATGGCAGAGACACCAGATGGGTCACTGGTGAACGAGGAGCATTAGAACAGGACAGGGGGCTGGAGAGATGGCCTAGCAGTGAAGAGCACCGACTGCTCTTGCAGTGGACCCGGGTTCGATCCCCAGCACCCACATGGCGGTTAAGAACCATCTGTACCTCCAATTCCAGGAGAACTCCAGTTCATTGCACGACACGGGTGCACAGACCTACATGCAGACAATACATTCATACACATACAAAAATAAATAAAATTAAAAAAAAATAGAACAGGACAGGACTTAGCAGGACTTAGGGAGCCAGTGCAGCCCCCGAGGAAACCTCATTTCCCCGAGGATGATGTCTCTTCCTCCTGGAAAAGGAACCATGCTGGGTATTATGAGGAAGGGTCTGGTGGCCTCATGGCTGCTTTCTTGGGAACTTGTGCATGTGCAGGATTCTCTGGGATCTCATGTTCCCATGGATGTCATCAATTTTAGAGCTGGGCTTTTCAGGGCCAGGGACATAGCTTGGTGGCAGAGTGCTTGCCCAGCACGTGTACAAGGAGGCCCTGCCTTCAATCCCTGGCACTGCAAGAACCGCCCCTTCCCCGATTTTCACCTTCTGAAGGAAAAATGGATTTTTTTCACATCACATTTTGTCATACCATTAAAAAAAAAAGGTGATTTAGAGAATTTCCCTCCAACATTTAACAGTTATATGACATTTTTGATGGAGAGTTAGAGGGAAGTCTCAACTTACTCTTCCCCTATTGTTGAACATTAAGGTTACTCCTATTTCTCACTATGGCAGCAACGCCTCACAAATTCCTGAGCACATACAATTGTAGATTCACTTTGTCTCCTTAGACCAGGTCCTGTCAACAGATCATGATGTAGGAACCAAGTGTTTTCTATAAGGAGTAATTCAGCACTTGGGAGGCAGAGGCAGGTGGATCTTTGTGAGTTCAAGGCCAGCCTGGTCTACAGGGTGAGTTCTAGGACAGCTGGGACTACAGGGAGACCCTGTCTCGAAAAGACCAAAAAAAAAAAAAACGAGTAATTCAATTTATAATACCAACAATGAAGCAGGCCATGTCAGCTTCACTGATACTCCACATTAGTATTTTCCTTATTATTTTTACTTCTGATTTACTGAAACATGGTATCCCATTATTATACCAATTCCCAATAACTCCAAAAAATATTTTATTTATAATTTGTATTTTATTGTATGAGTGTATTGCCTGCATGTAGGTAGATGCACCGGTGTCTGTTGTGAAATTCCTCAGGAGGTCAGAAGAGAGTGTCAGCTCCCTGGAACTGGAGTTATGAACAGTTGTTAGCAACCATGTGAGTGCTGGGAATCGAACCCATGTCCTCTGCAAGAGCAGTCAGTGCTCTTAACCACTGAACCAGCTCTCCATCCCCCAATAACTTTTAAAAAATTAATTTTATCTTTTTTTTTTTTTGGTCTTTTTGAGATAGGATCTCCCTGTAGCCCCAGCTGTCCTAGAACTCGCTCTGTATAATTTTATCCTTTTAAATTTGAGACAGAGTCTGCAGCCCAGGCTGACAGGCTGAACTCCAACTTGATATGTAGCTGAGGCTGGCCTTAAACTCCAGATTCTCCTGCCCAGTCTGGGATTACAAGTGTGTGCCACTTAGTCCAGCTATTTCTTTATTCTTTGTTAATTTTATGTGTATGAGTGTTTTGGCTGAATGAAAGTGCACCACGTGTATGGAATGCCCACTGAGGCCAGAAGTGGGTACTGGATCTCCTGGAACTGGAGTTAAAGACAATTGTTAGCTGCCATGTGGGTGGTGGGAACCCAGATCCTCTGCAAGAACAGCCAGCACTCTTAACTGCTGAGCATACTCAGCTATTCCTAAGAACTCTTTATAGAAATTCACCGTTTTGTCAGTATTTTAAAATACCTTCCAAGACTGTAAGTTTTGAAGAAGAGGATTGATTTTTAGTAGTCTGAAATGATCAAAAAGTGGATAATAGGCTTGTCTATGCCTGGAGGCAAAATTTCTTACATCAATAGATTCTTCAGCAGCAATAACCTAATACTCCAAGGATACTCGCTGGAGAATCCTTAGCAACCAGTGTGGGAGGATATGGGTCATAATGAACCTGCTGGACAGGTTTTACCCACAAACACAGCCTTCCCGAGCATCACAGAAACCTTTCCTAGAGGGTTCCAGATGAGAAGTGAATAGGAAGAACTCCCAACTCAGATTGCCTAGGAAATTCATTTTCTGTGAGAGCTGTTGTATCACTTAAAAATACATTGTATTCTAAAAAAAAAAAAAAATACATTGTATTCTAAAAAAAAAAAAATACATTGTATTCTGCTGTTTGACGATGGCTCATCAGTTAAGATCATGTACTGCTCTTCCAGAGAACTGAAGTTCAGTTCCCAGCACCCATGTTGGGTGACTCAAAACCACCTGCAACTCTAGCTCCAGGGACTCGATCCTTGGATACCATACACAGACACGTATTCATGAGTCAAAAATAAAGTTTAAAAAAGAATGGAGGAAAAGAAAAGAGATTTGTACAAAAAAAAAGTCCAGATTTGAACTCTTTTTCCAGTATCTATGACCTCCCATGTTGGCCACGCTCACCCCAACCTGGCACTGAGGACTGACAGTATCTAACAGAGTCCTTGTCTGGTGACATGCTGGAGGAAGGGCAGCCTCTTTCAGTGGGTCCCTGAAGCATCTGAGGCACTGTGTGAATGACATGGTGTGAAGATTTTGCCCTGAACGGCTGAGAAGCGAGTTCTTGGAGACCCACTGGCCTCCCCCCAGCAGCTACGAGACAGGTCAAGTGACCATTTCCAACCTTGCCTCAGCGTATGACACCCAGGTGACAGCTCTCCCAAAGTGCTGACTATCCTGTTCAGCCTTGGAAAGTACTCGGGTTTTTAATAGAAAGGAACTATAATTAGGACAGTCTTGGGTGCTCTGATCTGAGGCAAGGAGAACAGAAAACAGCCTTGGGTTCCGCACAGGACAGAGAATTTTAAACTGGAAATGACACAGGGCAGGGCTGGCCTCTGGGTACAGCTTACTGGCTAACATGTGAAAGCAGGCCAGGCCAAGGCAAAGTCTTGGGTTTCTGTACTCTCAAGAGACTCCAGACAGCTGACAGCCCTTGTCCAGACCAGCCCTATGCCAGACCTGAGGACTAGACAGTCAAGACTCCCTAAAAGAAAACTACAGGAGACTGGGGCCTGAAGTCTATAAATGACCAGGCAAAATTGAAAAGGCAGGCCTTGGCTTTAAAAAAAATTTTTTTTTAATAATTCAGACATTGTGGCTTGGGAGTGGCTGAATATACCACACCCACTGTGATAGGGGTTTGGGAGTTGCTCGCTCTCCTTCCAGAGCAGAACCTAACTCATCTCCCCACCAGCTTGGAGATGGGCATTCTCCCTGTGGGTAGCAGAGATGGACAGATCATAGTTAAGTGGGAGGCAAAGGGCTCAGAGTGTGGTCCCCATCCTTCGATGGCAGAGGCTATCCCCCAGGGCAGGCTCTGCTCCCTTGCTGGAAGGCTCTGGTTGGGGCAGGCACAGAGGGGCCACCTTCTGAGATGCTCAGAAGTATCCCTACTCCAATCTCTAGGGCAAGCCAGGCATCTTTTTCCATGGCTCAGGGCTGCCCCATGGCAGGGCTGCCCGTGGGGCATACCCCTTGCTACCTAGATGGTGGGCACATGAGCCCCACAGAGCAGCAGACAGGGCCAGAGGCGAGTGAGACTGGGTCTGGGAGCTGGAGGGGAAAACAGCATCGACTCCTACTCACCTGACAACGTGGAACACCCAGAATAGGCGGTCTGCGCGGGGACCACGCGTGGAGCGGACGATGCTGAGGTACAGGTAGAGGGCGATGGCCACCGTCCAGAAGAAGGAGCTGGTGTTGGCGAAGGTGGAGAGCGCGCCCTGCAACACGCAGTCCCACGAGGGGCCCGCGAAGTCTTGCAGCACCCCGTAGAAATACGAGGCTGCCGAGAGCAGGTCGGCCAGGGACAGGAAGAGCAGCAGGCGCCGCGCCCGGCTGCGCAGGTCGGGCCACAGGGCGTGCGTGGCCACCAGGAGGACGGAGCCCAGCGCGGACAGCGCGCACGACAGCAGCACCACGGCGCGTTCCCACAGCAGCAGCTTGGTGGCCGGCGCGGGTGGGGACATGGCCGGCGGGGGGCCAGGGGCATTCGGCCAGGGCGACCCCGCGCAAGGGCGCCGGGAGGTCGAGGCTGAACCTGCGGTCGCCGCCGTCTAAACATCCAGGCGCCTGAGGCTCGCGTCCCCGCACCGGTCCCGCCCGCGTCCCAGCCCCGCCCAGTCTGTCGGATGTGCGGCCGCGCGTCCCTCCCCCGGCTCCTCCACGCCGGGCGCGGGTAGCCCTAGCGCCAGGTTCCTGGGTCCCACCTCCGAGCTCTCCACGCCCCGCCCCTGCGCTCTCCAAGTTCCGCCTCTGCGCTCTCCACCATCGGACCGACCCGGTAGCCGGTAGCCCCAGCGCCCGGCTCCCGAGTCCAGTGCCTGAGCTCTCCAAGCCATCCCTTAGTCTCCACGTACCTCCCAGTAGCCTGAGCCCCGCCCACTCCAAGCCCCGGCCTGCCCCGCCCCATGCACGTTTTGCACCAAGCTCTCGCGTTTCCCCTAGCCCCTGTGCCCTTACACGCCCCTCCCGGGTGGCCCGCTTGTCAACTCCCAGTCGTGCCTTCCACCACCTAGGCTACTCCTTGCACTTGCCAGATGGCTAGGACATCTCGTTCTGGGGAGTGGGGGGTGGAGCGACATTTTTAGAGCTAATGTTACTTTCCTTCCTTTCAGCCTCTTACGTGTGTGTTGGGGCGGGGGTAGTTGGAGACATTCTTTCCACTGCTGACAAAAACAATTCCAGTGCATGATCCACGTTCCTGAAGCCACGGTGCTCACAGGGCTCGCTGGTGTGGTGAGGACTTGAGGGGTATTTCTAACTTTTGCCACAATGATCACATTGTTTTTGAGATGCTGGGGGTGGAGGTCAGGGCCTCACAGTCCCAGGAAGGTGTGCTGCTACTGAACTCTATCCTCAACTCCTACTTAGGTATGATGTTTAAGAAATGAAACATTAGGGCCAGCGACACGTCCTAGTGGGTAAAGGCGCTTGCTACACAAGGCCAACAGCCTGAGTTTGTTTCCTGGGACCCACCAGGGCAAGGAGAGAGCGACTGCAGAAAGTTGTCCTCCCAACTCCACACATGCACCGTGGGACACTTAACACCCACACACATAAACACACACACTAGATAAATAAATAAATGTAGTAAAACATTTTAAAAGAAGTAAATGAAGTACCAGTTTCCACTTTACCTAGGGTTTTTTTATTTCTTGTTTGAAAAGTTTATGTTTTTCAGGGCCCCCTGGCTTAGGGGTTACATACGGCATTTGATTTTTTTTTTTTATTAATTTTATTTATTTCTGTATGTGTATGAATGTACTGTCTGCATGCAAGTTTGTGCACCCGTGTCGTGCAACGCCGCGGAGGTCAGAAGAGGGTATCGGATTCCCCTGGAACTGGAGTTCTCCTGGAATTGGAGTTTCAGACGGTTCTTAGCCGCCATGTGGGTGCTGGGGATCGAACCGGCGTCCTCTGTAAGAGCGGTCGGCGCTCTTAACCGCTAGGCTATCTCTCCAGCCCACATACGGCATTTGACGAGGACCCAAGTTCAGTTCCAGCAGCACATCAGGTAGCTGACAACCACCTGTAACTCCTGCTCCAGGGGATCCAATGCCTCTGGTCTCCTCAGGCACCTGCAACTTAGTGCACATACCTCCAGAGAGACATAGACACACACAAAAAATTAAAAAGAAATCATGGGGAGCTGGGCGTGGTGGCGCACACGCCTTTAATCCCAGCACTCTGGAGGCAGAGGCAGGCGGATCTCTGTGGGTTCAAGGCCAGCCTGGTCTACGGAGTGAGCTCCAGGCCAGCTGGGACTACAGGGAGACCCTGTCTCAAAAAAAAAAAAAAAATTGTGGGGCTGGAGCAATGGCTCAGAGGTTAAGGGTGCTTACTGTTCTTCTAGAGGTCCTGAGTTCTATTCCTAGCACCCACATCAGATGGCTCACAACCACCTGTTAACTCCAACTCCAGGGGACCTGACGCCCTCTTCTGGCTTCCATAGGCACCTGCACACACACGTCCTACACTCACCCAAACATTATACATTAAAAAAAATTTTTTAGCTGGGCGTGGTGGCCCACACCTTTAATCCCAGCACTCGGGAGGCAGAGGCAGGTGGATCTCTGTGGGTTCAAGGCCAGCCTGGTCTACAGAGTGAGCTCCAGGCCAGCTGGGACTTAAAGGGAGACCCTGTCTCAAAAAAAAAAAAAAATTGTGGGGCTGGAGCAATGGCTCAGAGGTTAAGGGTGCTTACTGTTCTTCTAGAGGTCCTGAGTTCTATTCCTAGCACCCACATCAGATGGCTCACAACCACCTGTTAACTCCAACTCCAGGGGACCTGACGCCCTCTTCTGGCTTCCATAGGCACCTGCACACACACGTCCTACACTCACCCAAACATTATACATTAAAAAAAATTTTTTAGCTGGGCGTGGTGGCCCACACCTTTAATCCTAGCACTCGGGAGGCAGAGGCAGGTGGATCTCTGTGTGTTCAAGGCCAGCCTGGTCTACAGAGTGAGCTCCAGGCCAGCTGGGACTTAAAGGGAGACCCTGTCTCAAAAATACCAAAAAAATGTTTTTTAATCTTAAAAACATAAGTCCTTAAATAGAAAATTCTGTGGTTTTTATTGTGGTGTAATTCATAGAACACTGGCCCTTTTAACTGTGCAAGTCGCTGGGTTTTGGTGTATTCACACGTTTCTGCAACCATGTCCATTTTCTAATCTCATTTGCATCACCCTCACCCTTGGATGTTTTCCCTAGTTCTACCCAAACCTGGCAACCACTGATCTACCTAACGAGTCTGTTCTAGACGTTTTGTGTAAATGGGATGATACAGCTCCTGGCCTTTGGCGTCTTTCAAGGTTCATCCAAGTTGCAAGGTGTCAGTGTCTCGTTCCTTCTTATGCTGCCTGGCTCTGTCCTGTTTTACTCCCCCACTCATCAGCTGATGGAAACATTTTCTGGCTATGATGAATAACGCTGCTACCAAAACTCAGGTAGAATCGTGTGGGTGGACATATGTTTTCAGTTCTCTTGGATGTATGCCTAGGAGTGGAATTGCTGGGTCATAAGGTAAGGCGCTATATTTGACGTTGTGAGGAACTGCCTGACTGTCGTCCAAAGTTGCTCCACTGTGTTAGTCCACTAGCAGCATGTGAGGGAAGGCTCTGATTCCTCCCAACATGTAGGGGTTTTTTTGTTTTGTTTTGTTTTGTTTTTTGTCTTTTTGAGACGGGGTCTCCCTTTAGTCCCAGCTGGCCTGGAGCTTGCTCTGTAGACCAGGCTGGCCTTGAACTCACAGAGATCCGCCTACCTTTGTACCACCACACCCGACATGTGTTTGTTTTTAAAGATTTATTTTATTTATAATCATGTGTCAGTATGTCAGTGTTTGGCTATGTGCATATGAGTGCAGGTGTCAGAGATGTCAGATCCCTTGGAGCTGGAGTGACAGGTGGTTGTGCATCACCTGGCACGGGTGCTGGACATCCACCCTGGGTCCTTGGGAAGGGCAGTAAGCACTCTTGGTTTGAATCCTTTCTCCAGCCCTTGCTTGTTTTTATTTTTTATTTTTTTTTTTGTTTTTATTTTTTGAACTGGGTCTTAATGTAGTTCAGATTTGCTCCAAGATGAGGGTAGCCTTGAACTTGAATTCTTTATCTTCCCGTCTCCACTCCCCAAGTACTAAGATTACACATTTGTATCACAAAAATCTTTGTATATATATATATATATATATATACACACACACACATATTTATCTATATCTATATTTTTTTGAGACAGGGTCTCTCTTTGTAGACCAAGCTGGCCTCAAAGTCACCGAGAGCTGCCTGCCTCCTGAGTGTGCTAGGATTAAAGGTGGGCATCTCCATGCCCGGCCTCTATAAAAAAGTATTATTTAGTTGTGTGTGTGTGTGTGTGTGTGTGTGTGTGTACAGGTGAGAGGACAACTGGCAAGAGTTGGTTCTTTCCAGCGTGGGTTGGGTTCTGGAGGTCAAACTCAAGTCATTGGTCTTGCTCAACAAGTGCACTTACCTACTGAGTCATCTCAGGGGCCCATGTCCAATTTTATGGGGTGCTGGGGATGGAATTTAGGGCTCTGTGCATGGTAGACAATGAGCCACTGAGCCATGTCCCACACCCCTCAGCACTTATCTTTTTTAAAATTTATTATTATTTTTTTATGTGTATGAGTGTACTGTCTGCATGTAGGTTGGTACAACTGTGTCGTGCAATGTCTCAGAGGTCAGAAGAGGGTGTATTCCCCTGGAACTGGAGTTAAAGACGGTTCTTAGCCACCATGTGGGTGCTGGGAATCAAACTGGGGTCCTCTGCAAGAGCAGTCAGTGCTCTTAACTGCTGAACCATCTCTCCAGCCCCGAGCATTTATCTTTATGATCACAGCCACAGGCGTGAGTGTGTGTGTCAACTCTGTGCTGGTTTCCATTTGCAGTTCGCTAGTGAGCCTTGAAGCATCTTCCTGAGAGCAGCTGTGACATTTGCATCTCCTCAGTCTCTGCTTATCTTTACATTTGTCTTTTTGTTGTTAAGTTTTGAGAATGAAAAAAAAAAGTCCTTGTCAGATATATGGTTTGTCTTTTTCACTTTTGCAATGAAATTGATTTATTTTATGGGCATAGGGCTGGAGTGGGTGGGCACCATAATGCAGGTGAAGATCAGAGGACAACTTGTGGGAGTTGGTTCTCTCCTTGTACCATGTGAGTCCCAAGGATTGAACTCAGATCCTCAGGCTTAGCAGCAAGCAGCTTTACCCAGTGAGCCATCTCACTGGCCCATTTTCACTTAAAAAATTTAGTGTGCGTGCATGTGTGTGTGTGTATGTGTGTGTGTGTGTGTGTGTGTGTGTGTGTGTGATCACAGTGCACATGTGCCCATCAAAGTTCAGTTTTCTGCAGTCAGTTCTCTCCTTCCATCATGTGGGTCCTAGGGATCAAACTCAGGTCATCAGGCTTGGTGACAAGACTCTTTATCGACAAAGTCATCACTCTAGCCCTCTAAACTCATTTTTCGTTTGTTTGGTTGTTTGTTTGTTGGTTTGGTTTTGGTTTGAGATAAGGTCTCCCTGTAGCCCCCGCTGGCCTGGAACTTGCTATATAGACCAGGCTAGCCTGGAACTCACAGAGATCTGCCTACCTCTGCCTCCTGAGTGCTGGGATTAAAGGTTCAGCCACCACACCCAGCTGAACTCATTGCTTTATGAAGTAGGCATATTGCAAAGTGTCTAAAACACAACTGTTTAGTTTAATGAGTAACTTAAGGCAAAGCTTACACCTACATCGCCAGTGCAGCGGAAGTGTCCCTTTCTTCCCCCACCAGGCATTTTTTCGCCTTTCTGTTGTATCTGCTGTTGATTTGTGTGTATATGTGTGTGTAAGTGTGGTGTGTGCACAGGTGGATGTGTGAGGGTGCAGCGAGCATGTAGGAGGCTGTCCTGGACCACCACCCTCTGCCTTATTTCCAAGACCAGGGTCTCCCACTGCATCTGAGCTAAGCGTGCAACCAGCAAGTCCCAGTGACCCTCCGAGTCTTGGCAGCTTTTGTAGTAAATAGCGCCTTGGGTTGTTCTTGTTTCGTTTCTATTCTTAACATTTTAAAGTTTTTTAGTTTTATTTATTATTTTTATTTTGTGTGTATGTGATTGTATTGTAGTATTGTATGCATGTGTGTAAGTGCACTCACGCTGTACAGTACCCATGGAGGTCAGAAGAGGGTGTGGATCCCCTGGAACTGGAGTTATAGATGATTCTTTTTTTTTTTTTTTCGAGACAGGGTCTCCCTGTAGCCCCAGCTGGCCTGAAACTCGCTCTGTAGACCAGGCTGGCCTTGAACTCACAGAGATCTGCCTGCCTCTGCCTCCCAAGTGCTAGGATTAAAGGCACGTGCCACCACACCCGGCTTTTTGGTTTGGTTTTTTTTTGGGGGGGGTATAGATGGTTCTTAGCCACCATGTGGGTGCTGGGAATCGAACCCGGGTCCTCTGCAAGAGCAGCCAGTGCTCCTAACCACTGAGCCATCCCTCCAGCCCAGTTCATTATTTTTGTGAAATCCACTGACATTCTCACAACTATAGCTAAGTTATTTTCGTTGTATCCCATTGTATACAAATTTACTAACCACTCTATTGGCTTGGGACCTGTGGGTGGTTTCCAAGTTGGGGCTACTTGTGACAATGTGGGAATGAGCCTTGGCTCTTTCATAATGGAAAAAAGTTACTAAAAGCCATTTTCAGCAGTGTCAGCAAATATATTTATGGAATTTTCTCTGCAGGGAGCCAGAGAGCAGCTGGTCTCTTTTCAAGTCACTGTGAATTTTTCAGAAGTCCCCTCACCAAGTTCTGAGTGTCCCCCTGACCTCCTCCTGAGGGGTCCCTTCCCACAAATAAACCCTGACTCGGAGTTGTATCATTGACGTCTCTCAGGTTTCTACTTGTGTGTGTTCAGTTTTAAGCCTGAGTTTTGCAACCATCCCTGGGCCTTGGCACATGGCTGGTCAGAGCCTGGAATGGACTTTCTATCCAGAATACAGTCATTTCATCCCTGGGGTGAGCTGAGAAGTGAAGAGGGCTGGGCAAAGGGAGACAGGAGAGGCTGCAGATCAAGCTTGTTTGTGTTTTCCCATTTTCTGTCTAGTTTGCTTTAAGACACGGTCTCCCTATGTAGCCCAGGCTAGCTCTGAGCCCCGAGTTCTCATGCCTTGGCCTCCCGAGTGCTATGATCGCAGGTGTGCCTAGTGGCAGCTTTCCTACTTTACAGAGGTGAAGGCACTTTGCCTGCCTCCTTGAGGAAGCAGCTGGCTCTTTTACAGGCAGATTGGATCAGGAGAGTGCTTGGTTTCCTAGGAAAACAGCACGCCAACAATGCTGTTCCCATCACTAGGAGAAAATGGGCGAGCACACCATGATGTAGATTTAATTTGCTGAGATCTAAACTTGAAGCAAATTTTCTGCCTTCCGTGCTCACTGATGCTTAAATCTGGTGAGGATACTGACTTCCCAACCGCTAGGTGGCGCTGAGTGTCAGACACTGCCGACCCTGGGTCCTCCACAGAGCTCTTGGGGTCCTGCTTCTCCTACCCAGTGTCTATGGTCCTCTGGGCCAGGACTGCCAGAACCAGCAGGTTCCTCATGTCCCAGTCCTCAAGGATCTGGTGTCCCGTCCCTGTGCTATGGACCAACTTCTGGTCAGTTTCTCAATCCCTGTCCCCTCCTTGTAGGGGAGCTCAGAGGTGTTCATCTGACCCTGGGGTGTTTCTCCACCCACTGTGCCAAGCCAGCTGACAGCTGTTGATTGCTCCACTCCCAGCATCCCCAGCGGCTGTCTGATGACCTGCCACATTGTCACTGCCTCCTTGTACCCCAATTTTCTGGCCTGAGAGCTGGAGACCTCCCCATATTGTGCCAAGAAGGATCCCCCAAGAAGGGACCATTTTCTGACAGCAGCAAAAGGGGGGTGACACGTCAGCACCTCTAAACTGGAGGAGCCCTGAGTGATTTTCCGAGGTCAATTCTGCTGTAATAGTTTTTGAAACAAGAACAGAAGAGGGGCTTTCCTTTGTGTTCTTTCTTGGGAGAGCGGTGACCGCCTTTCTCGCTTCCCTGTTTGAAGGTGAGCATGGCGCAGGCCCTGCCCTGTTTAGGTCTTGAAGCTCCTGAAGCCGCTTTTCCCCCAGGTCCCTTAGCCCAGGAAGAGGAACCAGAACCTACAGGGTCCCTTCCCCTACCCAGCAAGCCAGAGGAGACTGGAACTCAGCCAAGCCTGGCCACTACATTTATGGAATCAGGGGCCCTGGTCTTCAAGGAGCACCACCCAAGCTATGAGGAGGGTTGTTTAAACTCTCCCCCATCACCCGATGATCCCTTCCGTCTCCCCATCCTGAACTGAAGGCTACTGTTCCCACCTTGTTGAATACTTGTCTTCAACCTACACTCTGGTCCTGCCAGGGTCCACCCGTTACAGTAGCTCAGGGGCTAGTCACTCAGAGGGGTCCCTCGATGTGTGGGTCAAGCTGCGATGGACAAATCGAAGACTAGCAAGCCACCGAAGGGGAAGTTACTTTCGTCTATCCAGTCTCATTTTACAGAGACAACTTGTTTAAAAATACAAAAGCTGGTAATGTAAGAATTTAAGGGGATAGTGGCAGACTCCCAGTCTAGCCTTGACCTCCTGATTATTCAAACATGAATCTAGGTGGAGGTGGAGGGGGTCTGTGTTCAGGAGGTAGAGTTCATAGGACTTTAAAAGGTCAGCTGTGACTTTAAGCAAAGAGTGTGTAAAGGGAGAAAGTTCTAGACTTCTGGTATTACAATGCTGTTATTACAGATGTTCATCGCCGTGCTCGATTCAAGAGAACAGGTTTAACCAGAGGCAGCTGAGGGGCTCAGGTCAGGAACATTAGATTCCTGGTAAACCAGCCAAAGGGACTGGTGTCTAGTTTCAGCAGGGCAGGTAGTTCACGGAGCTTGATAGACCTCCCAGGACTGCGTGTGGAATGGGGAGGGGGGCCCCCACCCCCCAGTGACCAGGGACGGGGCATCCCTCTCACTGATAAAATGCCTTTAAACATTTTTACTGTTTTATAATTATTGTCAAACTATATTGCTTTGGATGAGGGGTTCTGTGTTTGAACCCAAGATCTTGTACATGCTAAGCACGTTGCCACAGGGCTGCCCCCCTAATCCATTTAAAAACCTTTAATTTCTTAAATTATTTTTATTTTATGTGTATGAGTCCTTTGCCTGCATGCATGTAAATGCACCATGTATGTGCAATGTCTGCAGAGGCCAGAAGAGGGCATTGGATCTTTGGGAATTGGAATTACTTATAGTTGTTAGCTGGCATGTGGGTGCTAGGAACAGAAACAGGTCCTTTGAAAAAACAACTGTACTTAAATGCTGAACCATCTCTTCAGCCCTCCCAGTGGCTATGGTTACAGCGTGGCAGGACAGTATTCTGTTTTTATGAATCATTTCTTCTATTGGTGGGATTTTTTTTTACTCTCTTCCACTATTAGTAGAAAAAAAATTCTTTTAACTCCCTATGTAGACCAGACTGCTCTGGAAGTCATACAGATCCACTTGCCTCTGACTACAGAGAGATTGGGCCACTGTGCCCAGCTAGAATGAGTTTGGTTTTGCTTTAGTGTAGAATATTTTCTGGTGGATGGAAGGGAGACAGGATCTCGTGTATCCCAGCCTGGCCTCAAATGCACTGCGCAGCTGCAGATGACCTTGAACTTCTGATCCTCTGGCTTCCATCTCCCAAGTACTATCTGGGGTTACAGGTGAGCACCACCATGCCCGGTTTTTATGGGGTGCTGAGGATCAAACCCAGGGCTTCGTGTGTGCTAAGCAGGCACTCTAGGAACTGAGCTACATCCCCTGCCTTTCAACTATTCTGAAGCAGCTGTGTTCAGTGGCATTCACAGCATTGTGTAATCATCACCACTATTTCCTTACTCCCAACAGAAACTCTGTATTCCTTAAGCAATAACTCTCCATCACCCCCTTCCCCCAATAAACTTTCTGTCTTTGTAACATCTGTCACCCAACATCTGCCTTATTTCCCTCAGCAACATGTGTTCAAGTTCATCTCCGCTGTGGCATCTGTCAGAATTTCATGTCTTTCTGTAGCCAAATATATTATATTCTATGTTCACATTCTGTTTGTGGGGCTTTGTTTGGTTTTCAGATAAGGTCTCACTATGTTGCCCAGGATGTCCTTGATTTCCTGAGCCTAATTTCTGCCTTTCTCTTAAGTAGCCAGGACTCCATGCTTGAGGCACTGTGGCTTTAGACCACCTTTTTGTCTAGTCGTTCGTGTGTTCATGAGTACCCAGGTTGTTTCTACCCTTAGGCATCGTAAGCCATGCTGCTGTGAAAAAGTTTCTCTCTTTCTCTCTCTCTCTCTTTCTCTCTTCCTCTCTCTTTCTGCCTAGGGTGACTTTGAACTCCTGATCCATTTACCTCTACTTCCCAAACTCTGGGATTACAGGCATGTACCACTGCACCTAACCTATCTATGATTCTTAAAAAAAAAAAAGGCACATTTATTTAGTGTCATAATCAGACTATTGCATTTAGCAATCAACAGCATGGGTGGGGCGGAAAAGTCTACATTAAAACCCTTTGTTGGGGCTAGAGAGATGGCTCAGCTGTTAAGAGCACTGACTGCTCTTGTAGAGGACCCAGGTTCGATTCCCAGCACCCACATGGCAGCTGAGAACCGTCTTTAACTCTAGTTCCTGGGGAATCCAATGCCCTCTTCTGACCTCCTCGGCACTGCACGACATGAGTGCACCAACCTACATGGAGATGGTACACTCATACACATAAAAAATAATAATAATAAATGAAACGTTCATACACATAAAAATAAAAAAACCCTTTGTTGGGGGCCGGAAAGATGGCTCAGCAGTTAAGAGCACCGACTGCTCTTGCAGAGGACCCGGGTTCGATTCCCAGCACCCACATGGCGGCTAAGAACTGTCTTTAAGCCAGGAGTGGTAGAGCACACCTTTAATCCTAGCACTCGGGAAGCAGAGGCAGGCAGATCTCTGTGAGTTCATTCAAAGCCAGACTGGTCTACAGAATGAGTTCCAGGCCAGCTAAAAAAAAAAAGAAAAAAAAAAAAAAAACCTTTGTTGGAATGCTTTACACTTTCTATAGAACAGAAACTAAAATAACCTGTTATACAATTAGTCACAAATACAGTCCTGGAGGGTTTTGCCCCCACACATGACTATTGTCTGAAACATGTCTGCTCTGTAGCAGCTGGGCCCTGCCACCGTGCTTGGCTGAGTTCGAAAGTCTGTTGTAACCTGTAGCTTCTCTGGCTCCCTCTCTAGCTAAGCTTTGTTCTGACAGTAATTAGAATCTTCTACCACTGCCATAGCTGCGGCTGCTGCTGGAACCAGCCTGGTTTCCTAGTTTAGTAAAGTATTGGCCTCCACCATCATAAGTGCCAGAGCTTCTCTCTCTAAAGTTTCCTGCCCGCATAGGTCCAAAATTTGAAGACCAATTGCTGTAAATTGCCAAAGTCACTGTAGCTTCCACCCCCTCCACAGTTGCTTCTGTCATTATCAAATCTGTTATAGCCATCCCCACTGTAGCCATGTCCGCCACCACCAACACTGCCACCAAAGCCACCACCACCACTGAAGTTGCCTCCACAACCAAAACTGTCATTGCCATCAAAACCACCTCCACAACCACCACCGAAGTTTCCAGAACAACTTCCACCCCTTTGGCTAGATGAAACACTAGCCATCTCTTGCTTTGATAAAGCTTTTCTTATTTCACAAGTGTGCCCATTCATGGTATGAGTGACAGTCATGGTCATCAAAGGTGACAAAAGCAAAGCCCCTCCTTCTACTGCCCCTGTCAGTCATTTCGATCGATTCAATTTTCCCACTGTTCACAATAATCTTGTAGGTGATGCTCTTTCAGTGTCTTCTTAATACCACCAATGAAGATCTTTTTCACTGTTAAGTGGGCACCTGGTCTTTGAGAATCTTCCCAGGACACAGCTCTCCCATCCATTGTGTGTGGCCTTGCGTCCATGGCCGTGTCCACCTCCTCCACTGTGTGTGGCCTATTTTATTTTATTTATTCTTTTTTATGTGTATGAGTGTACTGTCTGCATGTAGGTTGGTGCACCCATGTCGTGCAGTGTCACAGAGGTCAGAAGTTCCCCTGGAACTGGAGTTAGAGACAGTTCTTAGCTGCCATGTGGGTGCTTGGAATCGAACCCAGGTCCTCTGCAAGAGCAGTCGGTGCTCTTAACCACTGAGCCATCTCTCCAGCCCCCAGAAAGCTATTCTTTAGTAGAGGTTGTTGGGCTGGAGAGATGGCCTAGCGGTTAAGAGCGCCGACCGCTCTTACAGAGGACCCAGGTTCGATCCCCAGCGCCCACATGGCGGCCGAGAACCGTCTGAAACTCCAATTCCAGGAGAACTCCAGTTCCAGGGGATGGGTGCACAAACTTGCATGCAGACAGTACATTCATACACATACGGAAATAAATAAAATTAATAAAAAAAAAAATTTTTTTTTTAGTAGAGGTTGTTAAAACCAGTGAGCACTCCTCGACTTCTGATGCCCTTCAGAATCTTCCAGAGAATGTGAGACTTCTTTTGGTTTATCGAATAAGAACCCAACGTGGGCTAAACTAGGCACAAATCCCTGGCTTTAAAGTAAATGGAATCAAGCTGGGAGTGATGGCACACATTGCTAATTAACCCAGCACTCAAGAGGTAGATGCAGGTGGATTTCTGAGAACTGGAGGCCAGCCTGATCTACATAGTGAGTTCCATACCAGATGGAGCTATAGGGAGACAGGGTTGTTTGTTTGTTTGCTTGTTTTTGAAAAAAAAGCAAATGGGAGTAAAAGATAAGTTTCAGTAACGAGAATATACTAAACCGTGCAGGAAACCCTGCCCCATGGCACAGGATGCCTTCGGTAGAAGCTTCTTTAGATGTTGAGCTTGGGGAACCCGCTCTTTGCATTTTTGCCTATCACGGTCTCTACAGACTAAAGCTTGACAGGCAGGGGCCTAGCTGGTCAAGAGCTTGAGAAGTATCTGCCACACACTAGGCTCATCCAGTATCTGTGGGTTAAACAGCAGGAATGTGGAGCAGCCAGATGACAGGGAAGTGTGGCGGGCCTAGTGCCCATCTCTGCCTGTCTCAGGTTCTAGTCTGTGGTCAAGCAACCTGGAGAGCAGTGGTTCTATCTTTGGGTTCACCAACGGCTCAGGCAGAGTGCATTTCCTGTCTGTAGCAACACAGCTTGGGAGTTTTTTAATTTTTCTTTTTGCAATACCTGCAATTGAGTTAGCAATAGACACCCTGATCTGGGTGTAGTGGTGTATGCCTAGAGTTCTAGCAACTCAGGAGGCTGAGCCAGGGTGCTAGCTTGACCTAGGGGTGGAGTTAGCCTGAGTAATACAGGGAGCTTACTTAAAAACTTAAAAAAAAAGGAAACCAGAAGAGGCCATCAGATCCCCTGGACATGGAGTCTCAGATAGTTGTGAGCTGCCTGGGCCTGAGAGCTGGGAACTAAACTCAGATCCTCTTCAGGAACAGTGCATGTTCTTAGCTGCTCAGGCATCTCTTCAGCCCCATACATATATTTTTATATTGTGTTTCAGTTGTTATACCTTCTTTTTTTGAGACAGGGTCTCCCTATAACTCCCTATAATCCCTGGCCTGGAACTCACTCTATAGACCAGGCTGGCCTGGAACTCACAGAGATCCACCTGCCTCTGCCTCCTGAGTGCTGGGATTAAAGGCATGCCCTACCATGCCCAGCTTACCGCCATGTGGGTGCTGGGAATTGAACCTGGGTCCTCTGCAAGAGCAGTCCGTGCTCTTAACTGCTGAGCCATCTCTCCAGCCCCTATACCTTTTCAAATGACATTAATATTCATCACTAATTAAAACTTTTGTTGTTTTTAGAGACAGAGTCTCACTATGTAGCACCAGCTAGCCTAGAACTTGCTATGTAGACCAGGCTATCCTGAACTCACATGCTTCTGCCTCCTGAGTGCTGGGTGATGTTGTTTTTGAAACAGGGCCTCATGTAGCCCAGGCTGGCCTTGAACCCACTAGCAGAGGACAACCATGAACCTCTGATCCTCCTGCCTCCACATCTCAAGTGTTACCATGTCACGCTTATCACTATTTTTTAATTAATCATTATTGGATAAGCTGATATTGGATCTTTTTTTTTATGTGTATGAGTGTACTGTCTGCATGTGGGTTGGTGCACCTGTGTCATGAAATGCCTCAGAGGTCAGAAGAGGGAGTCGAATTCCCCTGGAACTGGAGTCAAAGATGGCTCTTAGCCACCATGTGGGTGCTGGGAATCGAACCCAGGTCCCCTGCAAGAGCAGTTGGTGCTCTTAACCACTGAGCCATCTCTCCAGCCACAGATATTGGATCTTAATAAGAACACACATACTACTCTATCAAACATGGCATCACATGTATTTGAATAATTTTATTTCACTATAATTGGTTAGTTTTTTTTAAATCATGTAGAGAATTTTTTTCTTTTTGTATGTGTATGAATGTACTGTCTGCATGTTGGTCTGTGCACCTGTGTCGTGCAATGCACGCGGAGGTCAGAAGAGGGTCTCGGATTCCCCTGGAACTGGAGTTCTCCTGGAATTGGAGCTACAGACGGTTCTTAGCCGCCATGTGGGTGCTGGGGATCGAACCTGGGTCCTCTGCAAGAGCAGTTGGCGCTCCCAACCACTAGGCCATCTCTTCAGCCCCTGTAGTGAATTTTTTAAATTTTATTTTGTGTATATGAAGGTTTTGCCTGCATGCATGTAAGTACACATTTGTCATATAATGCCTGCATTCATGTAAGTACACAGTTGTCATACAATGCCTGCCTGTATGCAAGTACACAGTTGTCATACAATGGCTGCGTGCAAGTACACAGTTGTCATACAATGCCTGCATGCATGTAAGTACACAGTTGTCATACGATGCCTGCGTGCATGTAAGTACACAGTTGTCATACAATGTCTGCGTGCGTGTAAGTACACAGTTGTCATACAATGCCTGCGTGCGTGTAAGTACACAGTTGTCAAACAATGCCTGCGTGCATGTAAGTACACAGTTGTCATACAATGCCTGTGTGTAAGTACACAGTTGTCATACAATGCCTGTGTGTGTGTAAGTACACAGTTGTCATACAATGCATGTAAGTACACAGTTGTCATACAATGCCTGTGTGAGTGTAAGTACACAGTTGTCATACAATGCCTGTGGAGGCCAGAAGAAGTTGGATCCCCTGGCACTGGAGTTACAAACAGTTGTTAGGTGTCATTTGGGTGTTGGGAACTGAACCCAGGTCATCTGCAATAGCAACCAGTGCTCTCAACCAGCCATCTCTCCAGCCCCTACTTTTTTTTTTTTTCTGGTACAGGGGATTGAACTTAAAGCCTCACCCATGTTAGGTAAGCATTCCACCACTGAGTTACACCTTCAGCCCTTTTTACTTCGTTTGTTTGTTTGTTTGTTTGTTTGTTGAGACAGGATCTCCCAGTAACCCCAGTTGGCCTGGAACTCACTATGTAGACCAAGCTGGCCTCAACCTCACTGAGATCCACCTGCCTCTGCCTCTGCCTCTCCCTCTGGAGTGTTGGTATTAAAGTTGTACACCACCACCCAGCCCTTTTAATTTTTATTTTCCATTTGATCTCAGACAAAAGGACAACACACACAATATACTTTTTATATGTTTATTAATTTCTGAGTGTGATTGTATGTATGGCTCTGCGTGTGTGTGTGTGTGTGTGTGTGTGTGCGCGCGTGCATGTAGGTCGAAAACAACTCTCTCCTTTCATCAAACTCAGGTCATCCAGCTTGGCGGCAAGCCCCTTTTTCTGCTGAGCTGTTTTGACAGCCCCCCCCAATGTACTTTTGTATTTTTTTTTAATTTCTGTATGTGCATGAATGCACTGTCTGCATGTAGGTCTGTGCACCCATGTCATGCAATGCCGTGGAGGTCAGAAGAGGGTGTCGGATTCCCCTGGAACTGGAGTTCTCCTGGAATTGGACTTACAGATGGTTCTCAGCTGCCATTTGGGTGCTGGGGACTGAACCCGGGTCCTCTGCAAGAGCAGTCGGTGCTCCCAACCGCTAGGCCGTCCCTCCAGCCCCGTACTTTTGTATTTTGAAATAGACTCTTACTAAATTGCCTGGACTGGCCTTAAACTTGCAATCCTTTTTTTTTTTTTTTTTAATATTGATGCTGTGTGTATTTCATAATCATTTTTCCCAATTCAGTTCAGGTCGAAGTCCCGTTTCCCTTTCCCCCCACCCCACCCCCGACCCATCCCAGATCAATGCATGCTGCCGGAACTTGTTTTGTCGGCATTCTTCTTTCTCTGTTTTTTGTTTTGTTTTGGTTTTTCATTTTTTTGAACAATAGGTGATAATTGTGGGAGTACAACGACATCCCCTCAGGCTAAAAACCAATTTGCAAGACATTGTGACCCAAACCCACACAGCGCATGGGGCCCACTGTCACAGGCAGGGGGGCTTGAAATGTTCAATCAAGTTGATCAAATGATGTCCTATTATATTTTGGTTTGCACCATTAACCCCAAGCCAAAGCCCTTACATTCTACACCACCGCACCCTCTTCTCCGCATTGTTGCCTAAGCTTAGAAAAGGGCACCCGTGGATGAGAAGCAAAACAGTCTACTTTCTCTGGAGTTTTGTCTTGGAATCTAGTCATTTGCCGCTTATTCTTTCCTGGGCTGACAGCTATGTCCAGGGCAAACCTTTGACTCCTACTAATAGTGCACAAATTAGCGATATAGAATATACGTTATTTAAATAGTATAATATATAGCCTTTCGATCCCTACTAATGAAGCACATGCCAATTAATGATATATAGTTATTTAAACGTACTAATTGATTATGGAGGTTACTTTGGTATAGACACCAGATGTTTGGATGGTATGTTACCATGAATTACATTTCTTCTGTTAAGTATGACAGGGTCTTCCTGTGGTTTATAACATCTCACTAACCATTAGAGGATGGAGCTTGTGCACAGCCATGGGTTACTCTCCAAGGAGAGAGCTAATAGCCAGTTAGATTTGGGATATGTATAGACAGATGGCTGCCACTGCTGCAACATATTTCCGTGCAGGTGAGGTGTAGCTGGGTGCTGACGGAGGATCTTTGCCTTGACTCATGGGGAGACCATATAGTTTGCTTTATTGGTTTAGTGGCCTTTGGTAACATTCTGGCATTTCCAGAGACCAACTGTATACTTGCAAGAGTGGTCTCCATACATCTTTCCCATGTTTTATACAGGTCTTCCAACAGCAGGGCCTTATCACCTCTCTTCTTGCAGATACCCCAGTTTGAGGCCAGGAGCCTACCTTTGTGGGGTCTTGGGTCCCCTGGCCAACATCTCCTTGGTAGATAATCCATTGTTGATGTCAGAGCTCCTGTATTAATAAATTTTGCTTAAGTGCATAGCTTGAGGAGACGTATTAAGCATTATATTCGGTTCTGACTAGAGAATAATACTTTTTCACAGTTTTTCTATGTCCATTAGTCATTAAAGAAGGCAGTTTTAATCACAGTTTATTACAAGAGAATACCTCTTTAACAGTGGATCAATCTACAGCTGGAAGAACAACCTCGTCACAATCATTTTATCTATGTTCTATGGGAGGGAGAAGTAGAATAGTAAGTCTCATTGTAGTTAAAGCCGCTTTCGGCACCTAGAAGGTAACTTCATTAGGATCCAATATATAAATAGTTAGTTTTTACTAGTAGGTCCACAGAGGGGGCCTGAATGATATAGAATGAGGCATTATCCTTTTCAAGAGGAGTCAATCTGTTGCTGGCACTGTCTGGTACATCCTACTCAACTGGCAATAATTGCAGTTTCTTTCCTCACGGCATTAAGTTGTGATACTCTGGCTGTTTGGAAGCACACAAATCCTTGTCCCGTAGTTAAGTTTTAAGATAATTGGATAACTATAGAATCTATATACTATACCTCAACCTCCAAAGTTGCTGGGATTTATGGGAGTGCACCAACACACCTGGCTTCCAATGTACTTTAAATTTTTATTTCAAGGGGCTATAGGTTTTGCTAGACAGAAAGAGGGGTATGGTAGTAGAATCAAGGCTAACAGCTGGCTCTGGCCTCTGGCCAGGCATGGGAGCAAAAGCCTGTAATTCCAGCACTCAGGAGGCTGAGGCAGGAGGCTGAAGAGATCTAAGAATTCCATGTTAGCCAAGGCTACATATTGAGACCCTGTCTAAATGAAAAGGGAATGGGGAAGAAAAAAAAAAGGGAAGAGGAAGAGGAGAAAGATAGCTCTGAAGCGAGCCATGGTGGTGTGTCCATATCCCAGCACTCGGAGGGCCGAGCAGAGAGAGGGAGAGAGAGGGAGGAGGGAGGAGGGGAGGGAGGGGAAGGGGAAGAGGAGGTGAGGGGGAAGAGAGGAGTGGTGAGGGAGGGGAAGGCTTATTGAGAGAAGACATAGACAGAGCAGCACAGACCCGCGACAGAGCCCGACGAGAGAAGCAGAGAGCGATCCAGCGCAACAGGGCAGAGCCAGGATGAGAGGCTTTTCCTGTGCGGGGCTGCGTCCCTTTTCCCTTGCTGCCTAGACTCGTAGCATCTGGGTATGTTTGTTAGATACCATTTCCAGTTTCCCGCACACTATTTGAAAAACAATTTTTTCCAATTACGAGACAGTTGGATCTTTGTGAATTTAGAGCCTCAGCCTCTTCTATATACTTGACTGATCAGGCATATGAAAACCATGTCAAAATTTTTTTCAAATTTATTTAAGAGTATTTTATTTATTATTTTATGCTATATGAATGTGTTGGCCTGCACTGTGTGTAAGGTGCCACCCCATGTCATGCAATATCCCATGAAGGTCAGAAGAAGAAGGTGTCAGATCCATTTGAATTGGAACGATATGACAGTGGTAAAAGCAGCCATCGTGGTGTCTGGGAACTGAACCTGTGGTCCTCGATGCACGAGCAGTCCAGTGCTCTTAATCACTGAACATTCTCCAGCAGATCAATTTTTAAAAGTTGTGCATGTTGTGGTGTGTTCGTGTATGCCATGTTTGTACCAGTACAGTGCCGCTTCAAGGGCGGTTAGAAGAGGGTATAGAGCCTGTAATTGTTTAATCCAGTTGTGAGGCTGGCATCATGGTGTGCTGGATCTGACTCAGGTCCTCGCGCAAGAGCCTATAGCCTCTTTTTTTTTTTTTTTTTTTTTTTTTTTTTTTGGTGTTTTCGAGACAGGGTCGCCCTGTAGCCCCAGCTGTACTGGAACTCACTCTGTAGACAAGGCTGGCCTTGAACTCACAAAGATCCGCCTGCCTCTGCCTCCCAAATTCTAGGATTAAAGGCGTGCGCCACCACGCCCTCTAGCGGTAGAGACATCTTTCCCAGCCCCAGTTCACCACTCTTTTGTGCTGACAGTTCCCTCTCCCACCACCAGGTGGCAGATCTTCCCCTATGTCAGAGGACATGAATCACTGCGCCCGCTGCAGGTTTAGGGCTTCCTTCTTGCCACCTTTGTCCTAGTGAGGGGAGGGGTGCTGGGCCTCAGAGTCTCCTGGGAGTATTTCTTTTTTTCTTATTTATTTTTTATGTGTATGAATGTACTGTCTGCATGCAGGTTTGTGCACCCCTGGAGGTCAGAAGAGGGCGTTGGATTCCCCTGAAACTGGAGTTAAAGACGATTCTCGGCCGCCATGTGGGTGCTGTGGATCGAACCCGGGTCCTCTGCAAGAGCAGTCTGCGCTCTTAACCACTAGGCCATCTCTCCAGCCCCAGGAGCATTTCTTTAAAAAAAAAAAATTTATTTTATGTGTACAAGTGTTTTGCCTGCATGTAAGTGCTCCAGTACATGCAATGCCTGCGGAGGGCCAGAAGAGACATCAGATCTCCTGGAACTGGAGTTAGGGGCAGTGCTTAGCCACTGGGTGCTCTTAGCGGCTGAACCGGCTCTCCAGCCCCATAGGAGCATTTTTTTTTTTTTCTTTTGTAAAAACAATCTTTCTGTCATGGAAACCTCGAGTGTACAAAGCATGTGAACATGAGCCATAGGAGCCGGGAACAAATCCACACCCTGCCTGGGGCACTCTTCAAGGGTACAGGTGCCCAGACTTTCGGAATGGGGCATCAGAGTCTCAGAGTTCATCAGGTTCCTAGACCCAGTGCCAGACCCTGTCCTAAGTCTGCCCTCCTTGCAGACCTCTGCCCAGAGGACCCAGCCTGCTCCTGAGGTCATCCCCTGCTCTCAAGCCGGCACACTGCCCCATGACCGAGTCCTCCTGTGCACACTTACTTCCTTTGCTCTGCTTTCAGGGATTGAGGGGCAGCTGACTGTGACTTTCCTCAGTCTTCCAGTGGCTTCGAAAGCCAGGATGAAGTAATTATCCAGACTTGGTCCTTGAGCAAGCAGCACTGTGGTCTGTGGCCATGGTACACCACACGGCCTCATTCTGGGGATGGAGATAGGCCCTGCTGTGCTGCAGACTGGAAGCACATGGTGCAGGTATTCCAACTGATTATACAGTGTCCAGAAAGACCCTGTGTGGACAGGGGGTGTCCTCAAACTTCCTGCTCCTCCAGTTCATATGCTGACGTCCTGCCCCCAGCCTCACAATGTGATTGGGTCTCAGAGGTAATTAGGGTAAAATGAAGTTATTGAAGTGAGTACTAGGCCCTACTTAATATCCCTTTCCTTTCTTCCTTCCTTTTTAA
This sequence comes from Rhizomys pruinosus, assembly GCA_009823505.1. Lineage (NCBI taxonomy): Eukaryota > Metazoa > Chordata > Mammalia > Rodentia > Spalacidae > Rhizomys > Rhizomys pruinosus. The sequence continues at coordinate 312,619 of VZQC01006857.1, forward strand.
GATTGGTTTTATGAAACACAGTATCCCAGGCTGGCCTTAAATTTGCTATACAGACCAGACTGATCAAGAACCTGAAGCAATCCCCCTGTCTCCACTTCTTGAGTGTTAGAATTATATGGTATACCACCACACTGGCTTTTGGGGAGGACCTTCTTGCTATCTTCCCATGGTAGAGAGGGGACAGAACAGTTGGGGTTCAGGGAGCTGAATTCCCATCCTGTGAAGCATCATGTCCCAACACTCTTGCTCTGGGGAGCGAGGTTCCAACACGTGCTTCTGGGGGACATGTTCAGTCAGCAACCTATCATCAATACCTGGCTTTTTTTTTTTTAATGTGTATGAATGTACTGTCTGCATGCAGGTCTGTGCACCCATGTTGTGCAATGCTGTGGAGGTCAGAAGAGGGTGTCAGATTCCCTGGAACTGGAGTCGAAGATGGTTCTCAGCCGTCATGTAGGTGCCGGGGATTGAACCCGGGTCCTCTGCAAGAGCAGTCAGTGCTCTTAACCACTAGGCCGTCTCTCCAGCCCCAATACCTGGCTTTTAAAAAAAATCTGTATGGATAGCCAGGCATGGTGGTGCATGCCTTTAATTCTAGCACTTGGGAGTCAGAGGCAGGCGGACCTTTGTGAGTTCAAGGCCAGCCTGGTCTACAGAGTGAGTTCCAGGACAGCTGGGGCTACAAGGAGACCCTGTCTCAAAAAGACTAAAAAATAAAAATAAAAAATGTGTATGGGTGTTTTGCCTGCATGTATGTAAGTGCACCCATGTCATGCAGTATCTGAGGTCAGAGAGGGTCATCAGATCCCCCTGGAACTGGAGTTAGTTGTTAGCTGCCATGTGGGTGCTGGTTACTGAACCCAGGTCCTCTGCACAAGCAATCAGTGCTCTTAACCGCAGCGCCATCTCTCCAGCTCATTTTGGCTTTTTAAGAGGGTCTCCCTATGTAACCTAGGCTAACCTCAAACATATGATCCTCTTGCCTTGGATCTGAGTGTTGGGATCACAGGATAGCCCCAGATGACTTTTTTTCAATTGTGTGTATGTGTGCATGCGTGTGCAGGTTCCCTTGGAAACCAGAGTGCTGGACCCTCCTGGAGCTAGAGTTGGAGGCAGCTATGTGCTGCCTGGCATGAGTGTGGATGCTGGGAACTGAGCTCAGGTCCTCCGAAAGAGCACCAAAGGTTTTTAACTGCTAAGCCATCTTTCCAGCCCTGGAGATTGTTGTTTTCCAAGGAGGCAGCATGAGGGATCCTGGGTAAGGGGAGATGGCGCCAGCCTCAGTGGCTGCTATAGAAATCTTTGGGTACAAGAAATACTTCTCAGTGGGGGGCTACCAGGGCCTTTGCATTTCAGTTAACTTTGACCTTGGATCCAGCAGGAGGACGAAGGGCCTTGTGCAGAGTGGCCCTAGGGGACACTCATTGATGGGGATGATGAACACAACGAAGGTCACATGGAAGGCACTGAGAGTCATTTCTCTACTACTCTGCATGACAGGCCTGACACTGAGAATGTTTCAAGTGACAGAACAGACTGCAGAAGCCAGGCAGTTAAGGCAGCTCTGGGAACAGAGGGCAAAGAAGCCAAGGTAAGAACAGAGAGTGGGGAGCTGGGGGTACCCAGGGTCTGCCACACAGCAGGATCCTGTGACGGGCCTGTGAGCACTCTGCTCCTGAGCTGGTAATTCACACTCCAGAGAAGTTGGGGTTATACCAGGTCCTGACTAGTGAGTGGACAGCACCTTGGTGGGCGTCCTGGAGTGCATCTTGTGGGAACGTATTTCCCTCAAACACCTGCAGGTGCCACTCAGAGAGGTACAGACACTAGACAGTGAGCACCGAATGCTCTGGGTGGGTGAGCATGCCCAGTGAGGCATAGCCTCGGTGCAGAGTGAGAGAAGAGCAGAGCCCCTCATTTCCACAGCTTCCCACCGGACACCAGCTTCAACCACTGGTCCTAAAGAAACCCCAGAAAAGAGAGTGGCAAGAGATGTTTTCTTTTTTTTTTTTTTTTTTAATGTATAACAGGTCCATTGTATAGATTACTTTGTACATTTGCAAGCATATGCTTAGAAAAAAGAACTTTTAAATACCCCGAGGAAATCAGAGTCTAATTGTATCAGTTCCATCTGTGCTGCTCTGTTCTGGAAGACGGGACAACAGGATCTGGGGAGGTGAGCACTCGGGGCTTCCTGTTGGGTTTTTCCCTCTGACCATATGGCCATGTTGGGAGCACCAGGGCCCTAAAAACCAACCCATCCCAGAGGCGTTGTCCCATGTCTCTCTTAAAGACAGGCATTCTTTTAGGGCTCTGAGAGTCCAGATGTGCTCAAATGTAAATGTGTGTATACAAGTGTAGAAGATTTATTTTTTGTGTATGATGGTTTCACTTCCATGTATATGTGTACCACATGTGTGTAACACACTTGTAAAGGCCAGAAGAGGGTGTCGGATCCCATGGAGGGTGTGGGATGTAGAGACGGTTCTTAGCCACCATGTGGGTGCTGAGAACTGAACACAGGTCCTCTGTAAGAGCAGCCGGTGCTCTTAACAGGTAAGCCATCTCTCCAGCCCCTGACTTTTATTTTTAATAAACATCTTATTTCAAAATAATCCTAGATTTACAAAACAAAGAATCATAGAGTGTCCCAGAAACCCTTTGCCTAGCTTCTAGTGTGAGCATCCTACATCACCACAGAGTATTTCTCAAAACTAAAAAATTAACATTGGGAGGCTGGGGTGAAGTTCAGTGGTAGAGCATGCTTAGCATGAGACCTTGGGTTCAAGCCCCAACATACACACATGAAATTAACACTAGCATGTTACTTTTTGAGACAGGGTCTCACATACCCCAGGCTGGCTTTGAACTCCTGATCCTCCTCCCTTCACCTCCCAAGTGCTAGAATTACAGGTGTGTGCCACCATACCTAGCTAGTATAATACTTTTAACTATTGCCTGGCTTTTCATGTGGGTATTGGGGGATGTGAGCTGAAGTTCTCATGCTAATGCATCTAATTTGCTTACCCACTGAACCATCTCCTCAAAACCCCCAGTTTTTGGTTGTCTTCTTGGATCTAATTCACAGTAACACTAGGTTTAGTCTAATAGAAATATGTGGGTTTTAACTTATTTGGGAGGCAATGTTCTAGGAACTGAATTAATGGCTGAACTGCACTCTACCTCTGAGCTAAAGCCCTAGCCTTAAGTTTTTATTTTAAAATAATCAGATTGACAGGAAATCGTGAATGAGAGCCTGCATACCCTTCTTCCAATGGTAATATCTTGTGTAACTCCTTGCATGCATGTACGGGCACTCACGTCATGCAATACCAATGGAACCCAGGAAAAGCATGTCAGAGATCTTACAACTGTCCTTACAACTAGAGATACAGATGGTTGTTAGCTGCCATGTGGGTACTAGGAACTGAAACTGGATCCTCTGCAAGATTAGCCAGTGTTCTTAATCACTGAGCCATCTCACCAGCTCCCTAAATCCAATACATTTTAAAGTTTATTACGTTCATTCATGTGCATGTGTGTGTGTGTGTGTGTGTGTGTGTGTGTGTGTGTGTGTAGGTATGCCCTCTTCGTGGTGTTGCATGTGGAAGTCAGGATATCTTGCAGGGATCAGTTCTTTCTACCATGTGTACTCTGGGGATCAGTGCTTTACCTTCTGAGCACCAACCTCATCCTATCAAATACATTCTACTTTATTTTAATCTTTTGAGACAGGGTCTCCCTGTAGCCTCAGATAGCCTGGAACTCACTATGTAGACCAGGCTGGCCTTGAACTTACAGAGATCCACCTGCTTTTGCCTCCCAAGTGCTGGGATTAAAGGTGTGTGCCACCATGACCAAACTTCAAATAGATGTTTAAACTTTTTTTTTTTTGGCTGCAAACCAGTACTTTCCCTTCCATATATAAGGTTTGCATCTCATCTGGACTCAGTGGCACATGTCTGCGATCCCGTCTACTCTGGAGGCTGAGGGAGGAAGATTGTAAGTTCAAGCTTATGGTGGGCTCTACATCAAGCCCTGTCTCAAAAAGTCAAAAGAGCAGTGGAGTTCAATGGTAGAGTGCTTGCCCAGGATAAGTGGGGCCCTAGGTCTAATCTTCACCACAAAAGAGAAAGAAAAAAAGGCAGCCAGGTGTGATGTCATATACCTTTAATCCTAGGCAGAGGTAAGGAGATCTCTGAGTCCTAGGCCAGCCTGGTCTACAAAGCAAGTCCAGGACACCAGGGCTCCATAATGAGGCCCTATCTAAAAACAAGGAAGGGGCTGGAAAGATAGCTCAGTGGTTAAGAGCACTGGTTACTCTTGCAGAGGACCCGAGGTATGATTCCCAGCACCCACATAATGGCTAACAACCATCTGTAACTCCAGTTCCAGGGGAATCCAATGCCCTCTTCTGACGTCTGGGGCACTGCAGGACATGGGTGCATTTACACACATGCAAGCAATATATTTATACATATACACACACAAATAAACAGAAACGAAATCCTTGTATCTAACTTACCTGCCTCCAGCTTTAAATCTAACCATGAAATTTTGGTTTTCTAGGGACGAGACCCAGGGCCTTGAAGGCTGTGCATTCTGTGCATCCTTCAGCCATAAGGTTGCTCGCTCTCTCTAGGCTTGAAGTTACTGACTGGAATCTGCCTGCACATTCTCCCAAAGAAATCCATCTGCCACAGCTCTGGATAGTCTGTTTACTGGAGCAGAACTTCCCAAGTTCAGGTACGTATGTGTGCATATATGTACATGTGTGTAGAGTAGCCCCTTCATTCCTATTCTGTCTTCCGGAATCTTTAGAAAGCTAGATAAAGCTGGGCATGGTGGCGCACGCCTTTAATCCTAGCACTTGGGAGGCAGAGGCAGGCAGATCCTTGTGAGTTCAAGGCCAGCCTGGTCTACAAAGTAAGTTCCAGGACAGCTGGGGCTACAGGGAGACCCTCTCTCAAAAAGACAAAAAAAAAAAAAAAAAGAAAGCCAGTCTTCATACTTTCCCTTTTCTTCCCATTGCCCAATGCTATCCTAAAACTCATAACCTGTTTCACCAAGTTGACTAAGTGAGAAGAGCTTCATATATTCTTCTGTTATGTCAGAGTCCAAAATCCTAATCAAGCAGATTCCTCTTAGTAATGGCTGGAAGGATTCAGTTCTTTTAACAATGAGATGAAATTATATAAAGAGTGTTGCCTGGTAGATAAGTAAAGCATTGTGTCTTATTTTTATTCATACATTAGTCAAAAGAAGTGCCAAATACTTTAATTATAAAATAGCTATGAGGGCATTGGGGATGTACTTCATTGCCTATCATGAGCAAATCCCTAAATTGAGTCTACAGTA
>VZQC01006857.1:318574-391368 GCA_009823505.1 Rhizomys pruinosus
TGTCTGCATGCAGGTCTGTGCACCCGTGTCGTGCAATGCCGCGGAGGTCAGAAGAGGGTCTCGGATTCCCCTGGAACTGGAGTTCTCCTGGAATTGGAGTTACAGACGGTTCTTAGCCGCCATGTGGGTGCTGGGGATCGAACCCGGGTCCTCTGCAAGAGCGTCGGTGCTCTTAACCGCTAGGCTATCTCTCCAGCCCAGACAAGTATCTTTACTGCCTGAGCCATCTCACTGTTCCTCCAAATGTATTTCTTCTACTGTCAGATCCTAAGATGACAGATTACATCCTCACTGCCCTAAGGACTGCAAAGCAAATTAAATTACCCCAAAGTCACCTGTTTGATCTGAAGCTGCAGTCTCTGACTCATTATCCAGGCATTTCTGCAGGTAAATTCTCACTAAAAAGGACAATTTGTCTTGTTCTTCCACTGGCATAAGTAAAAGCCATGTGAGAGGGGAAATGATGGTTCTCAAAGATGATTACAAATTAATACATCAGTAGACCAGAGCCGAGAGCGAGGTGCCTTTAATTTACAGGCCTCAGATCGTTCACTGAGGAGGAGGGTCAGACATTCCTGACTTCTGCGGAAAACAGAAAAATGTGAAGCCCGTGCTCCGAGTCCCGCAGGCAAAGCTCTGGGCACTCTGGGCCTTGCTGTCACTTCACTGACCAGCATTCCTGGCATTTCATCAGCCCCACTCCAGCCCACGCCTGGTTCCCTAGGGATGGGGGAGCTGAGGGAGCTCGTGGTTGAGTGGGCATGGGGCAGGGCTATTCCACCATGCCCCATGACAAAGGAGCCCTCTCTGAAGGCAGCCCTATTTAGGGGAAAGGGGGCAATTCTCATGGGAAGGGGCTTACTGAGGGGTGTGGCTCTCCAACCCCCCAGCCTGACATTAGGAGAAACAAAGCATGGTAGCACGTGCCCACAATCCCAGCATTTGGGAGGCTGAAGCAGGAGAACTGCTTCAAGTTTAGGGCTAGCCTGATCTACATAGCAAGTTGCAGAAACCAGAGAGCCAGCAAGCTACACAGGTCTCAGAAGCCTGGTCAACCACCCTGGAACCCATGGAAAGGTAGAAGGAAAGAACCAACTTCACAGCGTTGTCCTCTGACCTCCACATGCCTGCCATGGCACCTGCACAAACCCTATCTCTCATCTCAACCCCCCATACACACAAAAAGAAGTGACATTAAAACAGACACACACACACACACACACACACACACACACACTCCCCCAAAAAAGTGTGTATCTAGAAGGGCGTTCAGTCCAAGGTTAGACTCCAAATGACAGAAATTGTCTCCAAGGGGCCTTAAGGCCACAGCATCCTAGGCCTGGCTTTGGATAAAGAGGAAAAGGAAAATTCTCCCCAATCTCCCCCACTTTTCTTTGACAACATCTCACACTGTAGGTCAGGCTGGCTTTGAACTTATGATCCTCTCAAATACTGGGATTTCAGGCCTAAGCCAACACATCCAGCTCACCCAGGCTCTTCCTGAGATGCATTTGAAATATACTTCATGGGAGGAGATTGATGTGTGTTCATATTCAACCACCCAGTCTCCCAAGTCCTGGGCCCATCTCTAAAGACACCAGATAGCTGCTTGGGTTCTGAACCCAGCCCTCACTATGACGCACATCCTTAGTCAGCTGCCTGGGTTCTGAACCCAGCCCTCACTAAGATGCACATCCTTAGGTTTCCTCCTCAGCCTTTTTTTTTTTTGGTCTTTTCCAGACAGGGTCTCCCTGTAGCCCCAACTGTCCTGGAACTCGCTCTGTAGACCAGGCTGGCCTTGAACTCACAAAGATCCGCCTGCCTCTGCCTCCTGAGTGCTAGGATCAAAGGCGTGCACCACCACGCCTGGCATCCCCCTCAGACTTTTAAAAACTATTTTATACCGGGCGTGGTGGCGCACGCCTTTAATCCTAGCACTTGGGAGGCAGAGGCAGGCGAATCTTTGTGAGTTCAAAGCCAGCCTGGTCTACAGAGTGAGTTCCAGGACAGCTGGGGCTACAGGGAGACCCTGTCTCGAAAAGACCAAAAAAAAAAAAAAAAAATTAATTAAAAAAAATAAATAAATAAAAATTATTTTATTATTTTAATTTTATGCGTATGAGTGTATTGCCTGCATGGATAAGTGCACCCATGTTATACAATGCCTGCAGAGGTCAGAAGAGGCCATCGGATCCCTACAACTAGAGTTGTAGATGGTTATTAGCTGCCATGTGGGTGCTGGGAATCTAACCCAGGTCCTCTGCAAGAACGGCTCATGCGCTTAACTGCTGAGCCATCTCTCCAGGCCCTCTCTCTGTAAGATGTGGTTCATAGCATATTCTTGCTTGGGATGCTCAGCACAGTGCTCCACAGATGCTGCAGTCTGTAAATGCTGCTACAATTATTAACCCTACCTGCAAACTTCTCCCAGCCTGATGTGGCCCATCCCCCAGCCCCTGTGCCTTTTCCCTCCAAATACCCCTAAGCAAGCTTCCGCAGGGGTCCCAGAGACCACCTCCCCAGCAGTCCTCACCCACCGGCATGATGAAACAGCATCCTGGTTCCTCCTATGCGTCCGGCACTTCACCCCTTCTTCTTTCCTCTCGGCCCAACAACGTGCAGCACTTCTAGGGCAGTATACTTGCTGATTGCTTCCTTCATTTTAACTCACAACAACCAGCTAAGACACTGCCAAAGAAACACTCACAGCCGGCCAGCCTGGGGTGAGGACCTGAGGATAGACACGTAGTCAGGGCAGGATGGAGAGCTGCAGGACAAAGCTGAAAGTGCAACTGACCCTACCAAGCCGTCACAGATCTGTCCAACCACAGCACCCTGGGGCTGGCCCACTGCCAGTCGATGAGGAGGAATAACCAAAAGAAAACAAACCAGCAGTCCCCTGGAAGAGAAAAAGCCAGGGAAAATCAGTGCCATTTTGAAGTCATCATCCAGCAGGAAGCAAAAGAATTGAGTTGGTCCCCCCCGCCCCCCAACCTAGCATCCATAGAACACACCAGAGAGAGTTCGGCTGGCGAGCCTTGGGACCATTCCAGCTTCCGTTTGGAGGCTGAGGCAGGAGGATCACTGGAGTATAAGAGTTCCAGACCATTCCAGGCAACACACCAAAACCTTGTCTGAATAAAACAGCAGGGAGACCAGTGAGACGGCTCAGCAGGTAAAGGCACTTTCCACCAGGCCCGCCAGCCAGAGTTTGATCCTTGGAACCCACAGGATGGAAGGAGAGAGCTGCCTCCTGCAGGTTACCCTCTGACATCTCATAGGCTTGGCATGCATGTACCCCTCCTCCCAACAAAACCCAGATACAGGTTTTGTTTTACTAGTGGGGCTAGTCAGGTGTGAGGTGTGGGGGGCAGGCCGGCAGGATGGAGACTCGGCAGGAACTGGTGCTGGGCCCCATGGAGAGCACTATTTCTTCTTGTTCAGTGAAAACCCATGGTACTCCCTCAGCTGATTAGATGAAGCCCACTCGTGTTACAGAGAACTTTTACTTCAAAGCAGGGTTTGAGGAAGCTGGCTGTCTTCACGGCAGCAGCTATGCTGGTGTGTGGGTGAATCGCTGTGTACTCCAGCCTGGTCAGATTGCACACAAACAATGACTGTTACCTGCAGGCTGCTCTACGATCCGGTGACTGGGCTGGGGCAGTAGCTCAGCACAAGAGCCCTTGCCCGGCCTGTGTGAACTCAGCGCAGGAGCCCTTGCCCAGCCTGTGTGAGGCTCTGCAAACAAAAAAGATTCAGATTAGTGCCTCTCTCAACCCTCACCAGAGCAGCTTCTTTTTGTAGTAGATGGTGATGAATACAGACCCACAACTGGTCAAGATACAGAGAGTAAGAGTGCGGAGTGTTCAGTTCTAAAGGGAAGATCATATCACGCTGCTCCTCCTAAGGCTTAGGGATCTCTGTGGAAGAGCAGGGTGAAAAGATTGCACTGCTGCAAGTCGTACTTTCTGGATATGACAGGGCTGTGGCACATGAACTCAGTGGCTGGGACTGCATACACAAGACTTGCACAAGATCGAGCCAGCTGAAATCCCAACATGGATGGGGTGGGAGGGGGGATTATTAAGTCCCACCCCCCTCGCTGAGGAGGAGCTACTGGCAGCTGATGGCGCTGGTGAGCCAGAGTCCATTTTCTTCAGGGATGCAGCCTGAGAGGCTACTCGTAGAGGCTTCAGTAGACGGTCCTACATCCATGCACATGCAAGCTAAGTGGACTCGGTGGGCAGAAAAAACAGCACATGAAAATGGTGGGGGGGGGAGGGGGGACTGGAGGGAAGGGAATGGGGTGGATTTGATTAAAACACATCACATGTATGAAGTTCTTAAACAAGACCAAGGACTGCTTGGACACCATTGGGCCGTAGGGGTTGGTGGGTCAACCCCTGTCCCTCCCTTGCCCCAGTATGGGGTGTCCCACACTGAGTTTCTGGCAAGGCGGTACAGATGCAAGCAGGCTGATGAGCCAATGTGCTCTCTCTGCTCTAGAAGAGAGCACCTCTGGAGTCCCACATCTGGTAAGACACAAGACAGAGGTCATCCTGTCTCAGCTACTATGAGTGCGCCATGGGGAGCAGCAGCCAGTGCTTACCTTGATCCTCCTCCCCAGGTAGCCCAGAGACTGGTTAAAAGCAAACCAGGCTGGACTTTAATTATTATCTGTTAGCATGGTAAGAATGACCATAATAAGCCAGATTGTACCCCCAAGCTAAGTTCAAGCAGACAGAGCATGTTACAGCTTAGAACAGCAATGCTCACTTTCCAGCCCCAAAGCTAGTTCTAGACACTGAGGGTCTGACTCCGATCCCATGAGCCTGGAGCAGGGCTGAAAGCATATTCTGTAGTTAACAGGGTCCTCTAATAGATCCAGGGACAAGCAGGAACCCAAAGCAAGTTCTCTTTTGATGCCCAGCCAAGATCAGATTGGGTAGAAAGCTAGGTGTGACAGACAGCTCAAGCCTGTAATCCTGGAAGTTGGAAGGTTGGACGAGCACTACTGTGAGTTTGAGGCCAACCTGGGCTACAGAAGTGAGACCTCGTCTCAAGAAAATGAAACAGGGCTGGGGATCTGACTCAGCTGGTAAAGCAGCTGTTCAGCATGCAGGAGGCCACGGTGTAGACCAGGTGTGGTGGGGTAGACCAGGTGTGGTGGTGCACACCTGTAATGCGAACAGTCTGGAGGTAGATACAAGAGGGTTAGAAATTCACATCATCCTTGGCTACATGATGAGTTGTCAAGGCCAGTGTGGGATACAGGAGACCTTATCACAAGAGTGCACTGGGCAAAAGACCCTGGGATGCTAAAAACAGGGAGGTACATGGTGATGCAGGGTGATGGGACATTGAAACTCTGAGCACAGGGTAAGCATTGGGAAAGGGAGAGACCCTCTAAAGCTGGGGATAGAGAGGTAGGAATGGGGACCCCTGACTGCTCACTGACTTCAGGCATGGTCCTGCCAGTGGGAATGGTGGAAGGGCTTGTGTGGTTCTCAGTGGTGGTTTCTTCTAACCCCAGCACAAGTCTCAAGCAGACTAGAGAGGGGTTAGGACGACTACCACGCCCAGGATCCAACCCACCCCTGGGCTAAGAAAGTCCCAAAGGGAGAGATGCTTCAGGAAAGCAAGATACATGCTCAGGAACCCAGGCCGAACCACACACACCTTTTACTGCTAAGCAGCACCTGTCCCCATTTCTAAGGTGAATCCCCTTTTCTGGATCAGGACGGGGCCCGGAGAAGGTGTCTTCCGATAAAGGCCACTTACTGCCCCGGGTACCAGGTCAGGAAGGAGTTCCACCTCCTCTTCAATCCAGGGCCCTCAGATGGATAGGACTCTCTTCCCAGTCACAGAGTAGGGTCTAGACTTAGGACCATCTTCCAGTCAGAGGTAGAAAAGAAGGAGGAGGCTAGAATTTCATACCATACTGTAGTCCTTGACTACAAAGCACCAGAGTCTGAATGGGTATGTATACATTTAAATACATGCCCCTTTCCACAAAAGAGCCTTTAGCTTTGTGGCCCAGATGAGCTGTCACATAAACAAAAGCTGTTTGAAAGGCCTGGGACTCCGACAGGGGCCCTAATTTTGTCCTTACTTCCTCTCTCTCTTCGAAGGAAGCTTGAGCTCAACATGTCCTGCAGCTGAGCAGCAAACTAAGCTGGCAAACACCAAAAGCTATGGTTACCAGGGGAGTGCAAATCTCCATCAGTGCCAAGGCTGATGCTCCTGGATGCTCCATCCCCAGCAGAACAGAAGCCCTCAGCACCCTCTAGGACATTGGAACACACTTGGAAAATAAATAGCTCCATCCCAAAGAGTGTCTCCAGAAGGCATGAACATTCAGTGTACACACTGCGCCAGGTGTGTGGAACTCAGGAGGAGGACGGGCAGATGCGCTGGGCCTTGGGAATTAAATGTCCATAGGGAGAGATGTGGGCTGTCCCAATGGGACAGCCAGGCATGGTGGCGCATGCTTGCAGTCCAGCATGCAGGATGCAGAGGTGAGAGGATCACCACAAGTTCAAAGCCAGCCTGGACTACATAGAAAAAAAAATGGGATGTGGAAGCTGCGTAGGCCTCCTGGGCTACATGAGACTGTATAAAAATAAATAAAGCAAAAACAGTAAAGTGAAACAGAGAATGTTATGCGCAGGGTTAACCTGTGGCAGTCACCTGACCCGAGAAGCACAGCCCAGTTGGCTCAGTCTGCGTGAGAAACCCCTAAACCCTCTGAAGCCTGTGTGTGAGAACACAGAGACTGCCTAAATGTCCTCTAATGAGGGGAAAGGGCGCCCTGGCTGAGGTAGGGCCACAGCAGTGGCCTCAAGAAGAAAAGCCACGTTCATGAGAGAAACTGGGCAAGGCCAGACTGTGACCTTCTTATTTAAAAGTCTCTCTGGAAAGCAATGCACGCTCTTGCTCCGTAGGGAAAGTTAGGTGTTTCTCTGAGCCCCTCAAAATCTGGAGGAGGACGGTGGTGGGGACAGTTGCGGTTTCTGAGCACACTCCCTGTTTTCTTGGGCTTGGCCACGACATGTTGAAGGAATTGCTTGAAGGAATTGCTCTGTTCTTGCTTGGGTGTCTTTGGAAAGGCTGGTGGGTAAGGGGGGGCAGGATCATGGCTGAGGGGAGCATCAGACCTGAGTCCACAGGTGAAACTGACTTCTGTCTTGCTAGAGAAAGCAGAGAGAGGGTTGCCTAGGCATGATAGTGTCAGAAAGGTCCCCCCAAAGAGGAGGATCTCAAAAATTACCCATTAGATGGATCTGGAGAGATGGCTCAGTGGTTAGGAGTGTGTATACTGCTCCTATAGCTTACCTGAGTTTGGTTAGTTCCCAACACTACTCCAGTTAAGAGATCTGACACCCTTTTCTGGACTGCCAGAGCACCTGCACTCATGTACACACATACACACACACACACACACACAAAATTAAAAATAAAAACAATCCTAAAAATTTACCATCAAAGCCAGGTGTGCTGGTGCATGCCTTTAATCCCAGCCCTCAGAAGGCAGAGACAGGCAGATCTCTAGGAGATCCAGGCCAGCCTGTTCTACATAGTGAATTCCAGGCCAGCTGGGGCTACAGGGAGACCCTATCTCAAAAAAATTACCATCAGAGCCAGGCGTGGAAGTGTATATCTATAATCCCAGCACTCAGGAGGTGGAGACAGAGTATCAAGGCAAGTTCAAAGCCACGCTGGCTCCAAAGTGAGTTTTAGGCAAGCCAGGGGGATTCTGTACCAAAACAACAAAGGACCCTCAAGCTCTGTTTCTTGTAGTGAGCTTTTCCAAGGGCACCAACACATTCAATCTCCTGCTCCCCAACCCTGGCACTTCAGGACCTGTCTGTGCCCACCCAGGAGAAAACAGAACCTCCAGCAAGTTGGTCAGCGCCCGTCACTCCATGGGTCCCAGAGGCATTCCTTGCTAACTGCTGACAGCTTGCTCAATATTTGCACATCCTCTTAGTATTTAGGATTCTGTTTGAGTCTTTCAGATATGGTACTAAACTGCCAACACTGGATGGTTCATCAAAAGAAAGAGGAGGAAAAGAGGGAGAGGAGAAGGGAAAGGTGGTACAAGGAGGTATTTACTGAGAAGAGAGGTCTCTGGGCAGCAAAAGATTAAGAATAGATACCATGACTGCCTAAAACTACCTTTGCATTAAGAATAGCATAAAAAAGTGATTTCCACACTATGGAAATCAGTATAGAGGTTCCTAAAAATCTAAAAATAGAGTTACCATATGACCCAGCAATATACATAAAGGACTCTATATCCTATCAGAGATACTTGCAAAGCCATGGTTATTGCTGCCCTGTTCATAATAGTGAGAAAATGAAACCACTCTAGATGTTCATGGATGAATGAATGGGTAAAGAAATGTGGTATGGGGGCTGGAGAGATGGCCTAGCGGTTAAGAGCGCCGACCGCTCTTGCAGAGGACCCGGGTTCGATCCCTGCACACACATGGCGGCCGAGAACCGTCTGAAACTCCAATTCCAGGAGAACCCCAGTTCCAGGGGAATCAGAGACCCTCTTCTGACCTCCGCGGCATTGCACGACATGGGTGCACAAACTTGCATGCAGACAGTACATTCATACACATATAGAAATAAATAAAATTAAAAAAAATTTTTTTAAAAAGAAATGTGGTATGTATATGCAATGGAATTTGATGGTGCTGTCAAGAAAAATGAAATCATGACAATTTCAGGAAAATGGATACAACTGGAAATCATTATATTAAGCAAAATCATCCAGGTTCAGTCAAATGTTGTGTGTTTCTTGTATGTGAAACCTATATTAAAAATTTATGTGTGTGTGTGTGTGTGTGTCTGGGGAGGTTCACAAAACTAGAAAGGGGATGAGAGGGAAGGAAGAGATGTTAAGGGAGGTGGAAAACAGAGAGAGTAAAGAGGCTAGCCTGGGCTACAGAGTAAGATCCTGCCTCAAAAAAAGGTCTTAATCCCAGCACTCAGGAGGCAGAGGCAGGTGGATCTCTGTGAGTTCAAGGCCAGCCTGGTCTACAGAGTGAGTTCCAGGACAGCTGGGGCTATAGGGAGAGCCTGTTTCAAAAGACAAAAAAAAAAAAAACAAAAACTCGAATTTCAACAAAAATCAATACCTGCTCTGAATGTTTCACTTCACAGACAGGCCCTTCTCTCTCACAAAGCCTGTGGGTGGAGACACTTCATGAACATGGCAGGCTGGCAAACAGAAGAGGGCACGACCCGTGAAGCAGGAGACAGCAGGCAGAGTCCCGGTGTCACCAAGCACAGTCCCAATGTCATCAAATAGTCACAACCATCCAGCTGTCAGGTGGGACAACTTGAGCTTGCTTCTGCCAACACTGACCTAAGCACCTTCTCTCCTCATCCTCAGGCCAGAGATCCCCAGAGACTGTCTCTGGGAACAGTGACTGGCTAAGAGTCAGTCTTCAGGGGGTGTGAAACCCTGGAGCAGTCACAGCCAGAGAGGGAGCTTCACATCTCAAAACAATGGCAAAGGAGTGTCCAGCCCCAGTAAGGGGCTATAATACACCTTTGCATTTCAGAGGAAACCGAGAGTCACCCCAATAAAGCTGGGTGCTGGTATAAGCAGAGGCAGCCCCCCAACCCTCGCCTATGCCTTCCTTCAGAAAGAAGAATCTACATCACTCATGAGTGATGCACTTACAAACCTCCCCAAGCTTTCTAGACCTGCCGCTGAGCATCTAGCCTCTCCTCTCAGAACCAACGGCCTGAAAATCAGAACTGCTTTTCCAAGGCTGTAACCCCATTCTTCCACTTGAACTCAACCAAGGCCTTCCTCTGCTTGAACCAACACAAGCAAATTCTCAACCCTCTCCGCATTCCCAAAGTCCTTTTCTCATGTTGAAATGGTCCCTAAAGGTGCCAATGAACTGAAGCAGCAGAAGAAAGAAACGGGTGATTACCTTAGTAACCTAAGAGAGGCCCTGTGCAGCCAGGACAGGCGGCCCGTCAGGCTGGCTCCACCTGTCTGACCTGCTCAGCTTGCTGCCCCCTCAGGCCTGACACAGCTGCTAGGGGCTGGGCTCACCGCCAGCAGCTACCTGGGCCCCTCCAGAGGTGTGCACTCACCTGTCCCTTCCCCCCACATTCCACACTGTGACGTGCCTGCCAGGGAAGCAGGCACCTGAACACCTGTGAGTCATCTGGATGCTAACCCTAAAGCTAGCAGAAAAAGAACAGAACAAAGGGGCCGGGAGAGAGGAAAATCCCCGACCCCCACACTAGAGCCCCAGTCTAGTCAGTCATGGGGATGAGGCCAGGTGGGGCCCTGAGCTATGCCGGTCTGTGATCAAGGCCCAATCTTGGGGCTGCTATTTCCATGCGGGTGGCTATTTTGGGAGAGCAGTTTTTCTGTCAGTCAACAGGCTGGTGCTGTCTGCCCATGACACTGGAATCCAGACTTGGAGCTGTCCCAGGCCATGGGCAGGTAAAGGCAGGGGGTGGGCAGCCCACAGGAACAGTCTGCAAGTGTCAGCTCTACTGGGTGCCCCCCAAGCTCTGCTCTGAGCACACAGAGGCCCACTCATTCCCCCTTGCTCCCGTTCTTCAATAAGGATCCTGGGTTGTTGGGGACTGCTGGTTTCTAAGAGGGTGATTTGGCTTGATGGACTCGTTGGGGTGCTGACGGCATGCCTGGGGGTACGGGACCTGGGTCTGGTGGCATCACTGGAAAATGTCCTGTCACCCAGGACCAAGAGCCCTGAGCAGGCAGATTTCACTTCTCTTCCCTTTTACCCTCTGGCCCCTCTGCCTGGCCAGTCAAGTGGAGTATCTGAAACACATAGCCCCTGTCTGGGTGGAAGGTCACAGATGCTGTGTCTGTGACGAAACTGGCTGGACATCTGACTCTTGAGTTATGACCATGTGCTTCTGAGCTGGCTGAAGAAGGGCAGTCTCTGAGAATCACAGCAGAATAGAAACAGCAAGGGCCCGATGGGGAACTGTGGACACAACGGAGGGTTTCCCAGTCACTGAAGGGTGGGTGCTGTGCTCTAAGACTCTGACTGGGAAAGCAGACTCCATTTTCTAACGGAGGCAGTGAGGCAGGGAAAGGGCAGAAAAGCAGCGATGGAATTCACCCAGCCCTGGCGACAAAAGAAAGGCTGCCTACTGCTGGGTGCGGCCAGGCAGGTCTGCAGCCTCAGACTTCAGGGTGTGCCTGTCTTCCAAGCAACATTGTGCTTTATGAAGCCTCAACTCAAAGCCAGCAGCTTGTTCTGCTGCCTCAAGAGAACTGGAGAACACACAGGTCTCACGCAAGCAGTCAAAACTGGGTCAGTAAGTACTCTGAGCACCGTGATGGTCCTTCTGGGGGCCCAATCCCTTTTTGTTCATAAAGAATCAGGCTTACTGCCTTTCTCCCACACCAGTCCATGGGTCAAAGGCCTAAAGAAAATCCCCCAATCAGTAGCCAACTTCTGGCTGCCCTGTCTCTTAGATCATCGGCCAGTCCCTGGGCTAGAGCCCAAACTAGTAAGAGGAAAATACTTGGCAGCTGTAGAAAACCTTGCTGCAAAGGTGTTCAGTGAGGTGCACCATGCTTAAAGGAAGCATTTACCAGGCTGTGCTAAAAAAGATGGGGTGGATTACTGGCTTAATTTAGAAAAAAAAAAGAATCTGAATTTACATAGCAAGTCTCATGATAAATCATCTGGGATCTCCCAAGTCGGAAGGCTGCTGTGGTTACAGCTGGTGAGTCAACCAGACACCACTGAGCCAATGAAGTCAGCTCCTTAGGAAGGGACAAAGGAAGCTGCACCCAGCGAGAGGCCACTTCAGGCACAGAGCGGTGGTCCCAGAAAGCCCATCGCCAAAGCCCATGGCCAGAAGTGTCCAGTAGAGGGCAATTAGACTCCCAAGGGAATCTGAGAATGGTCTGAAGACATGTTTGACTGTTGTACAGGGTTGGAGCTGGAGATGTTCAAAATTCTACAGCACACATGGCAGTCCCCACAAACATGCACAATGGTCTAATGTTAACAGACTAGAAGAAACTGCTCCGATCCTCTGAAAACCCATTACCTTCTGTGGAAGTCACCTGTAGTTACTCACATGACTGCTTAGCCCAGGAGGCCCCGCGGTAGCAAGGCCAGGCCTCGTGGGCTCAGCATCTCTGGAATGGAACAGACCCCAGCCTGGAGTGATCTTCTGCCACTCCAGCTCTGAAAATCCCAGGTTGCATCATCATAATACTGATGACCTCACAGCTAGGACAAGCAGCCATCACATTTTCTGTCTCAAATGACTAAGAGACTCATGCATTCCAGCACTTTCTCCACTTTGACCTGCGCAGCGGTCATCCTGTCAGGGGCAGGGAGTCACGTCCACTTTTACAGCAGTTACAGTCAGTGCGTAGAGGAAAGCAGGGAGCTGCCCAATACCTCAAACAGGGCCTCTCCCCAGGACCTGCAGAAACAAGCTAGGACAGAGAATGACAGCAAGACACAGGGAACTGAGAATCATACCAGTCTGGAGACAGACCTCAGGGCACAGAGCTGGGCAGACAGCAGCAGTCTATCGCTGGGAACTGGAGTCAGCCAACATCCTGAGTGTCTGTGGCAGGTACTGATATGAAGGCCTAGGTCTCAACTGGGGTACACAAGTCCTGCTCAGACCAAGGCTTAGAAATACAAGAAGCAGGGCTGGAGAGGTGGCCTAGCGGTTAAGAGTGCTGACCGCTCTTACAGAGGACCCGGGTTTGATCCCCAGCACCCAAATGGCAGCCGAGAACCGTCCAGAACTCCAATTCCAGGAGAACTCCAGTTCCAGGGGAATCCAACACCCTCTTCTGACCTCTGCGGTATTGCACGACACGAGTGCACAAACCTGCATGCAGACAGTACATTCATACACATACAGAAATAAATAAAATTAAAAAAAAAAAAAAGAAATACAAGAAGCAAAGAGTCAGGTGGCTCTGTATGAGTTTAAGGCCAGCCTGGTCTACATAAAAAGTTCTAAGCAAGTCAGGGCTACACAATGAGACCTTGTCTCAAAAGAAAAACAAATTCCTTACACTCCTAGAGGTTCACCTGGGCTGCCAGAGACTTAGCAAAGATGGAAGGAAATCAGACCCAAGAGGGAGGGGGATAGGAAGGACACACACCCAGGATGGACAGTTGTCTTCGGGCTCTAGGGGCTAGGGGACAGAAATGAGCTCAGCCTATTAATTTCATTTATATTTGAATTATCAGACTTTTGATTTGCTGCCTCTTGTACCCCAGGCTGGCCTCAAACTCCAGTTCACTACGTAGCCGAGGATAACCTTAAACTTCTGATCTTGCGTCAGCTCGCTGGGATTGTCTGTGTGCATCACCAGCTTGGGTTTTACAGAGTTCCGGGGACTGAACTCGGGGCCTTATGCTAAGCAAGCATCTGCCAACTGAGCTATATCCCCAGCCCCAGGTGACTTCTTCCTAGTGCTGTTACTGACTTTAGAATTCTAACAAGACATGGGGCATGGGGAGTAAAGGAAGGGTAGACCAGCTGCCAGCTGCCCCCGCTATCCTGGGAGCAGGACTTCCTGCGTAGGAAACACCCCAAGGGGGGGTCTTGGCTGAGGAAACAGGCATTGTTGGTCTTGGTCATCGGATTCCAGAAAACTGCCCCCAAATGAGACTCTGAGAGGACCAAAGGAAGAGGGAAGGATAATACAGAGTTCCCGGAGCAGAGCAATACCCCCTCCAGCTAACCTCAGAAAATGAAGGGGGAGAAAAAAGAGGCTTATATTCTCTGGAGGGACGCTCGGGAGAGGAGGAAGCTGCCCACCTGCGTCCGCACAGCTCCCCTCCACAGCTGGGCTGCCAGCACTCGTCTCCTCACACCAAGAGAATCTCTGAGGGGAAAGCCCAGCTCTTCACAAAGCCTTGGCAGAGGAATCTGGAGTTCCCTTTTGGGGTACAGGCAAATCAGGGAGGCCTCAGTCCCCCATCAGGCAAGCAGGCAGGCAGAAAAAGGATAGAAAAAGAAGTGGCTTCTCAATCACTGAATTGCTACGTGGCTGTTGGCAGAAAGGCTTCGTGGATCGTGGAAGATCTAGCTGCATCCTGTGCTCACCTCTAAGGTCACACACATCATACTCTAACCACTTGGGACATATATGTTTGCTTGGTGCCACCTCACCATCCAGCCTGTTCTCTCAACACACAGGATGGCCTCCCTGACTCAGGCTTGCTGACCAGCATCGCATTCACAGAGACGTTTGGAGCTAACATCTGCCTTTTCGTATTTTTGCCCAAACCTCAGACCTCACACACTCGCCCTTGATTCTGACACTTAGGGTGGGTGGGGCTAGGGAGAGCAAGGGAGCTCAGGGACCTCTCCTCTGCTTAGTTATCCATATCCGGTGTTGATAAACACACAGGTGTGTCCTCACAGCTGCCCATCTTCCCCGGCTGCCCTGGGCTGGAGCAAGGAGGGTGACCCAGGGGACAGCTTCCATGCTCTGCCATTATTAAAGGTTTCTACCTCTCAGCTAGCATCAATTGTGAATCAAGAAATTTGATTAAGCATAACAATGTCAAATTTAAATGATACAGCACACATTGGAAATAATAATGTTAAGGGAAGGTGGTAATGTGCAGGTACAAGCTGAACATGGTGGCACATATCTTTAATCCCAGCATTCAGGAGGCAGAGCCAGGCCAGACTGGTCTACATTGTGAGTTCCAGGCCAGCTGGGCATACAGGATACCCTGTCTCAGAAGGTAGAGGGGACGGGAGAGATGGTTGAGCGGTTAAGAGCACTGGCTGCTCTTGCAGAGGACCCGGGTTCAGTTTCCGCCACCCACAAGGCAGCTAACAACAGTCTGTAACTCCAGTTCCAGGGGATCCCATGCCTTCTTCTGACCTGTGTGGGCACTGTACAACACAAGTGCACTTACATGCAGGCAATACACTCAGACACATAAAATTAAAAAAAAAAAAAGAAAAAAAGATGCAGGTGTAGGGCCAGTAAGGCTCAGCAAGTAGACATTTGCTGCCAGCTGAGGCCTTGAGCTCAGTTCCTGACTCCTGCAAGTTGTTCTCGGACTTCCACACACACAAAATAAATAAATAAATAAATAAAATAAGTGTAAATTTAAAAAGAATGTACAGGTGTAGGCTTGGGGTGTAGTTCAGTGACTCTTAGGTCTCACTTGACAATCTAATCTCTGCAAAACTAAAGCAAAAAAACAGGCAACAATCATAAATGACACACACTTGGACACACACAGCCACCACCATCTGTAAGGTGAGCAGTGCATCTGACACCTTTGACCGTCTGAACGCATCTACAGTGTTTGCTGGCAGGGATCTGGACCTCTAGGTTTATCGATCAGTTGGGACTCAAATTGCCACACCCCAAAGTAACAGCACTGTAAGTGCAGACAGGAACACTGTCCTCAGACACAAAGAAGCAGGACACAGCCTCCTCCCAGGTGATGGCCCCTCATTTTGTCCTTGAGTCACTGGCAGCCAGACCAATGGTAAACAGGGCAGACACCAATCCTCAGCGAAGGAACAGAAGGATGAGTTAACACGACAGCAGCAAGAATACTGGGGGCAGAGGCTGGGGAGATGGCTCAGTAGTTAAAGTACTTGCCACACAAGTGTGAGGACCAGAGCACAGAGCCCCAGAAACACATATACGCACGGGGTATGGGGGTGTAGTAATCCACTTGTAATTCTTGCCTCAGAAGGCAGAGCCAGAGGATCCCCAGCCTCAGCCAACAAAGAGGAAGCGCAATGGAAGATGATTCCCAGCATCAACTTTGGCCCTCTGCGTGCATGTACATAACGTATGTACATGTAACACACATAGACAGAGAAAGAGAACCTTGCCAGTCTCTGTTCCAAATACTTTAGTGGTATCCCTCACTAAAGGCCGGAAAACACTCCAAAAAGCTAGGCACGGTGCTACATGCCTGTAATCACAGCACTCTTGGGTAGAGACCAGAAGCTACTTCCACTACGCAGTAAGTTCAAGACCAGCCCGCACTACAGAAGACCCCATTTAAAAAAAAATAGTAAAACCATGACCACCACCAACAAACCCAAAATCCATCCCAAAAGACATGTAGGCCAAATCCCTGGAGGCTGAGGGGGGATCTTTGACACCATAAAGCTAGGATTTTCCATTCACACAGTCATCTTGGATCATCTGGGGCCAATCTGGTGATGTGGGTCCTTACAGACAGAGGCAAACTGACACAGATAGAAGGCAGGCACACAATCCAGGTTGGAGAGATGCAGCGACAGCCCTGGGAACTGGGCAGTCTCCCAGAGCGAAGACAAGGCAGGACTCTTCCCTAGGGACTGTAGAGGGAGTGGGTTCTGCTGGATTTCAGACTTCCGGCTTCCAGAAATATGAGAGGATAAATTCTCTTGTTTTAAGCTTCAGTTTGTGGTCAATGTTTTGAACACAGTTTGAGCCAGGAACAAACTGATTAAACAACCGCAATGGTGGGGAGGTTGTATGAGGGAGGACGAGAGGTCCTCCGAACAGCCCCAACTCGTGTCCCTGCCCTTCCTCAGAATGCTGTCACTCCCTACATTGCATTCTGTTGACCAGTACTCTCCCTGGACAAACACAGGCCCTCTCCCTTCAGCTTGCCACTGAGCTGAAACTCAATAGTAAGTAAATAATGCAACTAACACAAACAGACCGCAGAATGAAGGCAACCCTTGTTTTCAGTTGACCCCACCTCTTACTCTGTAAGAGTTACCACTGTAGGTGGCCCATACTTCACCCACAATGCCAACCCCATTAAAGATGGGAGTGCTGACCCTCAGTGACTCATAAGCAGCCCCTCAGAAGGGAAGAAGACATTTGTTGAAATTACATTAACTTTCTTTTTTTTTTTTTTTAGAAGGGGTCTCATTATGTAGCCTTAATTGGCCTGGAACTTGCTATGTAGACCAGGGTGGCCTGGAACTCACAGAGATCTGCTTGCCTCTAGGATTAAAGGCATGTGCCAAAAGCTGGGCCTTCATCTGACTTTGTTAAGGTAGTCTCAAGTATCCCGGGCTGGCCTTAAACTCAATATATAATCAAGGATGACCTTTTACCTGTACCCTTCCGTTTCTACCTAGCTCTGCTGGAATTACATGTTCATACCAGGTTCATGGGGTGCTGGGGATTGAAACCTGGGCCTCGTGCATGCTAGGCAAGAACTCTACCAACTTAAGATACATTCCCCAGTTCCGTTTTTTGTTTTAAAAAATTTCCCCATTAACTCAGCACTCGGGAGGCAGAGGCAGGCGGATCTCTGTGAGTTCAAGGCCAGCCTGGTCTACATAGCGAGTTCTAGGGCAGCTGAGACTAAAGGGAGACCCTGTCTCAAAAAGAACCACCCACCCCAAAAAAATCTCCATTATTCACATGTATTTGCTTCCATGGGGGAGCTGGGTACATGAGTGGAGGTCAAAGGACACTGTGGGTGGAGTCAGTTCTCTCCTTCCATTATGTGGGTCGTAGGGATCCAACTTAGGTGTCAGGTGCTTTTATCTGATGAGTCCCTTTGCTGACTCTCCTCAGTTTTTAAACAGAATATTCTTATTTTAGCCGGGTGTGGTGGCGCACGCCTTTAATCCTAGCACTTGGGAGGCAGAGACAGGCGGATCTTTGTGAGTTCAAGGCCAGCCTGGTCTACAAGGTGAGTTCCAGGACAGCTGGGGCTACAGGGAGACCCTGTCTTGAAGCCAAAAAAAAAAAAAAAAAAAAAACCAGAATATTCTTATTTTGTAGCACAGACTGGCCGAGAATGTTCAACGATACTCCTGTCTCAACCACCCAAGTGCTGGGATTATAGAGATGGACCACCAAACCCAGGTCTTTTTATTTTTTATTTTACGTGTATGAATATATGTAAATCCATGCATGTTGTGCAATGCCTGTGGAGATCATAAGGAGGAGTCAGATTTCCCTGGAACTGGAGTTACAGACAGTTGTCAGGCACTATGTGGGTGCTGGGAATGGAACCCAGGTCCTCCGCAAGAGCAACCCATGCTCTAATCACTAAGCCATCTCTCCAGCCCCCAAACCCAAGTCTTTTAATCTGTTTTAAAAAGCAAGGGAAGCCGGGCGTGGTGGTGCACGCCTTTAATCCTAGCATGTGGGAGGCAGAGGCAGGCGGATCTTTGTGAGTTCAAGGCCAGCCTGGTCTACAGAGCGTTCCAGGACAGCTGGGGCTACAGGGAGACCCTGTCTCGAAAAGACCAAAAAAAAAAAAGCAAGGGAAAGCACAGCATGGTGCTGCAGGTCTTTAATCCCAGCATTCTGGAGGAAAAGGCAGGGGCTGGAGATCTCTGTAAAATCTAGGCCAGCCTGTAATTCCAGTTCCAGGGGATCCAATGCCTTCTTCTGACCTCCACGGGCATTGCACAACATGGATGCACTTACACACATGCAGGCATATACAAAGAATAAAAATAATAAATAATTTTTTTTTAAAGAAAGATTCCCAATTCAAATGAACACAATGGAAAAGTTCTGAGTCTGGTGTGCTGCTGCTTACAGATAATCCTAGCCCTCAGAAGCTGAGGCAGGAGGACCTTGACTACAAGGGCATCCTGGCCTACACAGTGAGACCCCTGTTCACAAACAAAAGGAGAGGGGATGTTCTAGAATCTAGAGCATAAATGTTTGCGTTCCCAGCTATCTTAACAACTCAAGGTTTCCAAGGAACCTGTCTGCCTGGCTTTGCGAGGGTCCCATCTAGACAAACCACCCTTGAGAGGTGCCAGTTCCTTTTTTCCTAATAGTGTGGGTATCGCAGCTGCCACTTTACCTGCCAACCCACACACACCTGTGGTATTACAGAGCCCTCAGGGTTACTACCAGGTCTGCACTCATTAATTTTGTCACCTTTGCCTGCTTGTCCCTGAACTGCAGGGTATTTCCCACAGCTCAGAAGAATGAAACAACCACAGCACTTGAGCGGCATTATAGACACACAGCACACAAGGAACACACCATAGTGCACGATGGAGGAACAAATCAGCACAGGATGCCCAGAGGCTAGAGATGTGGCTCACTCATAGAGTGCTTGCCTACCATGCACAAAGCCCTGGGGTCTGTCCCCAGCAGGGAATAAATAAGATTGGGTCCCAGACCAGCCCAGTCTACACAGAAAGTTCTGAACCATCCAGGGCTACATAGTGAGATCCTATTTCAAAAACAAAAGAAAAACAATTTTTTTTGGAGGGGGAGGGAGTCTTTTCGAGACAAGGTCTCCCTGTAGCTCTGGCTGTCTTGGAACTCAATATGTAGAGCAGGCTGGCCTTGAACTCACAGAGATCCTCCTGCCTCTGCCTCCCAAGTGCTAGGATTAAAGGCATGTGCACGCCCAGCTGAAAAATTTTTATGACTAAATGCCCCACTGGGCTCTCCTCCCTGACACTATGATTCCCAGGATCATTTAACCTAGACACAACCATGGCTATAACTCCTGGAGAGCAGTGGGAGGAAGTCAGAACTTGTGCTGATGTATTGACTTCTCTCCCAGGCTAGAAGCTGTTGACATGGTAAGAACCCTCATGAACTACAGAAAAGCCACAAACGGAGTTAGAGATTGTGGTGGATAGAACCCCATGGCCTCCTCTTGGTCTGCCAGGCTCTGTGTGACACCCTCCTCTCCCTGGGCATGATGGGACCTGTGCTTCCCTTCTAACCCATGGAACATGGCACAGAAGGCAGATCTAATCCCACATTGTTGCACCATTAAGACTCCATTTTGGGAAGCAACAGAAAACCAATACAATGGCAAAGGCAAGGATGGTCCCTGCCAACCTCGGCAATGTCACACCCATTTCGGTTCTCTCACTGAGTCACACTGAGTCACCCTTGTGCCTAGTGACATAACATGCCTGAGTCTCAGTGTCTTCACAGGTAAAAAATAGAGCATCACTGTGGGAATCACATAAGGAAATATTTGCAGCATTGTTAGCACAGGCCCGCATGCTTGTTACTTATGCATTCTTTACCTTCTGTTGTCTTGACCAGACTCCAAAGGCCATGCGAATAGAGACTCAGTGTCTTGCTTTTGTGCCTGGAGCACAGAACCTTGGATGTGGGAGGGCAGAATATTTGATGACGACCCCTCTTCACGTGAATCTCTTGGCAGCCCTGAGAGGGAGACCAGACAGGAATGATTCATTGCAAGATGAGAGAATCAGTTGCAAGATGCTGAACGCTGGCTGCGGATCACTCAGGAAATGAGGGGCAGGGCAGAACCATCCTGCTATCAGACCATATTCTTTGGGCTGTACCAAGGACTTAAGTTAATTTGATACATAATTGAGAAGAAGTATTGGTCTCCAGTGTAGTAATTGGGTTTAAGTAGGAACATTCACAGAAATTAACATTAACGGTGTGGATATGCTATCAAGGTGTGATTCTTCAGTGAAGGAGAAGATGAAAGAGGAGGAGAAATCTGCCTTTGTTTTTCAATTCAGTGTGGAATGATGTGGCTTAAGGGTAGCTTCAAAAGAATGGAAATAAGTTCAAGGCCAGCCTGGACTACATAGCAAGTTCCAGGCCAGCCAGTCTCAACAAACAAACAAACAAACTAAACTAACTAACATGACCCTGAACTTCTGACCTTTTTGCCTACACTTCCTGAGTCCTGAGATTCTAAGCCACCACATTTATTTATGCAATGTTAGGGACTGAACCCAAGGCTTTGTGCATGCTAGGCAGGCACTCTACCTACTGAACTATATCTCCAGCACCTAAATGGCTTTCAAGGGTACAGGAAAGTCCTTCACAGACGCCCAAATTGGGGCTCCTGCACAGCTACTAGTCCCAAAGGGCAGCTGGGACAGTGGTCAAGGAAACTTACTCCAAATGAAAATGGAACCTGGTTGGAGATACTACTTTGGGCCCATGTCACTTTTTCCCTGAAAGGCTGCTATGGCTGATCTTTAGCCCTACAGGGTCCCTTGGCACCCAGAACAAGGAAAGCACTGAGTGGGATCCAGGCACATGACATGCAATGCTGCCCCATTCCTATGTTGCTTGGGAAGTTCTCAGGAACCATTCCTCTGGCTGGAAAGGTAGTGTAAGCCTCTAATCCTAGCTACTTAGGAAGCTGAGGCAGGAGGTTGAAAGTTCAAGGGCAGCATTTTAGAGAGACATTTTAGAGAGATCCTGTCTTAAAATAAAAATTAGTGGGATGTGGTAGCACATGCCTTTAATCCTAGCACTCAGGAGGCAGAGGTAGTTGGATCTCTAGGTGTCTGAAGCCAGCCTGGTCTACATAGGAAGTTATGGATGCACAGGGAGATGGGTGTGACATAAGAGGTTTGTTGTTTAGGAGCTTCTCCAGCCTCTCTCTGTGCTGAGCTCAGAGGAACTGTATGGGTCAGTGGTGATCACATGATCCTGGTTTTTCTTTTTCTTCTTTTTTTTTTTTTTTTTGGTCTTTTTNTTGTTAAAGCACGGTTTTGAATTTTTTTTTAATTTTATATGTATGAGTGTTATGCCTGCATATGTATAAATGCACCTGTGTCAGGCAGTACCTGAGGAAGCCAGAAGAGGGTATCAGATGGCCTGGAACTGGAATCAAGGATGGTTGTTAGTGACCATGTGGGTGTTGGGATTCAAACCCAGGTCCTCTGCAATAGCAGTCAGTGTTCTGAACTACCGAGCCGACTCTTCAGCCCTTTTTATGCATATTTTTCCATAGGATCTGGAACTAATATATGTCTCTCTAGCTTTTCACACCATCTAAGCTTTATTTATCTCACTTCTCCCCCCGTATAACTCCCTCTACTCCCTCCACATTTAAAGTACCCCCTTTTTCTCCTTCCCCCTTGATAACATCAAATTCCTTCTTCTCCCTCCCTCCAATGTTCCTTTCCGTTTTCCTGACTCCTGTGTTTACATCAGGATATTTACACACATCTAACAGTTTGGGCTTAAGATCTACAAATGAGAGAGAACATACATCACTTCTTTTCCTGAGCCTGTGTCATCTCACTTAGTATAAGAGTTTCCGCTTTTCATGATTTCATTTTCTTTATCACTAAGTAGATTCGTTATGTGCATGTGCCACATTTTTTTTTAATTTTTTTATTTTTTTGTCTTTTTGAGACAGGGTCTCCCTGTAGCCCCAGCTGGCCTGGAACTCACCTTGTAGACCAGGCTGGCCTGGAACTCACCTTGTAGACCAGGCTGGCCTGGAACTCACCTTGTAGACCAGGCTGGCCTTGAACTCACGAAGATCCGCCTGCCTCTGCCTCCCAAGTGCTAGGATTAAAGGCGTGCACCACCACACCCGGCCAAAGTCCCTTCTAATTAGTAATGTTGCTATGAGTTTCCAACCTTAGATGTTTAATGTTAGGATTAAGAATCAAGCCAGGTTCCTGGAGAGATGGTTCAGTGCGTAGGAATGCTTGCTGAGCAAACATGAGGAACCAAGTTCAGATCCTAGCTCCCACATATAAAACAAACTAAGCAAGGTAGGGCACACACACCCTGTAATCCAAGCCCTGTGGTGGGTGAAGACAAGAGGTTCCCTGGAGATTGCTGGGTGTCAGCCTAAGTCCAGGTTCAGCGAAAGAACCTGTCTCATGAGAATAAGGTAAGGCAGAAAATGGCAGAGCAGGAAACAGGAAGTCCGAGAATAGCACCCCCCATCACATTTGTGAGAGTGCGCAAGCAAGCAAGCGCACACACGCACACACACACACACACACGCACACACACACATGCACGCACATGCACACATGTGCACACAATAAAGGGGCACATGTGCACACAATAAATAAAAGGGCACACGCACATACAATAAGTAAAACCAAAGCCAAATAAAATAACAAAAAAAGTTAAGCCAGAATTAGTAATCAATCTGGTTCAATAATTCAACTAATACTAGGCTCCTAATATGTACGTACAGCTTCCTCACCCAAACTTTCTCTCCCTGCCATTCATAATGGCTGATTTTTCTCTCTAGTGGACACTTTCCCCTCTGCCCTGTCTACTGAGTATTGAAAACCCACCGTTCTAGAAAGGGGTGTGTGAGCGCTGAGGCAAGGGAACACGGTGGATTCCAACTGGGGCATATTTCAATCCACAGGATCCCTGGGCTGGGGGTAGAGCTCAGTAAAGGAATACATGTTTTACATGTGTGACACGCTGAGTTCTCTCCGGGCAGCCCATAAAACAAAAAGAATTCCCTTGATATGGATCTCTGTCTTTTTTGCATTAACACAGAACATTTTAGTTCATTTAAATATTGCAGTACTAGTTTTTTGTTGTTTTTTTTTTAATGAAAGGACTAACTTTTAGGAAGGAGAACAAGGGAATATTTGCAATGCAAACATCAATCAAACAACAAAACCTCCCCAAACTCACTAGATTCTGTCAGCAAAGGAGGTCCTTCTGGAGGCGCTACATCCCCTCCATCTGGATATTTTGTGCAGAACATCCTAACATAAGCCCAACTTCCCTTTCCCCCTTTCTTTGATCTGTTAAAGAAAAGATCCTACCTGTAGGTGGAGAGGTAGGTGCCAGTCTACTCCCTCAGGATGAGCAGTCAATCACAGGGCCAAGGACCTATCCCTCAAGAAGGTGGGTCCACCTTAATCCATGCTAAAGAGCTAGGAGTAATAACTAGCCCTTTAATGAGATAATGTACTTGTCCTTGCCCAAATTCCCACCCCCAGCACAGCCCCTACAAACTGCCCTGACATTCTGTTGGGTCTCCCTACTTTTAAGGTTCAACGTTTCCTTTTTCTTTTTTCTGTCTTTGTCTTTCAGATGCTGGCCAGAGCCTCAGTCTGCTTTTTTGGTACTTAGGCCTTCTTGACTTTCTGTAAAACCCCTCTCTCGGCCTTGTAGCTGCCTGTCTGCCGCATGGCTGACCTCAGTGCAGTCTTAACTCAAATGGCATGGCTTCCCCCCGCCTCCCCGCCCAACTTCTTCCCTCCATTCTCCTTACAGCTGGCTCATCTTGGGGTTCTCTTTCATGCTCTAATAGAATTGTTCTCCAGCTTCCACTTGAGTTTGTTCTTAAATTCTTTTCTTTTCTGTTTTGTTTCTGAGACAGGGTCTTCCTATAGCCCCAGCTGACCTGGAACTCAATATGTAGACCAGGCTGGACTCAATCTCACAGAGATCCACCTGCCTCTGTCTCCAAAGTCCTGGGAGTACATCATCATGCCTGACCTTAGTTTATTTTCTTAATGAGACCAATAACCCCAAGAGGCCGGATATTCCCAGTTTCATGTGGCAACCATAAAGGGTTGCCCACAAATTCCTGGTAACCCACTCTTCCTTCCTCCCTCCCTCCCTTCAATCTTCCTGACTGCTGAGATTATAAGCTTCCATCACCATACCTTGCTCATAAACCTAATTTCATAGATGAGGAACCAAAGTCAAAAAAAGTCAATTTTTACTTTCAAATTCACAAAGCTAATGACAGAGATGGGAAGGGAAGGTGAGTCCTTGACTCCAAAGTCATGTTCAGACCGGAACACTGAGGGGTCCTGAAGTTTCCTGTGGATGGAGAAAAATGAGCCATACTAGGTACTGCATGATGCTGTCTCCCAAAGCTTGTACTAAGTAGTGGATTCTTGGAGACATGTGAAAGCTTCAGACAGCTGCAGTACTGAGCTGTGCTCTCTGGGAAGAGCTGGTCTTCCAGCCACAGCAAGCTTCAAGACTGGGGTCTAACCCCTTTCTTCTTTCAATCTGATATTCATTTCTGGGGTATTAAGGAAAATTGCCTCCGATCTCAGCGGCTTCCTTGAAATTCCTCTAACACCACCAAACAGGGCCTTTGTACCTGCCGACTCTTTTGCCTACAATGCCCTTCCATTCCTCTTTGTCAGATTCATCCTACTGACTCACTGCACATAGCAAGCACTCAGTAAACATTTGTTGAATGAGTGATCGAGTCTTGCCAGGTATTTTCTTTTGATCTATCAGCTCTGGAGTCAGAGGTTGTGTGTCCTACAACTGTAGTGATCTCTTTTCACCCTGGCATCCTCTAATACCTCCTAGGCCCAGGGTCAGCTATAGGGGCAGTCCAGTGTGGCAACAGGGTGACTATTAAGGGTCATTAGAAGCACTACCTGGATGCTATGAAGAGTTCACTCCTCTCTCCCAGCCTAGCCATTATTTTACAGCACTGCAGGCCGAAGCATAACTGGCCTCATAACTTACACCATGCCCTGTTTCCCCTGGATGTGACATGATACAGGAAGTCTAGTCACTTCCAGGTGCAAGAATTCAAGCATGGACATGTCAGAGGCCACAGGTCCTGGGTCTCTGAAGATTCCTGCTCATGTAACTGGTCAGACATAAGAGGTAGGAATGCCTGACAGCATATATCCTGTGAGTCCTGCCAGGTTACCTGCAGTTAGACAGATATTAGGGGGCTTAGAGGCCATTGAGGATGGACTCCTCCCTCCTGCTTCTTTGGTAATGTTAAAAATGGAAACATACTGGGGCTGGAGAGATGGCCTAGCGGTTAAGAGCGCCGACCGCTCTTACAGAGGACTCGGGTTCGATCCCCAGCACCCACATGGCGGCCGAGAGCCATCTGAAACTCCAATTCCAGGAGAACTCCAGTTCCAGGGGAATCCGAGACTCTCTTCTGACCTCCGCGGCATTGCACGACACGGGTGCACAGACCTGCATGCAGACAGTACATTGATACACATACCGAAATAAACAAAATAAAATGAAAAAAAAAAAAAAATGGAAACATACCGGGCCGGGCGTGGTACCGCACGCCTTTAATCCTAGCACTCAGGAGGCAGAGGCAGGCAGATCTTTGTGAGTTCAAGGCCAGTCTGATCTACAGAGCAAGTTCCAGGACAGTTGGGGCTACAGGGAGACCCTGTCTCAAAAAGACCAAAAAAAGAAAACACCAATTGTCCCCTTAAGATTTAAATTATTGGGTCTGGAGAGATGGCTCAGTGGTTAAGAGCCCCCAATTCCTATCACCCACATGGCAGCTAAGAACCGTCTTTAAGCCAGGCATGGTGGTGCACGCCTTTAATCCTAGCACTTGGGAGGCAGAGGCAGGCAGATCTCTGAGTTCCAGGCCAGCCTGGTCTACAGAGTGAGTTCCAGGCCAGCTGGGGCTATAGGGAGACCCTGTCTCAAAAAAAAAAAAAAAAAAAAAAAAAAAAAAAAAAAAAAAAAGATTTAAATTATTATATTAAAAGGTGAAGGTATCTGGACTTTGTTGAGGCTCAATAAGGCAAAGCTACTTTCTCCAGGTCAAAAGTATAGAATCTAAGTTCTACCTCTGGCCTAAGAAGACACCTGATATTCTAAGCTTCTCAAAACATGGCATACTACTGTCTCCTCCTCTTAAGAGTTAATCCTGGGGCTGGAGAGATGGCCTAGCAGCTAAGAGTGCCGACCGCTCTTGCAGAGGACCCGGGTTCGATCCCCAGCACCCACATGGCAGCCGAGAACCGTAACTCCAATTCCAAGAGAGTTCCAGTTCCAGGGGAATCCGACACCCTCTTCTGACCTCCGCGGCATTGCACGACACGGGTGCACAAACTTGCATGCAGACAGTACATTCATACACATACAGAAATAAAATTAAAAAAAAAAAAGTTAATCCTGCTGGGCCCCTCTATCACCAGGCCAGAATCCACCCCACTCCTCGGAAAATCTGACTCACCTGAAGACCAGCTAAGGAAATAGAAGGACTACTTTTGTGAGTCACTCACTTGATGTACCCATCCTTCCCGGAAGCCCCTCAGAAATCCCACCATGAAGCAAGGTGGACCTGTTTGTTTCTTGGAAAAGCATAGCTTTGTCTTTTCCTTCTCTATTTCTTTTTCTTTCAGATACTGACCAGAGCCTAAGTGTGTGCTCCTGGATCCGCTGGGCTTTCTCCCTTTCTCTGAAGCCCCTCGCTTTCTGCTCTGCAGCGCCGGCCCACCTCCACTGGAAAAGGCATGGTTCTCTCTTCATCTTTCTCCTCCTGGAAGCTGCCAAGATTTATGGCTTGCTGTTTTTTTCTTTCAAATTCTAATAAAATTGCCCTTAAGCTTCATTCTGACTCTAGTTTTCTTTTTGTTTTGTTTGGGTTTTTTTGGTCTGTTTGAAAGAGGGTCTCCCTGTAGCCCCAGCTGTCCTGGAACTCACTCTGTAGACCAGGCTGGCCTTGAACTCACAGAGATCAGCCTGCTTCTGCCTCCTGAGTGCTAGGATTAAAGGCATGCGCCACCATGCCTGGCCTGACTCTGTTCTTAAATTCTTTTATTATCAAGACCAAGAATCCAAAAAAGAGACTTCAACCTCTCAGGTAACACTAATGCCCTGGGCAGGACGAGCTGGCCCTGGCAGTGTCCAGCTAGACTGGCGATCTCTCTCTGGCCAGCAGAGGTCCTCACATTCTCCTTGGCTGAAATCCCCTCTGCTACAATGTTAATCAGTACCACTCAGGAGACTGAGGCAGGAGGATTGCCCTGAGTTTAAAGCCAACCTGGGCTATAACAATCAAGGTCTGTCTGGAAACAGCAAAAATTTTAAACAAAAGAAGAACACGGGTCCAAAGAAGACTTAACCATTACATAATACAGCTTTAGTGACTCAAGTATTTTTGCTGCCTAAGGAAATTTTCACCACAACTTTCAATGACAGGATCGATGCCTCACTTGGGGAAGTGGACCCCGGGGGCTCACTAACATTGGCTCAACTCTCAGATTGGTGAACAGCACACAGCAGCCCAGAGTCTTCACTTTCCCATCATAGGCCAGAGAGCCTTCCTCACACCCACGACGGAGTAATGAAGAGCCAGCCCAGCAAAATCCCCAAATGGAGTCCTTTCTCTCCAGAGATTAGGAAATCAAAGAACATTTGTTACTTCTTGGAAACTCTTCCCTCCCGAGGGCTGCACTACTGAGCAGTGTCTGTATGGCTAAAGTACCCGGCCTAGTTCCTGCCTCCTTTGAAACTTTGATGCGGACAGCCCAGCATTTACCTGTGATCCCCGAGGTGAGCAGGTGTGCAGCCTCCGGGCCCCACTGGCCCTCTCGCCTGTACTTCCAGACTCCTCCAACGTCCCCAAATGCCCACAGGCTCGTGCAGTGACCCAGGGGAGCCGCTGGGCTCTGAACAAGCCCAGGCAAGCCCAGGCACAACCTCTGCGGGATCCTCCTGCCCGCAGGCATCGCAAGGCTCCGGAGCTGAAGACTTGGAGATGTGTCTTTCCAGTCTGGGATGGGGGAAGCTGGGCTTGCTCCAGACAGTCTGCACCAAGGCAAGTCCACCACCTGAAAAGAAAAAAAAAAAAAAAATATTGGGGGGGGGGGTGGAGGACAGTAGGCAAAAGGCAGGGCAGGGGAGAGCGGCGCCAGCGAGCACTGGGTCCCCAGCCGCCTGGGTCGATTTGCTCTTCCCCAGCCAGAGCGCACGGTTTGCGAGGCGCCCCAGGCCTCGCCCGCCCGCCCGCTGCCCAGCCCAGGGCGTGCCTCCCCAGGGCTGCTGTCCCCCGCCACTGCCATCCTTCCGGGAACCCCTCACCTGTCCACAATGGGACCAAGCTTGGACCGAACCAAGGTGTGTGGGGGGGGGGTGCTCGCCCGCGGGGCCCCGGGCAGGCGGGGGGGGGGGGGGGTGCAGAGGAAGCAGAGGGATCCCACGTCCTAGTCACCAGTGTAGAGAATAGGTGTAGAGAACAGTCTGGAGCCTCGACGTGTCTACTCCATGACATTCCCAGGTACTCCCATGCAGCCCCGGACTCAAGGAAAAGAGAAAGCACTTCTAGTGCCAGGAACAAGCACCCAGCTGCGGCCACCGCCTGCTGGCTCTGCACCCCCAAGTTCCGGCACCTCCAGCTGCTAGGGCGACCTGGCCCTGCTCCGCGAACTGGTCCCGGGGACGCGGGGCAGGAGACCACGCGTAAGGCAGGGATTTCGTCCTAACTCGGACCAAGCCGAGAGCTGCAGCTGTAAGGAGGAGTCAGGGCAAGCAGCCAACCAACCAGCCAGGCTCCCGCCTCCCATTTCTCATGGTTCCTTGGTTGTCTGGTGGTATCGCAGGATCCCGTTGAGGCTGGTAGAGAGGCACTTGCGTGGACAGCCCTGAAGACTGCCCCTTTCCCTGTGGAGGGGCCCTCTGCCCACTCTCCTGTCCCCAACCATCACTGATCCCGCTCAGTCTGATGCCAGGACTCTTGTGACAAGCTGCCCTAGAGTCCTCTAGGTCCAGGTACTAAGCTACCTGCTGAAGGTGACTCCTGTTACAAGAATTTCTGCCTTGAGTGGTTACAGAGAGCCCTCCAGGCCTCCAGGGACACTGTAACACTTTGGCAGGGCTCCATAAGCACAAAGCTCAATACTGACTGCTGAAGTTGTCCCTCCCCTGTGCCTAGGCAGAAGCTCTCAGAAGTGAGAGAAGAGACCCCATTCCTTCTGCATGGAAGATAAGGAGTTCTTCCCAGGAGGAAAACAGAGAGGTGAACCCTGCCCAGACATGCATGCTCCCCATGGTAGTGATCAAACCCAGGGCCCTGTTGGCAAAGACTCTGCCAGCTCCATTCCCCCAGCCCCAGTTTTATTTTGACAGGTTCTTAATATATAGTACAGGCTAGTCTCAAACTCATGATCTTGCAGCCTCCACTTCCTAAGTGCAAGGTTTACAGGGATGTGTTACCATGGTAAGGGACTATTTTGAGACACTCTCACTACATAGTCCTGGCTGGACTGCAACTCTCTATGTAGACCAGTCTAGCTTCCAACTCAGAGAACTGCCTGCCTCTGTCTCCTGAGTGCTGGGATTAAAAGCATGCACCACCACACCCAGAAGAACTGTTTTAAGAAGTCCTCTCAGGCCGAGCATGGTGGCGCATGCCTTTAATCCTAGCACTTGGGAGGCAGAGGCAGGAAGATCTTTGTGAATTCAAGGCCAGCCTGGTCTACAGAGTGAGTTCCAGGACAGCTGGGGCTACAGAGAGACCCTGTCTCAAAAAGATCAAAAAAAAAAAAAAAAGTCCTCTCAGCTGGGTGTGGTGGCACACACCTTTAATCCTAGCACTCAGGAGGCTGAGGCAGGCGGATCTTTGTGAGTTCAAGGCCAGCCTGGTCTACGGAGTGAGTTCCAGGACAGCTGGGGCTATAGGGAGACCCTGTCTCGAAAAGACAAAAAAAAAAAAAAAGTCCTCTCTATTCACCAAGCTTGGTCCCACCTTGCTCTAAGTCCCTCTGTATTTTCTATGGACTCACACAACAGTGAATCCACACTGGAAGCCCCTCCAGGCTGTACAGGATGTATCGGAACAGAGTCATGGTTAAGTGTTAGTCATACCCCCAGGAGCATGTCTCCAGACACAGCTGCCACATCATGATCCCCCGGGAAGCCTGGGAGGTCGCCACTCCATTGTAACCATGAAGGCTCAGAGGTAGCAGGGGCTGCTCCTCAGCCTCCCTCTCTGACATGATCTAAGTCAGTGGGGAAGCCCAGCTGGGAACTGATCTTGTCTGAAGAGGAATATTTCAAAAGAGGATGAGAAAGTTCTGGATGTCACATAGCCATGGCTGTGTGATTTGATGATCCTCCTGAAACCTGCTGAATCACCCTGGGTGACAGGTACTGTGATGTTAAATTGATCCCAGGAAGCAGGGGGGAGGGGTGTAATCTGTAATCCCAGCGATCCCACAGTGAGACGGGAGGCAGAGACAGGACAGTCCCTGCAAGTTCTTGGACCAGCAGCAAAAACAGGAGACCCTGTCTCAAGGTGGAGAGGCTGGAGAGACAGCTCAGCAGTCAAGAGTGTGGGCTGCTGTTACAGAGGACCAAGGTTTGGTTCCCAGCATGCACGTGGCAGCTAACAACCATCTGTAACTCCAGTACCAGGGGATCTGATGCCCTCTTCTGGCCTCTGAGGGCACTGCATGCATGATGTCTAAGTACTACTTAGGTATTCATACTTGTAAAATATAAATTAAAAAATTAAAATTTTAAAAAACAAGGTGGAAAGTGAGGGCCAACACCTGAGGCTTTCCTGTAACCTCCACATCTGTGCTATGGTACATATGCAATTCCGTGTGTGTGTCTGCGCAAGGGCGCACGCACACATACACACACACACGAAGGCTTTTTTTTTTTAAGAAGGGGAAAAGGAGGCTGGGTGTAGTTTAGCAGCAGAGCAGTTATCCAGCACGTGGGAGGCCCCAGGTTCTTTTCTTAGCATCAAAAGAGGAAGGGGAAACAATCCCATCTTTGGATTCTTCCTTCCCAGTCCAGCTTTTCCCCGAAAGTCCCTTCACTTCCCTAACCTAGAACCTCTCATCTTAGTGGTAGGTGACAAAAGAATTCAGGCACCCTGCAACTGCAACTGATCTCTCCTGGGGGTGGGGGTGGGGTGGGTGGGGGTAGCAAGAGGCCCAGGCAGCCTGTCTCTTCTGCTCTCCCAGACAGGACTCCAGGGACAAACCCCAGGTTGGACACTGCAATAGAAAGGGGTCCTAGCCAGGTGTGGTGGTACACTCTTTTTTTTTTTTTTTGAGACAGGGTCTCCCTGATAGTACACTCTTTTAATCCCAGCATTCAGGAGGCAGAGGCAGGCAGATCTCTGAGAGTTCAAGTCCAGCCTGCTCTACATAATGAGTTCCAGGCCAGCTGGGGCTACAGGGGAGACGAAAGAAAGAAAGAGAGAAAGAGAGAAAGAGAGAAAGAGAGAAAGAGAGAGAGAGAGAAAGAAAGAAAGAAAGAAAGAAAGAAAGAAAGAAAGAAAGAAAGAAAGAAAGAAAGAAAGAAAGAAAGGAAGGAAGGGAGAGAGAGAGAAAGAAACAGAGAAAGAAAGAGAAAGAGAGAGAGAGAGAAAGAGCGAGAAAGAGAGAAAGAGAGAGAAAGAGAGAGAGAAAGAGAGAAAGAGAGAAAGGAAGGAAGGAAGGAAGGAAGGAAGGAAGGAAGGAAGGAAGGGAACCGTGGCATGGTGGCGCACACCTTTAATCCTAGCACTTGGGAGGCAGGCAGCGGATCTTTGTGAGTTCAAGGCCAGCCTGGTCTACAGATGAGTTCCAGGACAGCTGGGACTACGGGAGACCCAGGGGGGGGGTGTCTCAAAAAGACCAAAAAAAAAAAAAAAAAGAAAGGGAAGGAAGGAAAGAAGGAAAGAGAGGGGGAGGGAGGGAGGGGGAGAGGGAGGGAGGGAGGGAAGGAAGGGATCATGAGAAAGGAGCTTTCTTTGCTGTTGCTCTGACATTAGAGATTTGGTGAGGCAGTGGACAGGCATGTTTGTATGTGCATGCAAGTGTCTGGGAGGCATTGGGAGTGGAGCTCCCAGGAGCCCACCTGGCACTTAAAAGCTTCTGGCCATGAGCAAGCACAATTTTCCAGGCCTCATCTTTGAATAAGAAAGCCATTCTGACTTGGCTTGGCAAACAAATCAGTAGATTAATAATAGCAAACAAATGTAAGTTGAAACATTGTATAAAAGGGAAGCTGGCTTCCAGTGAGTGCCCACCGCTGCACTGACTTAACTCCTGTAGCCTTCAGGTCCTGACAAAGTTCCAGCTCCTAAAGTTGTTTTGTGGCTTCAGCATCAGATCCACCTCTTCTGATCAAGGACCAGAGTCAGGGTCTGGTTTCCTCCCTTGGGGGCTGGTGTATCAGGATTAATTGGCAAGTTTTTTTGTTGTTTTTTGTCTTTTTGAGTCAGGGTCTCCCTGTAGCCCCAGCTGGCCTGGAGCTCACTATGTAGAACAGGTGGGCCTTGAACTCACAAAGACCAACCTGTCTCTGCCTTCCAAGTGCTGGGATTAAAGGCGTGCGCCACCACGCCCGGCGGACTGGCAAGTTTTTTAAGGATGGACAGTTATTTCATCTGTAAGCATACGATATATGACTGAGGTGCCATTTGTCAAGACTCTTCTGTGTCTTAGAGTTTTTGTCAAATCTGTTCCCTCTTCAGCCCCATAAATTCCCTAGAATTATGGCCATGCTAACGGAGCCTCACAGAAGATTCTTTCCTGGTTTAAGGTCATACGGGGATTTGGGTCCCTGCTGGTACTGAGGGACAGGGAAGCTCACATTCCATTGCATCCCTGTTTTACAAGCACGTTTGGCAATCTGCAGGCATGGGGGAAATCCCTTCACTGCTGTTGAAATCTATGGAAACTCCCTGCCCTTGAACTTGGAGAAGCAGGACACTTGCTGTTTGTATGCTTTTCAGAAACACATCCCATTTCTTCAGCCGGAAGTGGGAATAGGGTCAGACATTCTTTTACCATGCAAACTGACAAGGAATGCAAACTCTGGTCCTCAGAACTGCAGGAAGAAAAGTCTCTCTTTCCAATAATATCTGCTCTCAACCTCAGGAGCACTGGCTCACCCCAAGGTTATCAGTCATCATCCAAGAGAGCAGCCGCTGGTCACATGTGGCTATTTGAATTAACTAATAAATTTTCAAATCCATTTTCTCCTGTTAGCCTAGTCTGGAGGTTACTGTACTGGACAGCACAGCTCCAGTGTTGGTCCTTAATTACGTCCCAGCCTTGGGAAGTTGTAAACCTGGGCACATCAGGGGCCACAACACCTGCAGGCTCAATGTCACTGGTTATGCTGGGCAGCCCCAAGAGAAGGCACCTCAGGACATTACTCCCCAGCACTGCTGGTTACAGGAAGCATACAAATGCTGGTAGGGTCTCCACAAGCCACTTTGGGAGTCTGGGGTCCTCACACAACACAGCACAATGCAGAGATTTTCCTTTTGTTTCAAATTGGCCCTTAAAATAGTTGAAACCCTTTCAGTACAAAGCCAGAGGGCTAGTCAAAACAGATGAGAAAAGAGCTTCAGGCAAGAAGCATGTGATAAAGCTGGGCATGGTGGACATTCCTGTAATCCCAGCACTCAGGAGGCAGAGGCAGGCAAATCTCTGAATGAGGCCAGCCTGGTCTACATAATGAGTTCCAAGCCAGTTGGGACTTATATAATGAGACCTTGTCTCAATAAAACAAAGCAAAACAAAACAAAACAAACTGTTGTGTGTATATGTTTGCATGTGTGCATATATGTGCATGTGAACCTAGGTGCTCTTAGGCCACAATACACATGTAGAAGTCATCTACCTTGTTTGAGACAGGGTCAATTGCTCTTTGGCAGTGCATACACCAGGCTAGCTGGCCTGCGGGATTCCAAGGATTCTCCCCTCTCTCCTTCCCATTTCCCCATAGGAAATTCAGGATTACAGATACTTGTGCTGCATGTCTGGCTTTTCTGTGGGTTCTGGGGATTTGAAATCAGGACCTTACACTTGTGTAGCAAGTGTTTCACTTTTACCAACTGAGCTACCCCCTCGGCCACCTAGCAAATCATTTTTAAAATCTTCATGGCTCCTTGTGCTAGGTGGACAGTATTAAAGGCCTGGTCAGTCATGGTAGAACTAGCATGAGTTCCAGCAGACCCATGAACAAGGGATGGGAAGTCAATTCTGCAATCACTGGAGATAGGTCCCAGGCCCTGGAAGAAGCTCATGGAGGTGAGACCAGGCTACCCCTGACTAATTCCCACTCACCTTGCTGCCCCAAGCCCCAGTTTAAGCACTCCTTACTTTCAAGCCCTCTGGGTCTAGGGAGACAGCATTAAAACCCACTTCTCACCCCAGTATGGTGGCGTGTCCTATGATCCCACTTCTCACCCCAGTATGGTGGCGTGTCCTACGATCCCATTTCTCCCCCAGTGTGGTGGCGTGTCCTACGATCCCACTTCTCCCCCAGTGTGGTGGCATGTCCTATGATCCCACTTCTCCCCTAGTGTGGTGGCGTGTCCTACGATCCCACTTCTCCCCCAGTGTGATGGCGTGTCCTACGATCCCACTTCTCCCCCAGTGTGGTGGCGTGTCCTACGATCCCAGTCCTCACCCCAGTGTGGTGGCGTGTCCTACGATCCCACTCCTCCCCCAGTGTGGTGGCATGTCCTACGATCCCACTTCTCGCCCCAGTGTGGTGGCGTGTCCTACGATCCCACTCCTCCCCCACTGTGGTGGCGTGTCCTACGATCCCAGTCCTCACCCCAGTGTGATGGCGTGTCCTACGATCCCAGTCCTCACCCCACTGTGGTGGCATGTCCTAGGATCCCAGTCCTCACCCCAGTGTGGTGGCGTGTCCTACGATCCCACTTCTCACCCCAGTGTGGTGGCGTGTCCTACGATCCCAGCACATGGGGGCTGAAACAGAAGATTGCCAGTTTCAGTTTCAGTCAGCCTGAATTATATGGTAAGGTCCTATCTCAAAACAAAAACAATTTAAAAAATAAAAGTAGGGGCTGGAGAGATGGCCTAGCGGTTAAGAGCGCCGACCGCTCTTACAGAGGACCCGGGTTCAATCCCCAGTGCCCTCATGGCGGCCGAGAACCGTCTGAGACTCCAATTCCAGGAGAACTCCAGTTCCAGGGGAATCCGACACCCTCTTCTGAACTCCGCGGCATTGCACGACACAGGTGCACAGACTTGCATGCAGACAGTACATTTATACACATACAAAAATAAATAAAAGAAAAAAAAATAAAATAAAAGTAAACCTTGTCTGTTCTATTCCTATCTTGTCAAGGTCACAGGACCTCCAGGTTAGTCAATCCCACCATTGATTCCAAGCCCCCAGCCTGCTGGGCTGACTGCCTCATCTGACTCTGCCGGCCACTTCCTGATCTTTGGGACTCCATTTTCCCCTTTCCTTTGGGTGTCAGCCACCACTCTCTTGGGGTTCTCCGCAGTGTCACGGGCATTCCAGCCTCCTCTGCTTGCTCCTCCTCTGGCTTGCTCCCTCTTCCAGGTGGAGGACCCCAGGGCTTAACTCCTGGACTGTGTTCCACCTGCTCTTCCTCCCTGGTGACCCTGTCCCCTTCTGGCTTTCCGTGGCATTCACCCACTGATGTCTGAAGTCACGGCCTCTCCTCTGACTCCAGTGGTCAATTATGGAGACAAAGTTCCAGGAGTGTAATTAGGAGTCTCGTGTGTAGCCTGCCTACCTGAATTCAATTTCCAGTGCCCATATCCGACAGCTCACAATCACCTATAAGTCCAGCTCCAAGGGATCAGGTGCCTCTTGGCCCAGTGAGCACCTGCACACACATGCACATACCCACCTACTGCACAGAGGGGGCACTGCTGCAGCTTTGTAACCTCTCAGGTGCTGTAATTACGGGTATGTGCTGCTGCACCCCATGTATGCAGTGCTGGAGCGGAACCGGGCTTCGTACATGCTCTGTAAGCACTCCGCCAGCTGAGCTACATCCCAGTCCCCCAGCACTCACTTCTTATCACCAAAGGGTCACAGAAGGAAGATGGTTCTCTCCTAATTCAAACAGCGTTAACATAAACATTTGATTTCTCGTGTATTTAATGATTTCATCAATTAGTCAGGAAATGGAAAAGAGCTCATGCCAGAAGGGAGGGACACTCACCTGGCTTTGCTGGCTGGAGCTGGGTCTCCTTCACACGGAAAGAACATGCTGAGACTGAAGCCACTTTTGGCCGCTGGGCACTAAGGAAGCAAAGAGGTAGAGCGGTTAGGAAGGCTGACCCACTTCCAAGGCCAAGAGAACACACCTCCCTATCTTCTCTCCCTAGTGGAAACACCCTTCCTTCCAGTTAAGGAGCTGCAGTCTTGGGACATACCTGAAGCACATGTGCTGTAGCAACATCATATGTGCACTGTGTCCTCAACACATGCTGCAAACTTTAAGCAAAACAGAGAGGTGGGTGAGTCATCACATGTGAGTGTGGCTTTCAGGACACTAGGCTGAGCAGAGGGGCTAAGCTTGCTCTCTCAGGAAGCTAGGCTACCTCTGAACCTATGAGATAGCCTGGGTGCTAGGACAAGAAGAGGAGGAGCAGCCCAGACAAGCTCCATCTTTGTCACAATTTGCAATTATCTTTTTTTGCTGTACTGAAGATTAAACTCTGGGCCTTCCACATTCTAGGCAAGCACTTTATCAACTGGACAACATCCCCAGCCCTTCAAAAAATTTTCTTTTGTGACAGGGTCTCACTATGTATCCCTGGCTAACCTAGAATGCTCTATGTAAACAAGGTTGGCCCACAGAGATCCACCTGCCTCTGCCTCCCTCTTGTACCGCCATGCCTAACAACCTTGAACTTTGGGTGCTTTTGCCTGAGTCTCTGGGCAGCTGGTATTGCAGGTGTGTGTGTATGTGTGCGCGTGTGTGTACATGTGTGTGTGTACATGTGCGCACATGTGTGTGTGCCACCACACCTGGCTCTGTTTCATAATTTTATTATAAGCCAGCCCTATCTGACTCCTGTTTTGAAGAAAAGCCAAATTTGTACTTTTAGAAGAAATCGCATACTCTGCTCACTGATGTGAAGTAAAATGTATCACATGGAGGCAGCCTAGACTCTTGGAAACCTTGGAAAGACTATATTGGGCTGCAGAACAAGGTGACCTTTGGACCACAAAGGGGTGATGGCATTGGGCGAAGACAGGGTGTATCAAGGACATGAGACCTTCAG
The DNA here is from genome assembly GCA_009823505.1 of Rhizomys pruinosus. Taxonomy (NCBI): domain Eukaryota; kingdom Metazoa; phylum Chordata; class Mammalia; order Rodentia; family Spalacidae; genus Rhizomys; species Rhizomys pruinosus. The sequence continues at coordinate 356,060 of VZQC01006857.1, forward strand.
GCCACTGCCATATCTTAGATTCTACCAAAGGAAGAAATGTCAAAACAGCATTAGAAAAAAAAATGCAGGACTAGAACACTGAGAACATAATGTTTTTCTCACATGTAGCATGGTGAGATTGTGCTGTTAACCCAGAGTGCTGTAAAAACACACAAAGCCCAGGAGAAATGCCCCAACCCCAGCAGAGAGATCCTACAGCCAAATGCCCAGGAAAGCGAGTGACAAGTGTATGTCCAGACACAGCAGAGAGGAGCTGAGCCCCCGGGATGGGACCTGCCTCCGAGCCACACTTTCAGATGAAAGAGATCCAGAACCTCACAAAATGTCCGAGTTCCCATTCCTGACCAAGATATGGGCTGAAGAGGAATGGGCAGGAGCCTGCCCACCAGCTCTGTCGTGGATAGTAGACACTTGTGATTTGGTCTTTGTTGGTCTATGTCACTCTGCTGTGAGAAGGTGAAATGCTATTGCTTGCCCGCACCTCCATGCCTGAGCTTGCATATGCTGGGCAAAGACTAGATCGGTGAGGTAGTCCCAGCCTGCTCTTGACCTTTTTTGTTTTGCCTTTTTGAGAACCTTACTATATAGCTCAGGCTGGCCTTGAACTCACGTGTAGTCCGATTGGTCTTGTAAGGTTGTAAGCCCACCTAAGTCAGGGATTTTCCAGGAAACCAACTGAGGTAGAAGTTCCCAGAAAGTTGCTGCAATATGCTGCAATCAGGCTCCTAGTACAGGTCATAAGCCTCAGTTTATCTCAAGATGCTTGAGATGTGTCTACTGATAGCCACAGATCCACCTACGCCTTAATCCCCCATCCCCTCACTCCCACCTCCTTGTAAACTCACGTCCTTGTATGCCTGGGTATAAAACTGTCATTCTGGGGACATTCTTGGTTTTTTTGTTTTGTTTTGTTTTGTTTTTGCAACAGGGTCTCCCTGTAGCCCCAGCTGGCCTGGAACTTACTCTGTAGACCAGGCTGGCCTTGAACTCACAGAGATCCGCCTGCCTCTGCCTCCTGAGTGCTGGGATTAAAGATGTGTACCATCACGCCCAGCCTGGAGACATTCTAATGCTGGTCATCCTAATCCCAACACAGGCAGGCCAGCCAACATGCCTGAAACAAACCCGACTTCCTTTTCATTGGAGTCCTGACATTTTCTCCTCTCTGTGCCAAGTCTCCCCTCAAAATGAACCTAAAAGGCCTCAGATTCACAATCCTACCAAACCTGGTGACTCAGGCCTGCCCTCCCAGCTGCTCAGAAAAGTGAGGCAGGAGAAGCACAAGTTCAGAGCCTGCCTGGGCTACAGAGTGAGTTCAAGGCCAGCCTTGGGAGCTTAGCCAGATCCTGTCTTCAAATATAAAAACAAAATTAATAATAATAATAATGATAATAATAATGCAAAAGTCCAGAGATATAGATTGGTCATTGAGAGGTCTCACCTAGCTTGTGCAAGGTACCGCAAAGCTTGCAATCCTCCTGCCTCCACCTCTCAAATGCTAGGATTACAGGCATGGATCACCCATCTCTCTTCGTCCCCACTGATCATGGGACTGGCTACCAGCTGAGCTACTTCCCCAGTTCCCCTCTTATTGGCTTAAATTGTTCCACTTATTTAATTTATTTTGTCTGGGCACACATGCCATACTATGCAATGGAAGTCAGAGGACACCTTGCACTATAGAGCTGGTTCGGGTCTTTCCTTCCACCATGTGGGTCCTGGGGATTGAACTCAGTTCTTTAGCTTTGGTGGCAAGCATCTTTACCTGCTGAACCATCTTTCTAGTGCCACTGCCCCCCACCCATTGACTTTAAAAGGCATCCAAACCCTATGTTTCCATATATCCTTTCAGCTGAGAGTCTTGTGGCAGTGGATACCCAATAATTTCTTTTTCTTCTCTTTCACCTTCTCCTTTTTTTTAGTGCCTTGTGCATACTAGGCAAAACTGCTGCAGAGCTATCACCCCAGCTCCCAAACAATTCTTCTTGCTAAACTGATTAAGAGGGAATGATCAGATATTGGTGGTTCATGCCTATAATTCTAGCACCAGGAGCCTGAGGCATAAGGATTTCTTTGAGTTCAAAGGCAGCCAGCCTGGATCACAGTATTACACTCTGTCTCAAAGGAAGGAAGGAAAGAAAGAAAGAAAGAAAGAAAGAAAAAAAAAAAAAAAAAGAAGAAGAAAGAAAGAAAGAAAGAAAGAAAGAAAGAAAGAAAGGGCTACTATCAACAATTCTATGGAAGATATAATGATTTTGTACCATTAAAGAGTAAAAAAAAAATTGGGCTGCCAAGATGGCCTTAGCCAATTCAGGTGCTTGCCACCAAACCTAATGACCTGAGTTCCATCCCTGATACCCACATAGTAGGAGAGAATGAGTTCTACAAGCTATCCTCTGACTTCTACATGCACAGCCTGGGAAGCATACACACATACAAAGGAACAATAAATAAAAATATTTTATTATTTCTTACTTTACATGTATGAGTGTATTGCCTGCATGTGTGTCAGTGCTCCCATGTCATGCAATGCCCATGGAATTCAGAAGAGGGTGTTAGATCCCCTAGAAATGGAGTTATAGACAGTAGTTAGCCACCATGTGGATGCTGGGATTTGAACCCTGGTCCTCTGCAAGAGGTGCTCTTAACCACTGAGCTATCTCTTCAGCCCCAACAAAAATATTTTGAAAAAGAGTAAAAAAAAAACTACATTCTGACTATTGGTCCTATCTGAGGTGGCCCTGGTTAAGCTTCTTGGTTGATTTTCTGAAACTCTGTCAAGGCCACCTAAATGCTACCTGGATCTCAGTAAGGGCTCTGACAGTGTTCCCGATCTGCAGTGCACTGTCACCTGCAATGCAGTCTCTTCCTCTAAACTGGAAGTGACCGAGACGTGACCATCCGAGTCAGACACCACACAGTCTATAAAGTATATTTTATCAAACAGAAGCAAGGTGATCTGATCCAAGCAAATGAGCTAATTTCTAGAGAATGACACTCATTCACCTCTGAGCAGCTGAAGGTCATCAGGATGCACAGAAGAAAAGGAGCCCTATAGGAGATGGGGACTGGGCACTGACTCAAGTACAAATTCCCAAAGACCAAAAGGCAAATCCTTAAGAGAGAGGCTTCTGGGATAAGACTCCCGCCAAAGCCAGTGGCTGATTCCTGTAGACTCTGCTGAGGTTGCCTGTCTTCTGGTGACATTCTCAGTGCATAGCGTGTTCAGAGCCCCCACCGGAAGCTGAGTTCAGGACCTGCTCTGGCCACCCCTACAGAAGGCTGATCAGCCCTTGCTGGGAATATTGCTAACTTTCCCTGCGATGACCAAACGACCAATCTCTAAGAAATGAGAATTGACCATAAAAGGCCCAGGAATACACTCCATGTTGCAAAAATAAGATGGGGGAGGGCTGGCACAGATACCAAACGGCTGAAGAAAATTTCTAAGTAAACTTCCTGCTCTTATTAGTTGAAAGAAAAATTTGAAACAATTTCCTGCCTGAATTCACCATGCCAAGTAAAAACTGAAGGAAAAAAAAAAATTCTTGCAAACTGCCTCGTCAGGTAAGGTCTATGTTCTTCCTGTATCCTAGGGCTCCATCTGCTGGACAAAATCTGAATTGCAGCACTAATAACCAGACAGGGAGCTGCCAGACCCAAGTGGCCCTGATTTTCCAGAATCGCAGAGGAAGAATTATAAAAGAAGCAGAATGGTTTCTCCCCTTGGATGATGGCCCAGTGACAGTTGTAAACCAGAGGTGCTGCAGAGGTATGCAAAGGGAGTGTTCAGATGACATCCATCCTTAGGACCCCACACCTATGACCCCTCCACATCCCCAATGTTTTTTTTTTTACCTTTTTTTTGTCCTATTTCACCATTGGGACATCTCATGAATCCAGTACAGATGATCTCATCCTTACCCCATATGCTGGGTCAGAACATGTCCTAGGGAATCCCAGGTCCACCCTGAGCTTCCTGTGTCCTTGGGAAAGTTAGGTCTGGCTGTCTTCATCTTCAAGCTCAGCTCAGGGCCTTGGACAGATAATTCCCAAAGTTCTTCTGGCTTTGTCTAGCATGCCTGTAAAGTTTCTGCATCAGGATTAAAGTTCAAATATATAAAAGGAATGGCAAAACCTGGTCGTTTCTCAGCTCTGCAGAAGAGGGGACATTTGGGAGAAGTGCTGGCTCTGCAGTGAGGAAAGAGCAATGTTCAGAGGGTTGTGCAGAGGGATGATATACTCCTGCAGCCCCTGGATCCCACCAGTGCCTTGGAACACTCTCCTATAACTTCCTTACCTCCCCGCCTGACTCCCAGAGCCGGTGTGCTGCCGCTTTACTAGAAAAGCTCTGCTAGCATACCATCATCAGCCAGCCTCTTGTGGCCCTCAGCTCTCCCTTACCTTAGTCCCTGAAGTGACCACTTGGCTCTGCCTGAAGGGTGCAGCTCTTCTGGAGAGCCGCCTCACCCTGCGTCCTTGGCAGGGAGACACAGCCGCAATGCTGTGCTGTCCCAGGCTGAATAAGAGGGTTCCTGGTGTCACTTCCAGGACAGCCACAGGCCTGTGCAGCCCCTGGAACTAATGACATTAGCGCAAAAAGAGCAGGGTCTCTGGCCTTGCTAGGCTGGCTATCCCGGACATGACCTCCTCCCCAACTTCCCTCCACTCCCAGCGCAATGCAGGCTCCAAGGGCAACTTGTGAGATGGAGACTTGACCCAAAGCAGGCAGATCATCCCCAGAGTCTTCCAGCATTGAGCTCAGAGTCCTGGACAGTGGAGGCTCCAATCTCACAGAGCCAGCTCACCTTAATGGGGAGACAGGGTTGCAATTCCATGCCATTAGCATGAATAAAGACCTGCTCCACTGTCTCCTGCCTAGACCCCTGGGGTTTCCCTCCCTGACCCTAGGCCCTTGATGTCTGCCCGCTAACCCATCCCATCACCCAAGAGGACTAGTAGCCACTGGACCCCACCCACACGCACTGGCTTTCTTTCCCTCTGCAGGAGAAGCTGGAGAACTCCAGATCCGAGTTCAATCTCCTGGCGATTAATTACAGGACACCAGGTTTTGGACCCTCTCCCACACCTCTTCAGGGCCTCAGTTTCTCTCCATAGGCTGTCCCAGAAATGCCAAGGGAGGACACTCAGGAGCAGGATCCCAGCAGGGCCCTTCACCTCACCCACGAGATCTGAGCCAGAAACCCCTTCCTTACCCCAGCCAGGAAGGCAGTCTTGTCTTCCAAGCTGGAGTCTCATTCACAGCCGTCAAAGCTGGTGCCCGGACACAGCTGGTCTGGTCTGGTCCCAGGCCTTCCTAAAACCCTTCCTAGGGTCTGTCTTGTTCTCGGCTAGAGTTTCCCAAAAGCATGGCCTGCGTTTGGGTGCGCGGTCTCAAAGCAGCTGTGGAAATGGTCGGTCCGAGAATGCGCAAAGCCAGAGACGGTTCAGCCACCAGAAGCTGAACTTCCCATTTATCATCCTTCCCGCTGGGGAAGGTGGCCTCCTGCACTCCAGTGAAGAAGTATTGCCCTCAAGAAAAGGTGGTCTAAATAAAGCCGGGGACTCACTCACTGCACCAATCAGCGCCGCCGTCCGGTCGGGTCTACCGGCGCAGGCTGCGCGCAGCCGCCAGGAGGTGGCCGTCGGGACGCTGGTGCGGGCAGAGCGCAGCGCCCGCCCTGAGCAGTGGTGCAGGGTCTCCGCATCGCCGCAGCTGCTGCAGCCCCACAGCCGTCAGCTCTGCTGACTTGGCCTGGGAGGGGAGGGCGGAGGAGGGCCTGGAGCAGCCTGAGCTCCAACTGCCCCTGCGCAAGGAGTCTGGGAGAGCCCAGCAGCAAAGGCTTGGCTGGCCAATGCTGGGGGAGTTGACGCGGGGTGGGAGAGGACAGAGCTGGAGAAGAGGGCCCTGAGTCAGCGCTGGTGCAGTTGCGGTGTCTCAGGAGCCTGTGCACGGGATGACTGGCTGTCTGTGACCTGGGACCAGAGTGTGCAGCCTTCAGCATCCCACTGCACCGCCACCTGACTCAGGGAAATATCGCTAGCCCCATTTCCCCCCATCAGCGTCGGTGCACTATAATTCACTCTGCTAAGGACTCTGCAAGCTGCAAAGAGGCAATACTCAAACCCACATTAAGTCCCTACATGGAACAGTGACACCAAGCACAAGGCCATGGGATCTGAGACACCACCCACCCCAACCCACTCAGTCCTTCATAGAGGTAGGGAGTTGGTAGGGGTCACCAACCACCTAAGAAAACCTGGTGAACACTGGGAATTCACAGCCTGAGTCAGCTCTCCTCCCCCAGCTCTCCCCAGTAGTCTTGCTGTCAGAGGGATAAAGAGCTGGAGGATACAGGAGCTATGCAGACCCCAACCCTGTCCATCTCTGAAGGTGTTATGTCATCCTGGCTGTACACTGATGTTGTCGACTTGTCCCTGACAGTACCTGTCTAAGGGAAAGAGGCTTCTTGTAGTGGGAAGTTTGGAGAAGCCAGGTAGCTAGCTGCTCCCTTCACACCAGGAGTATGGACTGTTGGTTTCACAAGATCCAGCACTATCAAAGTGCTGGGAATTGGGGTCACCTGCTCCCACTCAGAAGTTCCTGTCTCATCTGACCTCCCCTTTGCTGGCCAGAGGTCGGTGGACATGGACAGCATGCTGGGGGTTAACAGTAGCCTTTGCTCTGTGATTGAGTCTTTCAGAGTTCTCTCTCAGCTAGTTCTAGGCAGAAAAGATGCTTATTTGTCATGCAGGCTACAGGGAGGCATGAGATGGAGGCCTCTTTGCCTGGGCATGTCCACTCTTCTCTTGCTCCCTAGGGTGGTGAGGTCACAGAGATGACCATCCCACAGATGAAGAGAAACAATCAGCCCAGAGCCAAACAGCACCCCTCAGCAGGTTCTGGGGTTGTGGGGAGAAGCCAGGGTGGGCTAGAGTTGGGCTTATTGATACACAAGTGAGGTCCATCTTTGGCACCACACGATGTTGACTTCAAAAGACACTGGTGTGAAGTGACCCTAAGGACACCTACGGATATACTTGCAGGTTCAAAAGCAATTGCACCGGGGCTGGAGACATAGCCTAGTGGTTAAGAGCACTGACTGCTCTTGCGGAAGACCGGGTTTGATCCCCAGCGCCCACATGGCGGCTAAGAACCGTCTGTAACTCCAATTCCAGAACTCCAGTTCCAGGGGAATCCGAGACCCCCTTCTGACCTCTGAGGCATTGCACGACAATCAGAGACCCTCTTCTGACCTCCACAGCATTGCACGACATGGGTGCACAGACCTGCATGCAGACAGTACACTCATACACATACAAAAATAATAAATAAAATTAAAAAAAATAAAAAATAACAAAAGCAATTGCACCTAAGGATGCTAGTCTAGAAATTTTAAATTGTTGAAGATTAATGGGCAGATATCAAAGATGGTTTTGAATATATGGTGAATGTATTTTAAAAACTGGGGCAGGAGATCAGTCTGAGAAGGAGGTGTGTAAGCCAAGCCAGTAGGGAGAGTCTTAGGCAGGAAGTTGTGTTCCACTCAGACGGCTTGGCCTTTCCAGGCTGGGTAAGTATATGGTCTAAGTGCCCACTTCTAGAAGTCTGCAGCGCGTGGAGTGAGCGTGTGCAGTGGCTGCGGGCAGCTGCAGAGTGCAGACAGGTTTCTAAAGGCAGTAAGAACCAGGACACCACATGGACAACCATGGAGGTCATATCCCTCCATCAGTTGGGTGGGCAGTGCCCACTTGCTGTTTCGGAGGCTGGCTGGATAATTCATATCTAAGAGGTTTGGTGCATAGCTTTTGAACAGAAGCATTATGAGGCCTAGGATTTTTTCCTTGTGGTCAAAGAAGAACCTAAGAGGTTGAATCCTTCGGTGCCTGGACCCTCTAGGTAGCTGTCACTGCTTGGCACTATGTGACATCACCCCCAATACAGACCTGGACCTAAGCCCCATGTGTCTGGGTGCCACCCCAGCAGTGCTGTCCTGGAGCTCTGCCAGCTTGCATCTCGGCTTTGGGGTGGCTCTCTTGCCAGGCACATGGAAGTCTGGGTACCAGAGACACAGCTCAGGTGCCTCAGGCTGCCTAGACATTTCCCCAGAAAGAGATCCTCCCTACCCAAAGTGTGCTTTCTGCTGCTTTTCCCTGTACATGAATGTGTCTAGGTGAGCGCCTCATAGAGGCCCCTCCCCCACTGCCAAGCACCCCATCATTCAATACTCGCTGCCAACCAAAGCCGGGGTTCATCCGTTTTTACACATAGCAGCCTCTGCCCCTGCAGCAACAAGCCGTACTATTTGAGTTTCCCTCCAAAGGTCCTCTTTGGTAAATCCAAAAGAAAAAGAAAACCGTGTCCCTCAGAGAATAAGGCGAGGAAGGCTGCCCCTGAGTCCCCCGGGTCCATGCCAGGCTGGAGAAAATTCCCAACAGATCAGACCAGCTTCTCCAGCCCTCCTGCACAAGGCTTAAAGAGCCAGCTAGCCAGACACATGCACGCGGCGGATGGCGTGTACAAAGGGAAGACTGAGCTGAAACTCGTCGGGAAGTCTGAGGGGGTCCCCGCCCCCAGCATGTGGGAAAGAAACTAACGGAAAGTGCGCCCCGATTTTCCCTTTGGCTTTGCCTGAGGCTGAGCGTATCCCAGACCAAGGTACCCAAGGAGCTCACCCACCTGAGAGTGGGCATCCTTTCGTCCCCCTACCCCACCTTCAGCTTCCTCCTCCCACTGCCGCCGCTGCAGCGGGTTCTGCAGTCACTTGAAGGAGAAAGATTTCGCAGTACGGCATTCTTAAAGCTGCAGTGTCCAAATTCTCCTTCAAACCCAACTGTCCCCAACGTTGCTCACTTACCAGGGGTCCTCTGCAGAGGCTGGGTGGGCAAGGAGATGGGTCTGTTTAGGGGGAGCTTGTAGCAGTCGCAAAGGTGGGAATCAGACTCCCAGACTCTGGCAAGGGTAAAGATCCCTAGAGGAGACTGCACCGCCGCCTCTGCAGTTAAACCAGGTTGCTGGGACTGCAGTGGGAACTGCAATGGAGTAGTTTTGTGTTGTTTTTTTCTAAATCATAAACCCCCCAGTTTCCTCCACAAAATTATATATATACATATATAATTTTTTTGCAGCTTCATTAAAACACAAGATGCAAACGGGAGATCAAATGAGAGAACCTCCGCCTCCTCCGCTTTTTCCCCCCAAAGAATTTAAATAGCATTTAAAATTATTTTTAAATTGACTCCCGAGAGCAACTGACTCAGCTTTCTCTATGCTGCTGGGCTGGCAAGCCGTGCAGGGAAGAGCTTGCATGGAGTTCACTGAAGCCAGAGTTTCTGTAAAGTGCATAGAGAGAGGACTTGGCGACGTCTTAGAGGCGCCGGTGAAAGCCCAAAGGAAAAACTACCTCAATCTAAAGCAAAGGAGCCGATATAGCTAGCATCCAGCAGACGGTCCGTGCACCCCCGTCCCCAGTCCCCAGTTACCTCTCTCCTGCGCTGCAGAACTGTCCAGATGGGCAGCAAGTTGCAGACTGCTGCTAGAGAGGCAGGACCCAAAATCAAAAGTGTCAGCTGGGTCCCTGCACTGAAACGAGGCGGGGAGTGACTCCCCAGCCCTCCCTGCTTCGTTTAAACCCCTGACACTGCAGGATGCCGGCTCCTGGAGGCTCATCCCCAGAGCCTCCTCCCTTCCAGGTCTCAAGCTTTGCTCCGCAGACTAGATTTGCTTACCTGAAGATGCTTTCCTTGCAAAAAAGAGGAGGGGGAAGGGGACGGGAACTGCAGAATCTTGGGTTTTTGGAGAGGCTGAGACTTGTCCAGAACTTTGAGAATTGCCTGGTGTCCAGGGAGGAGCTGAGGCAAAGGCGACCATTTATTTCCTGCGCTTCAGACAGGTGGAGAGCATTGGTCCCCCCACAAGGACCGAGACAGAGCAGAGTGAAGAACGAGAAAATTCCTCGGTGCCCACTAGCAAATTCTTAACAGTATGAGAGCATTTATTTTTACTTTTTTCCCTTAAACATTTTAAAAATATGTGTGCACAGGAAATGTACAAAGAGACCATTAAGTGTCAGTTCTGTCCCGAGGCAGAACTGCTTCCTAAAGTTTGTGATCCTGCCTCCTGTAAGTCAATATCAGCGAAGATGGAGGCAGGAATTTAATTGAGAAAGTTCCAGGAGAGGGAAGCATTTTAAATGCAGATATGGTTAAAATAGCACGTTCTGATATAACCCATGAAGGACTGCTCAGAACAGACACACCGAGAGCTGGCAGAGGGCAAGGGAAAAGGTAGGTATTCCCAGGTTTTGAATTTATTACAAACTTGGGGTCGGAGAAAGGACAATAAAGGAGAAAGTGTGGATGTGTGTGTGTGTGTGTGTGTTTGTGTGTGTGCACACATGCACATATGAGTGTAAGCATATGTGGGGGTGGGGGTTAACCTTTTTTTGTTGTATTTTTGAGACAGGGTCTCCCTGTAGCCCCAGCTGGCCTGGAACTTGCTTTGTAGAGCAGGCTGGCCTTGAACTCAGATATCCCCACCTGTCTCTGCCTCCTGAGTGCTAGAATTAAAGGTGTGTGCTACAACGCTTGGCCCCAAGGCTCCTCTTCTAATTAGGAGCAATTGCATCAACTCCTCATCCACTTCATTCCTGAAGTAAGAGCCAGAAGCTATGATTTGTTTCTAAAGAGATCAGGAGAGGCGTCTCTACCGGCAGCATCCTGCTTGGGACACAGCACACTGCTGCAGTGCACCACGGACAACCAACGGGTGTAACCTTGTGCTGCCATCACCCACCTCCCTCATTTTCAGGCTTTATGCAGCATGCACTATGCTGGTGGACACAGCCCAGGTCCAGCCACCACCAGACTGTCCCTCCTCCTCTTTGTTGTGCTCTACCCTGGCTGAGAGTGTCCAGGTTTTTTGGGGGGGGGCGGATTGCAGAGACACCTGAAGTGCCATAATGGAAGGGATCCCAGAGGGCACATAGCCAGATCTTTCCACTTTATGGATGGAAAACCCGAGACTTGATAGAAGACTTGATAGAACTCACTCAAGGTCACCTGACAGTAAGATGCAGCCTGGATTTGACTCTGGGTCTTCAGGTTCTTGGTCCTGTGATGCTCTTACTGGGTAAATGATGTGCCTTGTCTGTGACCTCAGATGACCTTGACACTCATCTCTGCTCTGCCACTCAGCGTCTCCCTCATAGATGTTATTATCAATGACATGCAGACCTAGAATTTCAACTCTCAAAGCAGGAAAGACAATCAAGTAGTTGTCCGGTGACCAGAGGTAAGCCAGAGGAATCATTTCTTCTTAAAATCCAGAATGTCACTTACATTAGTTTCTTTGGGATTGCTGAAAATTAACCTCAGATGTAGAAGTTTCTAACAAAAATATATGACCTCCTATTTCAGAAGGCCAAAGTCTGAAGTAGAGAAGTGAGCAGGGTAGCTTGGTTCTGGAACCTTCAGCAGACTAAGATCTAGCCTCTGTCCAGCCCTGCGCCCTCTCCAGCTTGAACACCCCCCCCCTCCTGCTCCCCCCCCTTGTCTGCAGGAGCATGGCATTCTCCTGAGCCCGCCCCCCCTTTCATAATAGGAATTTTGAGCCACCCCGATCCAAGGTGACCTCATCTCTAGATCCTTAATTACATTGGCAGAGACCCTTTCCCCAAGTCAGGTGACACTCACAGGCTCTAGCTGGCCCTCTCTTTTTAAGGTCATAATCCACCCCCCCCATCATGCAATGAATTGTCCCATAAGAACAATGTCAATGAAATGGGATGGTCCCATCCTATCCTAACAGTCCTCACACGACAGGGACAGTGGTCCCTTTGGTGATAAGAAGTTAAGCGACACCTTGGCTTTTCTTGGGTTTTTGGTGTTGACTTGCTTGATTCCTACCATCACTCCCACTTTACAGTACGAGAAACTAAGGTGCAAGAGGCTTGGGTCACACAGCTCATAGGAAGCAGGCGAGAGGCCATCTGGCTCCAGAATGTGAGTTCTGCCTTGTCATGCCCAGGCTGCGAGTGCTTCTATGCTATTGGTTTCTAGCCAGACCCCGTCTCTGACGTGTGTCTTTTATTGGGTGTTTTGAGATATATCCTATACCAATCTCACTTCAGGCCTCCTCCTCTGCCATCCTCACTGGGCATGGCTTCTGCTACCTTTCCACATATAGGAGAGAAGGTCATTGGATACTTCCTAAAGACAGTTGAAGAATGAGAATGGACAATTGTCTGCACACAGGACTTGGTCACACTTAACAAAACCCAGAATGTCACCTACATTTGTCAACAAAGGACGGGCTGAGCAATACTGAACAGGACATACCTCTTCCTCTTCCTCATCATCATCCTTGTCCTCTTCCTCCTCTTCTTCCTCCTCCTCTTTTTCTTCCTCCTCCTGCTCTTCTTCCTCCTCCTCCTCTTCCTCTTCTTCCTCCTCCTCCAATGCCGGGGAGGGAACCTCTCACATACTAAGCAGTCTACCACTGAGCAATAACTCCAGTTCCAATCTTTCACATTTAAATACAAATAAAAGCAAAATTTTTTGCACAACAGAAGTCCTTTGGACAACAGCATCATTTTGCATCCTGTGCCATGCTCTGCCAAACCTAATGATGTTCTCTTTCTTCAAGAGCAGATTACAATCCACACTAGATTTCTCCTTAGTCCTGAAATCTTTGGGGACTTGGCATATAAATTACTCTATCAACTTAGACCTTGATAGGAAGACAAAATGTGTATGCCAGTTTATTCCTACCTGGGTCTGGGATAGTGGCAAGGAGAGGTATGTGCACATGAAGGTTCGAGGCAGGTGCAAGGAACCTCTTCTTTTATTTTTTTTTATTATTTTTATTTATTTATTTATTTATTTTGTATGTGTATAAATGTACTGTCTGCATACAGGTTTGTGCACCCGTGTCGTGCAATGCCGCGGAGGTCAGAAGAGGGTCTCGGATTCCCCTGGAACTGGAGTTCTCCTGGAATTGGAGTTTCAGACGGTTCTCGGCCGTCATGTGGGTGCTGGGGATCGAACCCGGGTCCTCTGTAAGAGCGGTCGGCGCTCTTAACCGCTAGGCCATCTCTCCAGCCCCCAAGGAACCTCTTCTAATTGGCCGGCCGCACGGGGTGATAGAGGGTGATCCCACTGTCGCTTTTATTTTCAGTAACAGCAGGCGAAAACTAGGTTAGAGCTAGGGGAGGTGTTCTGGCTGGAAGATGCTCTAAAAGTTAACCTGCAGAGTCCACGGCATGGCCTTTCCCTAAGGATGAATCTCTCTCTCTCTCTCTCTCTCTCTCTCTCTCTCTCTCTCTCTCTCTTTTCTTTTTCTTTTTAAGACAGGGTCTCCCTTTAGTCCCAGCTGTCCTGGAACTCACTGTATAGACCAAGCTGGCCTTGCACTCATAGAGATCTGCTTGTCTCTGCCTCCCAAGTGCTGGGATTAAAGGTGTGCGCCAGGAGATTCTCTTTTAAAAAGCCCATTGGTCTCAAGACAATCACACTTCTGGACTGGGGGAGGAAAAGGTGGAACGGTCATTGCTTTTCCTTCTAGGACGCCTTCAGTGACCCCAGGGCATTTGGCCTGTTCTCACCCAACACAAAAATAGTCACCAGGGAGGGGAACAAGTGTGGGGGGGAACAAGTGGGGGGCATTTGTCATCAATAGGAGAAAGGGCTTTCTCACTCAACTTCGTGTTGACGGCCATACCAAGTGGAGATCCTCCCGCTCTGAGGACACTGGGGTGACACGTCCCTGGGGTTTCCCGACTTGCTCATTTGCTGTTGATTGGGCAGGTGCTACGTGCAGAGCACAGGAGGAACAAAGTTCTGTCCATGGAAAGTCTTTGCTGCCCCCTCCCTTCCTTCAACCCCGACCTTAGTAGGTCTGGCTTGCACTGTCTCAGCTGTCGGAGTGTGCCAAAGGTGCCAAGAGTTAGCCTTCCCCATAGTCCCTGCAGCCTGGCATCTGCTATCCTCTGGGGTCCCCTGGTCCACCAGCTCATGCATGGCTCTGCCTCCTCCTGGTAGAAAGGCGACCATGTGTGCACAGAGCCCACACAGCTTCTTCCCTAGGGAACCACACAGGCCTAAGAGAGCTTCCTTCCTTCATTAAGCAATCCAAGGACTGTCACGGCTGCTTCCCCACCGGCCAACTCTGGCTTTCCAGCTCTGGTGCCTGTGGTCATCTGCTTCCACTGCTATGCCAGAGAGCCACAGGCTAGGCAGCTGAAATATCACAATCTATTTCCACAGTCCTAGGGTTTAGAAGTTAGAAGATGCAGATAGGGCTGTTTCCTCCTAAGGCCTCTCTGGCTGGCTTGAAGGTGGTCTCTTCTCTGAGTCTCCTGGTGGCCAGACCCCCCCCCCCGTCTCTATTCTAGTTTCTTTGTACAAGCCACCAGTTTTGGTAGATCAAGGCCCATCCTGAAAACCTCATTTGAACCTAACTATCTCTTGAAAGACCTGGTCTCCAAGACCCCGGAGATACCAGGGGTTAGGGCTTCCACATATTAACTTTGGAGGAATACAGTTCAGCCTCTAAGAGCCTCTCTACCCAATGAGCATGCGCCCTGGTGCATCATAGCCTGGCCTGCTTAGGCTTTGGGGCCCTCCAGGCCGGGGTCTGGCTGCCTTCTCCCCGTGTTTTCCTTGGCATCCCTGCACCCTGTGGCTATTGCTCCACTCTTGGGAAACTACTTCTTAGATCCTGTTTGCTCAGGTTGTATCTGGTTGCTCCATCATCTCCCATGTAGCTGCCCCTCCATTTGCTCAGAGCCTGCTATGGCCAGTGCTACCCAAACACATGCTATGTATTGTGTCTCACCCTACGGAAACCATAAGGCAGCTCTAATAATCCTCACTCACTGTGTGGAAGGAATCTACACTCACACGGGGCAAACAACTTGCCCAAGGTCCCAGAGCTAAAAGTAGGGGGACTTGGAGTTGCTCAGCTCCCGGCTCCAGGGCACAAGCTCTGAATTATGCTCATCCATAGACTGCCAGGGTGCACCATCAACGGAGAGGGAGGCTGGAGTCCAGCTTGGAGTTAGAGCACTGGCCTAGCATGCATGAGGCCCCAGGTTCCACCTGCAGCCTCCAAATGCATACAGATACGCCATACGGTGGTGGCTATGAGACAGGTAAGCCTGCTTACAGCAGTGTGGGGCCATGGATAGACTGACTACCAAGGAAGAGACACAAACACGCTCAGAATAAAATCCCAACAAAAAGAAGGCTACTGGGGCCATCCACCTTGGGATTCTGAGCAACATGCACCACAGAAGGCTCCAGACCTCACCAGCACAAGCACTGTGGGTAACAAAAGAGAAATTTCCCCTTCAGTTAAGGTGGACTGATGTAGCTGCTGAAATTATAGGACTCCCAGTTACACTGGAATTTTAGATGAATTGTTATTATTATAAGAATACCAAAAAAAAAAAAAAAAAGAATACCAAATGCCATCTTTGGAACTTAGTTTTTGAGATTCACTTTCATGTATCCCAGGCTAGCCCTGAACTTGCTATATAGTTGAGGATGACCTTAAACTCCTGATTCACTAGTTTCCAAGCCCCAAGTGCTGGGATCACAAGCATGCAACACCATGACTCAGCTTTTGTCCTGTTGGGATTGAACCCAGAGCTTCCTACATGCCCATCCAGAATCACTTGTTCACATGGCATTCATATAATCAGCATCTTGTACCTTTCTAGCCGCTCTGTTTAGTATATTTTGGTCTAAGAAGGCAAGAGTGGGGACTGAAGAGATGGCTCAGCAGTTAAGGGCACTGACTGATATCTTGCAAAGGACTTGGGTTTGATTCCCAGCACCCACATGGCAGCTAACAACTGTCTGTAACTCCAGTTCCAGGGGATCTGACTCCCTCCTCTGACTTCCACAGGCATTGCACAACATGGGTATACTGACGCATGCAGGAAATATACACATAAATATAAATGTTATATACAAATATAATATATATGAAGGCAAGAGAGTGTGTCACACATTCCAGAGATATAATAGGCAAAATAAGATAATAGGTGATCCTGTACAGCAGGTGTTTTTTAAAAAAAACAAAAACAGGGGGCTGAAGAGATTGCTCAGTGGTTAAGAGCACTTATTGCTCTTGCAGAGGACATGGGCTCAATTCCCAGCACCCACATGGCGGCTAAGAACTGTCTTAGGCTGGGCGTAGAGGCGCATGATTATAATCCCAGCACTCGGGAGGCAGAGGCAGGTGGATCTCTGAGTTCAAGGCCAGCTTGGGCTACATAGCAAGCTCCAGGCCATCTGGGACTAAAGGGAGACCCTATCTCAAAAAAATAAATAAATAAAAAATAAAAAACAAAAACAGAAACTTGGGGCTGGAGAGAAGGCTTAGCAGTTAAAAACACTGGGTGCTCTTGTAGAGGATTTAGGTTCAGTTCCCAGCACTTGACATGGGGAGTAACAACCTGTCTGTAACTCAAGCTCCAGGGCATCTGACCTCTGTGGAGATTGCATGACACATGCACTTACACACGAAGGCAATATACTCGTACATATAAAAAAAATATATGGCCGGGTGTGGTGGTGCATGCCTTTAATCCTAGCACTTGGGAGGCAGATGCAGGTGGATCTTTGTGAGTTCAAGGCCAGCCTGGTCTACACAGAGTGAGTTCCAGGACAGCTGGGGCTACAGGGAGACCCTGTCTCAAAAAGACCAAAAAAAAAAAAAAATTTATAGAGGGAGCCAGTGAGACGGTTCCTCAGGTAAAAGCACTTGTCACCCAGCCCAAGGGACTGAGTTCAATTTCCAGGACTCAAATTGTAGAAGGAGAGAACTGACTCCTTCAAGTCCTCTGACCTTCACATGTACACTCTGGCACATGCATTCATAGGTACGCAAGCACACACAAAATAAAATAAAGTGCAATATTGTATGCATCAAAATATTCTCAGCGTCAGGCTAGAGAGATGTCTCATAGTTAAGAGTACTGGCTGCTCTTACAGAAGTCCAGGCTTGATTCCCAGAACTCACATGGTGGTTAACAACCATCTATAAGACTTCAGTTCCAGGGCTGGAGAAATGGCTCAGTGGTTAAGAGCACTGGCTGCTTTTGCAGAGGACCCAGGTTCAAATCCCAGCACCCACATGGCAGCTAACAACCGTCCATAACTCCAGCTCCAGGGGATCCGACATAAACCCTCTTCTGACTTCTGTGGCCATTGCACAACAGGTGCACTTACACACATGCAGGGAATAAAATAAAATAATAAAATATTTGATGCCCTCTTCTGGCCTCTGGGGATGTTGTACAATACAGGTACACTTACATATATGCAGGCAAAACACATATACACATAAAATAAAAATAGATAAAATATTCTCAATATCCGTGGTTATAGTAGTTCCTTAGGACCACCAGAGACCCTGACTCCTCCTTTCTCTTCTGCCATCCTTAGCTTGTGATGTCATTCTCAATTCATGAGCCAAAAAGAGTTGCTGAAGCTCCATCTGCCCCATAAACATCTCAAAGAAGAGGGAAGGAAAAGAAAAATATGAAAAGAAAACACATAGTCAACTGTGCCTCGTTTCATAATTCTACTCAATTTCATTTGTTCACATCTTATTGGGTAGAACATCTGCAAGGGAACCTTGGGAATATGGTGGTTTTGTCATTAACATTGCCACATGGAATAAAAATCAAGGGTCTGCCACATGGCGGCTGAGAACCGTCTGTAACTCCAATTCCAGGAGAACTCCAGTTCCAGGGGAATCCGAGGCCCTCTTCTGACCTCATAGGCATTGCACGACACAGGTGCACAAACCTACATGCAGACAGTACATTCATACACATAAAAAATAAATAAATAAAATTAAAAAAAAATCAAGGGTCTGTCACTAAGGATCAGGGAGAACTAGTATTGGGTTGCTGAGAAGCCTGTCAAGAACCCAAAGCAGACGAGGAATCCCAGCTGAAGGCAGGCTGTCAAGGGCTAGGGGTTGTGTGTGTGTGTGTGTGTGAGTGAGTGCGTGCGTGTGTGTATGTGCGTGCATGCGTGTGTGTGTGTGTGTGTGTGTGTGTGTTTAACATTTTAGGTGTAGGAGTGTTTTGCCTGCACATATGTAAGTGCATCACATGTGTTCAATGCCTGCACTGGACACAGAAAAGGGGTGTTGAGACTAGGATTACAGATGGTTGTGAGCCTCCACATGGGTGCTGGGAACAGAAGCTGGGTCCTCTGCAAGAACAGCCAGTGTTCTTAACCGCTGAGCCATCTCTCCAGCCCCAAGGGTTAGGTTTTAAAAACTACAGGCAGTTTTAGTGTGCCTGCTATTTAGTTTGATTGCTTTCACCCATCACCAGGGGCACGCTCTCAACTAACAAAAGAGTGATAACAGAAACAGCAGACTGAGTTTTTTATATCTACAATCTAATTAAAAGGACATTTTTAAGGAGAAAAATAAGCTTGAGGAATAAATTCCTGGTCGCTGCAGGCTGCTTGCTTTAGCAAGAGATTGTCACTGAAATGAGACCTGATCCTAGGAGATGACTAGCATGGTGCTGGGGCAGTGGTGACTCTCAACACTGCCCCTGCTTGATGAGAGAACTCACACGAGGAAAGGAACCACACTGTTGTGCAGTGCTGGGGAGGAGGGTTACTGGAGACCTTTACCATTGCTGGGCAGATCTATGCGGACTTCTGTGAACTGTAGCTTGCTCTTGAGCAATGGCCTGGGCCTCAAGAATTTGCTCGATGCTTCACATGGTTTCCTTGAAGTCTGCTGACAATTTTCACTCTTTATATTTTGTATGACTCAAAACTTAAAAATATATTACTAATCTTGGGGATTCAATCCAGGGCTTTGTGCATACTAAGCAATGCTCCATCACTGAGCTGCACGCCAACCGCCACCTTGCCAATCTCTTATTTTCTTTTTTATTCCTTTGATTTTTTTTTTGGGGGGGGGTCTTCCTGTAGCTCCAGCTGGCCTGGAACTCACTATGTAGACCAGGCTGGACTTGAACTCACAGAAATCAGCCCACCTCTGTTTCCTGAGTGCTGGGATTAAAGGCATGCTCCACCACACTTGGCCTTATTCCTTTGTTTGTGATAGGGTCTTGCTATGTAGTCCAGTTTGCATGAACTCACAAACCTGCCTCAATCTACTACACCTCTAAACTCCCAAAATTTGGGGATGCAGCTCAGTGGTAGAGTGTTCACTTAGCACACACAACGCCCAGGGTTGGATTCCCAATACCACTAAGGAAAAAGAAAAGAAGAAAATAACAAGTGTTGGCAAATATATACAGATAGGATGTTGGAAAGCTTGGGTATTGATGGGAAGACTGTTATGTGACGTAGCCACTATATAAAACAGTTATGGGGGGCTTTTAAAAGTTTACTATAGGGGCCTGGTGTGGTGGCGCACGCCTTTAATCCTAGCACTTGGGAGGCAGAGGCAGGCGGATCTTTTATGAGTTCAAGGCCAGCCTGGTCTACAGAGTGAGTTCCAGGACAGCTGGGGCTACAGGGAGACCCTGTCTCAAAAAGACACATACACAAAAAGTTTACTATAGGGGCCAGGCATGGTGGCACACCCCTTTAATCCCAGCACTTGGGAGGCAGAGGCAGGCAGATCTTTATGAGTTCAAGGCCAGCTTGGTCTACATAGCAAGTTCTAGGCTACCTGGGTCTAATGGAAGACCCTGTCTCAAAAAAATTTTTTTTAAATAAGTTAAATATAGGGGCTGGAGAGCTGGCTCAGTGGTTAAGAGTACTTCTTACTCTTGCAGAGGACCTGGGTTCAGTTCCCAACACCTACATGGTGGCTAACAACCACCTCTAACTCCATCTCCAGGGGGATCTGACACCCTCTTCTCCTGCTTTCACATGAAGATGTTATACTAAATGGAAGAAGCCAGTCACCTAAACTCCAAACACTGATATGAAATTCCCTAGAGGGGCTAGAGAGATGGCTCAGTGGTTAAGAGTGCCGACTGCTCTTGCAGAGGACCTGGGTTCCATCCCCAGCACCCACATGGTGGCTGAGAACCATCTTTAACTCCAGTTCTGGGGGAATCTGACACCCTCTTCTGACCTCCACAGCATTGCACGACACTGGTGCACCAACCTACATGCAGACAGTACACTCATACACATTAAAAAANAGCTACATGTGTGTCTGTGTATGGGTACATGCATGTGAGTGAAG
Organism: Rhizomys pruinosus; assembly: GCA_009823505.1. Taxonomy (NCBI): domain Eukaryota; kingdom Metazoa; phylum Chordata; class Mammalia; order Rodentia; family Spalacidae; genus Rhizomys; species Rhizomys pruinosus. Next base: position 376,269 of record VZQC01006857.1, read on the forward strand.
GCCGGAAAAGGACACTGGGTCCCCTATAGCTGGAGTTATAGACAGTTGTGAACTATACAGCATGGGTGCTGGGAACTGAGCTCAGATCTTTTGGGGGGCGTGGGGAGGCTTTTTGAGACAGGGTCTCCCTGTAGTCCCAGCTGACCTAGAACTCCCTATGTAGACCAGGCTGGCCTTGAACTCCCAGAGACCCACCTGCCTCTGCCTCACAAATGCTAGGCGTGTCCACCCAGGCAGTGGCATCTTTTTTTTTTTTTTAGCCACCATGTGGGTGCTGGGAATCAACCCTGGTCCTCTGCAACAGCAGCAGTCAGTGCTCTTAACCACTGAGCTATCTCTCCAGCCCCCCAACTATTTTCTTAAAATTTAAAAATATGTCTAGCCAGGGATGGTGACACATACCTGTAATCCCAGAACTCAGGAACCTGAGTCATGAGGATTGCAAGTTTGAGGCCATCTTGGGCTACAGAGAAAGACCTGATTTGAAAAACAAGAGGGGGCTGGAGAGATATCTGAGTGGTTAAGAGCACCGACTGCTCTAGCAGAGGATCCGGCTTCGATTCCCCGCACCCACATAGCAGCTAAGAACCATCTTTAACTCCAGTTCAAGGAGAATACGACATCCTCTTCTGACCTCCAAAGAATTGCACAACACGGGTGCACCTACCTACATGCAGACTATAGTATACTCATACACGTTAAATAAATTTTTTAATTAATTTTATTTATTTCTGTATGTGTATGAATGTACTGTCTGCATGCAAGTTTGTTCACCCGTGTTGTGCAATGCCGCGGAGGTCAGAAGAGGGTGTCAGATTCCCCTGGAACTGGAGTTTTTAAAAAATATTGGGGGCTAGAGAGATAGCCTAGCGGTTAAGAGCACCGACTGCTCTTGCAGAGGACCCAGGTTCGATCCCCAGCATCCACATGGTGGCTGAGAACCGTCTGTAACTCCAATTCCAGGAGAACTCCAGTTCCAGGGGAATCCGACACCCTCTTGACTGACCTCCGCGGCATTGCATGACACGGGTGCACAAACCTACATGCAGACAGTACACTCATATGCATACAAAAATAAAAATAAAAATATATAAATAAAAATTTTCTTAATTAAAAAAGAAAAACAAGAGAAAGCAACAAAATGTTTTTTTCATTTAATCAGTAAACTTACTCTTTCTCCAAGTATTCAAAGAACCACTTAAATTTTCAGTCATAGCTGGGTGTGGTGGTGCATGCCTGAATCCCAGCACTAGGGAGGCAGAGGCAGGAGGATCTCTGTGAGTTCAAGGCCAGCCTGGTCTACAGAGTGAGCTCCAGGCCAGCTGGGACTAAAGGGAGACCCTGTCTCAAAAATACACCCCCCCAAAAGACTTCCTTTCCTCTCTGCCTTATTTCCTTCCCTCCCTTCCCTCCTTCCCTCCCTCTTTTTATTTTATTTTTTCTTTTCTCTTCTTGTCTTTTTGAGACAGGGTCTCCCTGTAGCCCTGGGATTAAAGGCATGTGCCACCATGCCCAGCTGGTCTTTTCATTCTTAAATAGAAATCTTTTATGTGTGATTCATATAGGTTTATTATCTGTGTGTGTATATGCGCATGTGGAGACAACCTTCCACCTGCTTGAGGCAGGGTTTCTCATTTGTTGCTGTGCAATCCAGGATAGCTGGCCTTCAGGCTTCGAATCTCACAGTGGGAGTGCCAGAATGACAGATGCGTGCTACCTCATCCAGCTTTACATGGGCTCTGGAAAACTCAGGGCCTCGCACTCATGCAGCAAGTGCTTTACCCTTGGAGCCACCTCCCCTTTAATTGTGTCTTTTGATATAAAATCAAATGAGAGTTTTTTTATATTTTAGAAACAACTTTGAGCTGGGCCATGATGGTGCACACCTTTAATCCCAAGCACCTGGGAGCCAGAAGCAGGTAGATCTCATTTGCATTCCAGGCCAGCCTCTCTCTACATAGAGAGACTGTCTCAAAAAAACAATAAATAAATAAATAAATAAATAAATAAATAAACCCTGCAGAGGACCTGGAAAGATGGCTCAGCAGTTAAGAACACTGGATTCTCTTGCAGAGGACCTGGGTTCTGTTCCCTGGACTCAGAGCAACTACCCATCATTTGTAACTCCAGTTCCAGGGGGATCTGATGCCCTCTTCTGGTCTCCTTGGGCATTGCACACATGGGTGCACTTACATACACATACAGGCAAAACATTCATACACATAAAAAAGAAAAAACCCAAATAGTTTATCTGACAAAGCTCTACCAGCTAACAACTACGCTATATATTAATTCAGTCATGAAGCCAGAAAATACTTATTAAGGAGAGCCTCCTTCTGGGTGCTGGATAAGGCTGGTATTATTGAATTATAGGAGCCACCAGACACCTTGCCTGCACCAGCCTACAGTCCAGTTGACAAGGCACTCCCCACAAATAGGAAGAACTGAAAGCCATTTATTGGTATTCAGCTGTAAACAAGGAAGCTTACAAGTTCCACATGATCACCTCAAACATGTGAATTTGTCAGTTAATGTGACAGGAACACTCCATTATCGAAGAAGAATGGTCAGGAAAGCCACCTCAGTCCTTCAACCAGCCCAAACCATACAATCCAATTTCTCAACAGCAATCAATATTTCCACCCACGAGGCAGATGCCAAGTGACATCTAGATCAACCAGCATTGATGCCAGGTGTTATGACAGCTCTGGCTTGCTGAGAGTCCCACCAGGTCAAGGTCATGTTCTAGGGAGGGAGTTTGTGCTTGTTTGTTTTCTGTGGCTGTGATAAACGCCCTGGCCAAAAGCAACTCAGGGAGCGAAGGGCTTGTTTCTTTTTTTCTTTTTTTTTTTTTTTTTTTTGTTTTCGAGACAGGGTCTCCCTGTAGCCCCAGCTGTCCTGGAACTCACTCTGTAGACCAGGCTGGCCTTGAACTCACAAAGATCCACCTGCCTCTGCCTCCCAAGTACTAGGATTAAAAGCATGCGCCACCACGCCCGGTTCAGGGCTTGTTTCTATTACACTTCCAGTCCCCCATCCATCATTGAGGAAGTCAGGGCAGGAACCTAAGCAGAGCCACAGAGGAATGATGCTCTCGGGCTTGCATGCTCATCTAACTTTTATTAAAAAAATATTTTATGTATATGAGTGTATTGTCTGCATGTATGTAAGTACACCCATGTCACACAATGCCCATGGAGGTCAGGACAGGGTGTCAGATCCCCTGGAACTGGAGTTACGGATGGTTGTCAGTTGCCATGTGGATGCTGGGAATTGAACCTGGGTCCTCTGCAAGAGCATCCAGTGCCCTTAACCACTGAGCCATCTCTCCAGCCCCTCAGCTAACTTTCTTCTATAGCCCAGGCCTACTTGCTTAGGTATGGTGCTCCCCCAGTGGCTTGGGTTTTCCCATATCAATCATCAAGACAGTCTCTCACAGGGATGGCCACAGACCAGTATGAGCCAAGCAATTCTTTACTTTGAGGTTCCTTCTTCCCTGGTGACTCTAGATTGTGCCTAGTTGACAATAAAAACCAACCAGCACAGAGTTCATTAGTTCCTTTTATAAAAAAATTACTGGCCGGGTGTCGTGGCACATACCTTTAATCCCAACACTCAGGAGGCAGAGGCAGGCGGATCTCTGTGAGTGCAAAGTCAGCCTGGTCTATATAGCAAGCTCCAGGCCAACTGGGACTAAAGGGAAACCCTGTCTCAAAAAGACAAAAAAAAAAAAACCCAAAAAAATTATTATTATTATTATTATTATTATTGGGGTCTTTTTGAGTGCTGGGATTAAAGGCATGCACCACCATTCCTGGCAAAAAAATTGTTTTTTATTCATGTGTGTGTATGCATGAGCCAGAAAAGGGTATTGGATCCCCTTGCGCTGGAGTTACAGGCAGTTGTGTATCATATAATGTGGGCGCTGGGAACTGAACCTGGGTCCTCTGCAACAGCAGCCAGTACTCTTAAATGCTGAGTCATCCCTCCAGCCCCAGAGCTCTATTTTCTGAATATTGATTTTGAAAAAAAAAAATAACAGCCAAATGTGGTGGTGTATAGCTATAAGTTCAGCTACTGGGAGGCTGAGGTGGGAAATTCACAAGCTCTAGCCCAGCAGGGCACCTTTTCCAGCTGATTAGTCCAGACCAGTTTAGAAAAGACCAAGGCCAGACCTGGCACCTTGGAGCTGTGACCTAGGATCTCTTTCTTCTTTAAGTTAATCGTGTGAAATTAGGGGCAGAGGACCTACCACCCACCAGCAAAAACACTTAAAAGGCCCAAGTCCTCCTGAGGGTTCACCCTCTGCTATGGGGGGGCTTTGCTCTCTGTAGGAATGTGTATATGGGTGTGCTTCCTCCTCTTTCAAAGCCTGTTGATTATTTTCTTTTTCTTTCTTGCCTTTTTTGTTTGTTTGTTTTTGAGACAGGGTCTCCCTGTAGTCCTATCTGTCCTGGAACTCACTATGTAGACCAGGCTGGCCTTGAAGTCACACAGAGATCTGCCTGCCTGTGACTCCCAGGTGCTGGGGATTAGAGGTGTGCACCACCATGCCCAGCCCGTTGATTATTTTCTGCTCAGTCTGAGATTTTTTCTTGACTTTTAATTCTTTAATCGGAGGAGAAACCCAACAAAGACCCATAGATAATAACATAATTATCTGTTTGTTTGGGAGATTTTTCATTGTTTTTTCAGACAGGATCTCTCTGTAGCCCTAGGTGACCTAAAACTTTCTATGCAGGCCAGGGTGGCCTCTATCACAGAGATTCAGCTGCCTCTACCTCCCAAGTGCTGTGATTAAAGGCGTACACTGCCACACCTAGCTTTATTTTTATTTTATATGTACCCAAAGAAGCCAGAAGAGGGTGTAAGATCCTCTGGAACTGGAGTTAAGGACAGTTACCAGCTGCCATGTGGGTGCTGAAAACCAAACTTGGGTCCTCTGGAAGAGCAGCAGCCAGTGCTCTTAACCACTGAGCCATCTCTCCAGGTCAGAGTCTATTTTTTAATGGCTTTGGCATAAATTCCTACAAAGCAATCCTGAGTCACCTTTCATCAGGATAACAGGTATCTGAGCTCAGCAATTCAGAGAAAGGTTCATTCTCCCTTTAAAGGGCGTGATCCAAAGACTATAAGACTTCCTGCCAGGCCCCAACTCTTAAAGGATTCACCACTTTAGGAACCAAGCATTCAATGTATGGATGACTGAAGGAAATTTAATCCAAATTATAGCATGTTCTAGAAACATTTGATTCCTGGACTACAGCTATAGAGATTGCTATCCTGGGTCTTGGACAAGGGAAAGCCAAACATGGCTGTTGAAATAACAAGCAACAGGGAGACACAGGTTTCCATTTAGTTATAGAGCTTTTGTATTCTGTTTACTTTGTAATGATGGCTCTTTAAAAAAAATGATTATAGGGCTGGAGGGATGGCCTAGCGGTTAAGAGCGCCGACCGCTCTTGCAGAGGAGCCGGTTCAATCCCCAGCATCCACATGGCGGCTGAGAACCGTCTATGACTCCAGTTCCAGGAGAATTCCAGTTCCAGGGGAATCCGAGACCCTCTTCTGACCTCCGCAGCATCGCACAACACGGGTGCACAGACCTGCATGCAGACAGTACATTCCTACACATAAAAATAAATAAATAAAAATAAAATAAAATAAAAAAATGATTATATCTTGTTTACTTATTCTGTGTGTGTGTGTGTGTGTGTGTGTGTGTGTGTGTGTGTGTATGTGTCTACTATGGCCCATGTATATAGGTCAGAGGACAACTTTCAGGAGTTGATTCTTTCCTACCATGTGGGTTCCAGCATGATACTTGGGTCATGAAGACTTGGGGGAAGTCCCTTTACCCACTGAGCCATCTCACTGGTCCTGTAATGACATATCTTTAAGGCAAGACGCCTTCAGGAAGCCACTGACCTGTTTGTTCACTTGTTCTGCTTGAAGTTGGGCTCCCTGCTGGGAGTTTAAGGTCCCTAAGGATAGCTGTCTCCTGCCCTCCAGGGATGTAGCTCAATGGTAGAGCACTTGCCTAGGATGCCTGAGGTCCTAGGTTCAATCTGGAAGAAGGGTCAGATTGGGCAGAGGCACCTGAGAACTTGATTCTCTCAGTCAATGGTTGCAAGAGACGTTTTCTTCAATGTTGTGGCTTCTGGTAAGATGTCCAAGGTTCTGCAAACAATCCCTTAGCTATATTCCTGTAAGCAACCCTAGGAAAAGTCACTGGGGAGTGGTTAGGACAAAGGAGATCGGTGGGAGGGGAAAGGAAAGAAGAGAGGGTAATGGAAGTATGATCAAAATATATTACATATGGGGCTGGAGAGATGGGTCAGCAATTAAGAGCATTGGCTGCTCTTGCAAAAGAGCAGGGATCAGTTCCCAGCACCCACATGACAGCTAACAACTGTCTGTAACTCCAGCTACTATTTCTTGACTCTTCAAACCCAAGAGCTAAATAAGCATCTTTTCTTTCTTTCTTTCTTTCTTTCTTTCTTTCTTTCTTTCTTTCTTTCTTTCTTTCTTTCTTTCTTTCTTTCTTTCTTTCTTTCTTAATTTTTATTTTTTGATCTTTTTGAGACAGGGTCTCCCTGTAGTCCCAGCTGTCCTGGAACTCACTCTGTAGACCAGGCTGGCCTTGAACTCACAAAGATCCGCCTGCCTCTGCCTCCCAAGTGCTAGGATTAAAGGCGTGTGCCACTATGCCTGGCTTTTTTTTGATCTTTTTGAGACAGGGTCTCCCTGTAGTCCCAGCTGTCCTGGAACTCACTCTGTAGACCAGGCTGGCCTTGAGCTCACAAAGATCCGCCTGCCTCTGCTTCCCAAGTGCTAGGATTAAAGGCATGCATCACCACACCCGGGCTCTTCCCCCCTCCCCCTCCCCTCCTCCTCCCCTTCCCCTCTCCTTCCCCTTCCTTCCTTTCCTTCCTTCCCTTCCTTCCCTTCCTTCCTTCCTTCCTTCCTTCCTTCCTTCCTTCCTTCCTGTCTTTTTGAGACAGGGTCTTCCTGTAACCCCAGCTGGCCTGGAACTCACTATATAGACCAGGCTGGCCTTGAGCTGGCAGAGATCTGCATGCCTCTCCCTCTTGAGTGCTGGGATTAAAGGTGTGTACCACCATGTCCATAGCCTCTTTTTTTTCTTTTTTTTATTTTTACTTTTATTTTTTATTTTATTTTATTTTATTTTTTAATTGATATTTCTAAACTCTTTTTTTATTTTATTTATTTATGTATGAATGTACTGCCTGCATGCAAGTTTGTGCACCCGTGTCGTGCAATGCCGTGGAGGTCAGAGGAAGGTGTCAGATTCCCCCGGAACTGGAGTTCTCCTGGAATTGGAGTTTCAGACGGTTCTCAGCCGCCATGCGGGTGCTGGGGATCGAACCTGGGTCATCTGTAAGAGCAGTCGGCGCTCTTAACTGCTAGGTCATCTCTCTAACCCCTATTTTTTATTTTTTTTAGCCTCTTTTCTTTCTAAAGGATCCAGGTTCAAGTATTTTGTTATAGTGATGGAAAATGGACTAGCATGACTTATTCCTCTGGAGCTTGCTAAAATTACTTTTACTATGCATTCACAAATCTGCTTACCCTGTGCCATCCACTTCTCACTGCAGAAATCACAACACAGGCTCCTGGCCACAATGTCCCCTTGCCCTTTCTACCTCCTGAGCTATATTGAGGCTTCCCTGTGTAGGTGTCTTCTGTCCCTTTTGTTGGGGACTCTGAATGTAATAAAATATCTTTTAATGTTAATTGTCTCCAGATTGCCTAGCTTTGCCATACCTGAATAAGAAAAAAACACAATCTTTTTTTTTTTTTTTTTTTTTTCAGTGCTGGAGATCAAACCCCAGGGCCTCACACACATTAGGCAGGTGCTCTACTACTGAGCTATATTCTCAGCCCCGAACTTCCATTTAATATATGTTAGAGCTGTCAATTATGTCCTCTGTCCAACATTCTTCTCCATAACCCAGAAGCCCAGAGGATCTTCCTTCTCAATTATGTACTTTGAGACAGGGTCTCATACAGCCAGGCTGGTCTATAACTGTTTATGTAGCTGAGGATGACATTGACTTCTTTTTTATTTTATTTTTTATGTGTATGAATGTACTGTCTGCATGTAGGTTTGTGCACCCATGCCACGGAGGTCAGAAGAGGGTGTCAGATTCCCCTGGAACTGGAGTTAAAGACGGTTCTCAGCTGCCATGTAGGTGCTGGGGATTGAACCCGGGTCCTCTGCAAGAGCAGTTGGTGCTCTTAACCGCTGGGCCATCTCTCCAGCCCCCGACACTGACTTCTGATTTTGTTTTTTCTACCTCTGCAGCACTGATCACAGGAGTGTGCCAACATGCCACTTATGTGGCACTGGGAATATGTTGTAATTTGCTTCCCTGGTCCTGTGAGAAACCCTATGACCAAAAGCAACTTGGGGGAAAAGGGCTTACTTGGCTTAGCAGGTTATAGTCCCTCATCAAGGAAAGTCAAGTCAGAAAAAAGGGCAGGAACCAAGAGGCAGGAACTGAACAGAGACCATGGGGAACACTTCCTCCTGGCTCGCCTCCCCTGTCTCCCCTCCCCTGGGCTGCTCAGCTACCTTTCTTAGCTCAGGCCCACCTGTCTAGGGATGATACTGCCCACTGTGGGCTTCACCCTCCTACATTAATAACCAATCAAAAAATGCCCTACAGGGGCTGGAGAGATGGCCTAGCGGTTAAGAGTGCCGACTGCTCTTGCAGAGGACCCAGGTTCCATCCCCAGCACCCACATGGCGGCTGAGAGCTGTCTTTGACTCCAGTTCCAGGGGAATCCGAGGCTCTCTTCTGATCTCCACGGCACTGCATGACACGGGTGCACAAACCTACATGCAGGCAGTACATTCATACACATACAAGAATAAATTTTAAAAATTATTTTAAAAACGCCCTACAAAGCCAGATGTGTTGGCACACGCCTTTAATCCAAGGACTCAGGAGGCAGAGGCAGGTGGATGTCTGGGAGTTCAAAGTCAGCCTGGTCTACAAAGCATTCTAGGCCATCTGGGGCTACAGGGAGACCCTGTCTCAAAAAGACAAATAAAATAAAATTAAATTAAATTAAATTAAAATGCCCTATAGACATGCCCAAAGACCATTCTGATCTGGGAAAGTCTGTGGTTGAGGTTATCTCTTCCCAGGTGACTGCACTCTGTGACAACTAACTAGCATATATTCAACCCCGGGTTTCCTCCATGCTATGCAAGCACTCTACCAACGAAGCAACAGATCCAGGGCCCTTGTTTATTTACTTGTTTTGGAACAGAGCCTGAGCTCTATAGCCCAGGCTGGCATTGAACTCCCTATGTAGCTAGCCCAGGCTGGCCTCAGATTCTCCGTTCTATCTCTACTTCTGAGTGCTATGATTACTGGTGTGCACCATCATGCCCAGCTGCAAAAGACTTTTCTAAAACTAAACCTAGTAGTTCACTCTCTCATTGCAACCCCGAATCCCCACCCCCACCCCTCTTCCTCCTGTTGGAAACTAGATTCAGTTCCACATTTCTCAATGTGGCTTCCCAAGTCCTATGCATCATAGCCCCTGGAACCCACTCTTGAGCCCTGCTCAGGGATTAGATGGTGTTGGCTCTCTTTCAGCTCTTCAGAGATGCCAAGCAGATTCTGCCTCAGGCTGTTCCGGGGACATTTTCCCCAGCTTTTGCAAACCAGCCTCACTGCCTGCAGTCTCCCTCAAGCATTGCCTCTTAGAGAGCCCGTCACTCAGTTTAATTCCCTTCCTCACCCTGCCCATCCCTGTAATGATCCCCCTGTTTGCAATGACTCTCCCCTATGGAGACAAAAAGCAGAACAGGTTCCCGAAGAACAGAGGCCCCTGCTGCCGAGCCCCTGAGCCCAGCATTGCCTAGCAGGTGCTACTGGTGAATGGGGGACATCTTACCTGCATTTCCAGCACTGGAGCCTGTGAGCGTGGGCCTGTACCCTGCTGTGACCCTGCAGCCACTTGGGAACTGCTGGCTCACCAAAGGCTTCCAAAGTTTTGGCCCAAGACCAGGCCACTGCAGCGGTAGACAGAGCCTGCTTCCTGGAGAAGCCAGTATCTCCTGAGGTTCTGCTGACCACATTTCCCCTGCAAGGATGCCTTGTCCTTCTCCCCAGACCCCAGGTTCACCAGCCACTTGGCTATGGCTGGGCTGCGTCTCCACCTGGCCCAAAGGCTACGATACAGCTCTCATCGGTGCAGTGACGTCTGGGGTGGCTGCCAGCACCTTTATCTTTTTATCGTATCTGCCAGCTGAGAGCTTTCTCCAATCTTGCCCCTTGAAACTCAAGGCTCGGAACGGGAACCCTGAGGACGTGCTCCTCCCTTCTTACTTGAAGCCCCCGCTGGCTCAAACCCAGGCCAGCTGTACCCCATCACTCTCTAATTTTCTCTTTACTCCCCATTCCTAGAAGCCCTCAAACCAGATCTGGGACACCACCCTCACCCCTTTTATCCAGCTCAGCAACAACAGCATTTGTTAGCACGTCCCCTCTGCCCTAGGGCATCACGGTGCTCCTCACACAATGACAAGTCGTCCCTTGGAGTAATATCTTCCCAGTCATCCATGCCACATGCAGAGCAAAGGGGACCCCAGTACCTGGGCCTGGTGGCTCTAGGTTCCCAGCTTATACCATGCTCCTCTGTGGACAGTTGTCTTAAGTATTTTATTTGCCAGGCATTGGTCTTCCATGTCTGTCTCATGAGATGGGACATGAACCGTAATGATGTATATCTGTGAGACAATGGTTTGGGAGTGTACCGTGTGATAGTATAGATATGTGACAGAAGGAAAAGATAAATAAAAATGGTCAGAAACTTATGTTGGGTTAGGAGTGTGGCTCAGTGGTAGAGTGCCTTTGTAGCATGCTGAAGGCTATATCCACAGCATTGCATAAAGCAACAAACTTGGGCTGGAGAGATGGCCTAGTGTTTTTTTTTTTTTTTGGTCTTTTCGAGACAGGGTCTCCCTGTAGTCCCAGCTGTCCTGGAACTCACTCTGTAGACCAGGCTGGCCTTGAACTCACAAAGATCCGCCTGCCTCTGCCTTCTGAGTGCTAGGATTAAAGGCGTGCACCACCATGCCCAGCCTGGCCTAGTGGTTAAGAGCACTGACTGCTCTTGCAGAGGACCTGGGTTGGATCCCCAGCACCCACATGGCAGCTGAAAACCATCTTTAACTCCAGTTCCGGGGGAGTCCGACGCCCTCTTCTGACCTCCATGGCATTGCACAACACAGGTGCACAAACCTACATGCAGACAGTACACTCATACACATAAAAAAAAAAAAATAAAACAACAAACTTAAATATAAGAGCCTTAACTATTTAACTCTTAGAAATGCAAGCATAATTTTTCATTATAAGACTGGGATGTGGGGCTGGAGAGTTGGCCTAGCGGTTAAGAGCGCCGACCGCTCTTGCAGAGGACCCGGGTTCGATCCCCAGCACCCACATGGTGGCCGAGAGCTGTCTGAAACTCTAATTCCAGGAGAACTCCAGTTCCAGGGGAGTCCGACACCCTCTTCTGACCTCCGCGGCGTTGCACGTCACAGGTGCACAGACTTGCATGCAGACAATACATTCGTACACATACGTCAATAAATAAAATTTTAGAAAAAAAAAAAAAAAAGACTGGGATGTGGCTCAGTGTTAGAACACTTGTCCGAGTGGGCTCTAGGCCCTGGGTTGGATCCTCAGTATCACACACAGAAAAATCTTCATGGCATTGGGTTAGGCTAAGTAAACCCTCTCTTAGATATGGCTTTCAGAGGACAAGCAGCAAAAGTAAAAATAGATAAATTGGACATCATCAGAATTAAAAACACATGCATCTTAAAGGATATCATCAGAAAGGTGAAAGGCAGCTCACAGAATGAGGAAAAAAAATTGTAAATAAGGGCTGAGAGTATAGCTCAGTTGATAGAATGCTTACCTAGCATGCAGGAAGCCTTGGGTTCAATCTCCTGTCTGTATAAATCAGACATGGTAGTGTACACCTGCAATCTCAGTACTCTAGAGCAAAAGGCAGGAGGATCAGAAGTTCAAGGCCATCCTCTGCTACATCGCGAGGTTGAGGCCAGCCTGGGCTACATGAGACTCTGCCCCCCCCCCCAAATTGTGCCAGGTGTGGTGGTACACGCTTTTAGTCCCAGCATTCAGGAAGCAGAGGCAGGTGGATCTCTGTGAGTTTGAGGTTAGCCCGATCTATATAGTGAATTTCAGGCCAGCCAGACCTACACAGTGAGACCATCTCAAAAATAAGTAAGTAAATAAATAAATAAATGAAATTGCAAATCACATATTTGGGAGGCAGTTTGTATCTAGAATATGTTGAGAACTCCAGCAACTCATTTAAAGCCATAAGACCCAATGGAAAGAATGGGCAAAGAACCTGAGTAGACATTTTCATGGGAGCTACAAAAGATCAGTAAGCATGGTCAACTGCTGACAGCTTTATTAGCCACTGGGGAAATGTAAACCAACATGACGGGCAGGTGCGCCTTTGCAGCCTCTAGAGTGAAGGCATGGAGGAGCTGAATGACTGTGCACTGAAGGGTTCAGGGAGATGAACAATGTGGTGGTTTGAATGAGAATGACCCCCATAGACTTCAAGTATTCAGACATTTTGTCCCCAGTTGGTGGCACTGTTTTGGGGGATCTTAGAAGGTGTGGCCATGCTGGAGGAAGTACATCACTGGGGGGCAGGTTTAGTGAGTTCAACAAGCTTTGCAGGCTCCAGTTGCTCTCTCTCAGCTTCCTGTGCTCATTGGAAGATGTGAACCTCCGCCTTCTGCTCCTGCCCCAGCCACGATGCCTCCCCGCCATGATGCACTCTTAATTCCCTGGAACCGTCAATTGTAAGCTCAAATAAACTCTTCCTTTTATAAGTTCCCTCGGTCATGGTGGTTTTATCACAGCAACAGGAAAAGTGACTAATACATACAACCATTTTGGAAAACATGGGGCAGTTCCTCACAGGCCAAACACAGGACCACCTGCTGTTCTGCCATGTCTATATAGATAAGAAAAATTAAAGTCTGCATCCATACTAAAACATGTACATACATGCTCTTAACTGCATCATTGTCAAGAGCCCAAAAGTGGAAGCAACCCAAATATCCTTCTAATGATGAAAGGGTTAACAAAATGAGGCATAGCCATACAATTAAGTAGCCTTTAACACATCTGAAGGGATGATGGCTCAGAACTTTAGAGCACTTGCTTCTCCTTCAGAGAACCACAGTTTGGTTCCCAGCATCCACAATGGACAGCTCACAACTGCCTGCAGCTATAGGTACAAGGGATCTGATGCCCTCTTCTGGGCTCCTCAACCACCTGCACTCACATGTGTACATACATAAACACACACACACACACACACACACACACACACACACCTTAAAAAGGGGGGACTGGGGGCTGGAGAGATAGCCTAGCGGTTAAGAGCACCGACGCTCTTGCAGAGGACCCGGGTTCGATCCCCAGCACCCACATGGCGGCTAATACCGTCTGTAACTCCAATTCCAGGAGAACTCCAGTTCCAGGGGAATCCGAGACCCTCTTCTGACCTCCGCGGCATTGCACGACACGGGTGCACAGACCTGCATGCAGACAATACATTCATACACATACAAAAATAAATAATAAAAAAAAAAAAGGGGGGGACTGGAGAGATGGTTTGGCAGTTAAGAACACTTGATTCTGCTCTTGGAGAGGACCTGTTTCAGTTCCTAAGACCCACATGGTGGTTCACGACATTCTGTAACTCTAGTTCCAATGCCCTCTTCTGGCCTCTGCAGGCATTGTACACATGTGGTGCGCATACATACATGTAGGCAAACACTCATACATATAAAAAAATAAAAATAAGGGCTGGAGAGATGGTTCACTGATTAAGAGCACTGACTGCCCTTTCAGAAGACCCAGGCTTGAACCCCAGCACCCAACATGGCAATTAACAACCCTCTGTAACTCCAGTTCTAGGGGATCCAACGCCTTCTTCTGACCTCTGCAGACATTTTATGACATGGGTGTACTTATACACATGCAAGCAATACACTCACACACATTAAAAAACTGTTAAGGACAAATCTTCAAAATTACAGTATTTAGCAACAAAAAGGACTGGAGCTCCAATACATGGGGTAACATGAATGAACTGTGAAACCATGAAACACTATATTTCTGAATCTACATGTTTGCACACAAAAAGCCCCATAATGCTTCATTTGTATGAAAAGCTCAGGGCAGGAAAATCCAAAGAGGAAGACAACAGACTTGAGAATTCCAGGAGCTGAGAGGTCGGGGGGGGGGGCAGAAACTGCTGAGTGCTCTGGTTGGAATGATGGAAATGTTCGGATCTTAAGTATGGAAATGTTTGTGTAGTTCTGTGAATATGCTAAAAAAGAAGAAGAAACCCACTTAGGTGTACACTTAATCAGGTGAGTTGGTAGTACAAGAATTATATCTCAGGAAAACTGTTTATTATGTGACAATGATGGGTCACAACTGTAATCCCTGATTTAGGAAGTTGAGGCAGTACCACCCCAAGTTCAAGGCCTGACTATGCTACATAGGGAGACCCAATCAATGTCAGTCTCTCTCTCTCTCTCTCTCTCTCTCTCTCTCTCTCTCTCTCTCTTTCTCTTTCTTTTGCTCTCTGGTGTGTAGGTATATGCGATGCGATAAGGATCCTGCGTAATTGAGAAAGATTGAAAATGTGCAAATCTGTCCTTTGTGGTAGTGGATACCTCCCCTACAGGTATCCAGGCCCGAATGCCTAGACTTTTAACTGTTACTTTATATAGCAAAGGGACTTTTAGGCGTGATTAAGGATATAGATTCCGTATTAGTAACTTTCTATTGCTGTGATTAAAAACATAGACCAAAACCAACTTGGGGAGGAAATGGTTTATTTAGCTTAAATAACAGTCCATCACCAAAGGAAGCCAAGCCCAAGGAGCTCAGGGCAGGAATATGGAGCCCAGACCATGAAGGAACACTGCTTACTGGCTTGCTCCTCTGATCTGTGCTCAGCTTGCTTTTTTTTTTTTTTTTTTTTT